>OZ023245.1:7948861-8434823 GCA_964006365.1 Trididemnum miniatum
CACTCAAAAAAATCGAATACTACACAGATGGGTGTGCATCACAATATAAAAAGTGCAAAACCTTTGCAAATTTGTGTAAGCATAAAGAAGATTTTGGAGTTAGAGCTGAGTGGTCGTTTTTTGCAACCAGCCACGGCAAATTTGCCTGTGATGGAATCGGGGGTACTGTAAAACGATCAACAGCATTAGAAAGCCTCAGAAGACCACCCAAAAATGAAATTTTAAGTTTGGCAGAAATGCTGCTGCACTGCAAGAAAACCATTCCAAAAATATATTTTCATGAAATTAAACAAGAAGCACTACAAAGAACAAGAGAATGCCTGCAAGAAAGATTTGCAAATGCAACTACTGTGAAAGGCACCAGGAGTTTTCATAACTTCAAACCCATTTCCTCATCACAAATTGAGACAAAACGAATCAATTTTGACGAACACAGTTACATATTTGAGTTTGTTCAATCTGTTTCTCATGAAGAACCTGCTATTAGTAGAGTGAAACCAGGTGGTTATATAGTTGCTGCTTACGACAACCACTGGTACATTGACTTTGTGGCAAAAATTGACCTAGACAATGGAGATGTGCAAGTGAATTTTTTGCATCCAAAAGGGCCAGCTGCTTCCTTTCATTTTCCAAAGCATGAGGACATCTGTTGGATTCCAACTATGCATATAATCTGTTGCATTGATCCTCCAACTCTTGCAACAACACAAGGACAATATCAGATCACCACCGACACTGCTGAAAAAATCTCTTTAGCTTGGCAAGCATTTTCACAGCAAAATATCCAAATGTAGTTTGGTAGAACTATACGATAGCAACAGCCTGTTGTTGAACACCTGAATGTAGTAAAGTTATTGTTTTCGTACGACCATACAGCATTTTTGAAGTTTGTGTATCTTGTCTTGAAATATCTTAACATTGGTCACATTTAAACAACAGGCTATATACCGGTATCATTACGATAAAAAAAAGCATGCAGATAGACATGTTGGTTGTTTATGATTTCTCTTGATTTGATTTTGATGTTATACAACTTTTGATGTATACAACTTTAGCTGTTAGTGCATTAGGCTTTCTGTAGCTTCGGCATTCTTGGTGCTGTGATTATGTCCTTGTATATTGGTACTGTTGCTACACGATGTCTCAAGAATCAAGATGGCTACTTGGTGTTAATTGACAGTCTAGTAGAGTATTTTGGTTTTGTGCTTACTTAGCTTAAGTATCAGCTTGCTGTCGCTCATGTTTTACAGTGTTATTACTGATACCAAAATCAAATCATATCTTCATTATACTCGCCATATTACGCCGAAGCGTGTAACGAGTTGCAGGGCCCATCTCCGCGGCTTAGCGCCTGGGCTACACAGCTCCGAAGAAACGTCGCAACAGTGGCGAGTCGTTGGCGACACTGTGTCGATTTTACCGGCCCGGGAGTTGAACCCCAGACCTCCCGCACCGATAGCGCGTGCTTTGCAGCTGAGCTAACAACTGGTTATATTCCTGATACCAGTACTCATTTATTTTTGAAAATATTATACGCTATCATATGAAGCTGATTTTCAACCAGTTTCTAGCAGAATTTGGTGCTATGCATTTAATGATTTACTGCAAATTATAGGTAAATGCAAGCTCCCACAATGTTTATGAATCTTTCTGAAACAACATATTAGGGGAATAAAAAAATTTCTTGACATAAGAATCAGGAATAAGCACTAATAACCAATTTATCAATAATGAGTGCATTATTCACTTCTAACCAGTTATGAGCAAAGATATCAGCTAATATTAGTTACGAAAATAGTACAAAGAGATTCTGCTTGAAAAGAGCTTTCATATGATACCTTACTTGATAAAATTGGATTGTCTAGATTTGAGCTAGGCTACTTTAAACATTTGTTACGCTTGACTGATTTTAAGAAAGCTAATAAACTTTGTTGCTGAACTTGACCTTTGCCCTTGCAAGAATTACATCGAAGTTCGGTGGAGAGTGAAGCATAGCGCTTCAGCTATCTGATAAACTTTATTTTAGATCTCAGTTCCCAACCAATCCAGAGTTATGACAGTTCGAATAAAAACTGTGCCAAAATTTCGGTATGTCACGGTTGAGCGAACACGAAAAAGTTGTATTTTTTAAAATGCTGTAACTTCGTAACCGCTTGACCGATTTGACAAAAAAAAATATCATTTTGCTCAGAATTAAATTTACTTTCAGATGAGCCTACTTTCAGCAACATTTAAATTTTTGGGTTAACTGGCTTGGTTGATTTGAGATGGAATGACCCTAATCGCTAAATTATTGTCGATAAATTTTCCGATAACTGTGGCAGTAAATTTTCAATGTGTTTGACCAAGTTTTTTGTTAATCAAATTGCAAAATGTGTTTTTAGGTTTAAAAAAAACGAGAACAGTTCACAGACTCTGCTTTTGCACTGAATAAAACAAAGAGAGATTTTTTAATTGCAACAAGAGCTTATGGACACGGTGCATTTTTTCCATAGCACCATCTCTCTAACTCTGAACACTGTGTGCATAAAGAATTGTTTATCACGATAATTTATTGGCGACAACAAATATATCACAAAAGCGATATCAGAAATTGATAAATCAAAACTGTTTTGAACGATAACAATAATAATCGGTAATAAATTATCTCGATAAATGCCTATCTCTGAGCATAAACATGCCGCTGCACATTTTTTAATGTTTGATTCGTAAAATTTTCGTAAATTTAAGGAAAATTTGGCTCTCAGTGGAGGTTTGTATTTTAGAATAAAAGAATCATGGTGTTGGCAAAAAGTGTGCAGTACAAGGGAGGAAGGGGTTGATTTGAGCTTTGACAAGGTTTTAACATTTGATAGATTCTGCTCTACTTTGCTGTCGTTGCTAGTAGGCGCAAATTCGATGTCATGGTGTTTACTTATATTTTTGCGATAACATTACACCACAGTTGCAGAGTAAAATTCAATATCGCTAATTTCAGCTAGTTCAACTTTTTTTACAAAATTTATGTTCCACTGATAAGCTTCATCTGTACAAGCAGCTTTTATGTATTCGGTACAAACCGCTGCTTCTATTTTAAACAGAAGACCTGCGACATGACTGCAAGTTTCTTCTTAACCTGCCATGCATTAGCAGTGGCGGGGTAGCATTAACACGTTGTGAGGGTATTACGTCAGTTTCTTCATCAGAATATTGTCGTTATCACTAACATCAAGGTGATAAATAGTTCTGACCCATCCACTTATGAATAAATTGAATTGTGCTTTCAAGCTTTTTTGGTTAGCCATGGATTCTCTAGTAAAATTGCCTGGTGATTCTATTAAATATTGATACACTTCTCCTTCTGGGTATTCCAGACTGGGCTAGCAGCTAGGGTTGTTTTTCCACAATTCTGCTGAAACTGTGTATGGGCATTTCGCTATCCCAACAATCTTCAACTTTTCAGCATAACATTTCTTACTACTTCCTATAAGAGTACTTCCACTATACATTTCGATGTTTAAATTGACTTGGAAGTGGGAAACAATCTTCCAGATGTAATGCAATATCACTAGCAAAAAAGTTTATGAAGTAAAGCAATATAAGCTATGCATATGTTCACAGAACTAGTTTTTAACTAGACATGTCACTTGCGTCTAAATGTTCCCAAAGACTAAAAATAAATTTAATCTGTAACCTTTTTCGAACCGCAATTACAGCAGAAGCAAATGCTTAGGAGGGCGAAAAATATTTCGGAGGAAGTGCAAATTATAATTGTTATGCTAATATATCGGCATACCTTGCACATATTAACTGATTTTCTCTAGCGGGGAGAGGACAAACGACGAAGCTGTTCTCCCTATGCCTAGTTGTGGTCATGGTTAAGAT
Source organism: Trididemnum miniatum (assembly GCA_964006365.1). NCBI lineage: Eukaryota > Metazoa > Chordata > Ascidiacea > Aplousobranchia > Didemnidae > Trididemnum > Trididemnum miniatum. The sequence continues at coordinate 7,952,726 of OZ023245.1, forward strand.
ATCGGATACACAGTTGAAAGTCTTGAAACTTCTCTCTGTTACCGTTTTAATCTCTGTGGTACTTGCTGTTCGATATCCTACTTATTCTATCTGCTGCATAGAATTGTTAAAATATCAACTACCTTCAAGACATTTTGATCGTCTTAATTAACCTTTTGATCTTAAGACCATTACCAATTAAAACTTGGTTTTAAAACAAAACTATCAATTTATTAAGCTGCATCACTAATTTGTTGGTCAGACTGGGTCTGCTTCTCTCTGCTTTCTTTCACATTGATTGAAAGCGATCCTGGTCCTAGTAGCTTACCCGTACGTGTACGTGGCTGCGTATTTTGCAACTGGCTTTTTTAGAATTTTGGCAGTACGCCAAAAGCAAGGGTGGAAACTCAAACCGAAACCTGAAAACCCGGTTTTAAAGGAAATTTGGGAAACCCAAACTGAAACTGACACCTACATAGTCAAAATTTTGAAAACCTAAACTTGAACCAAAACCGTATTTTCTTGAAATGCCAAAACCAAAACTGAAACTAAAACGTGTTCAAAATTTTCTAAGGTTTTAGGTTTTAAAAATTGTCATCACCATCCTTACCAGCACAGTTCCTTTAACGCTGAGCGTCAAATAGAGAAGCTGTGAATACTAATTTTTGAGTCTGTGGTTTCACTGGACTTGAGATCATACCCAAGTCGACAACTTTAGAAGTAATTGCTTTCCTCACTCGACCATCTGAGCTGCTACTTATCATCATAATAAAACAAAAACGCCAAGAAGTAGAGGATTTAAATAATTCGTATTAACAGTAAAATAACTTTCATGGATGAAACTTAAATCGAAACTGAAACCCAGAAACCGAAGCTTTGCGTAAGCAAAACTGAAACCGAAACTGGAACCGATTTTTCAACAGCCGTGAAAGCAAACCAAAACTGAAACCTGACATCTGGGTTTCAACACACTGAAACTGACACCCTAACGCCAAGTGGCCGGGTTTCCACCCTTGGCCAAAAGTTAACCTGCTTTCCCTTATTGATTGTGTAACTCTAATAACGCTGATGGTACTCATGGTCATGGACACTGGTAAACATGCAAAATAATGTTTTGCTTACCGGGAAATCAATTGAAAATCGGCACCTGTTTCTGCAATTCTGTCTAATGCATTTCGAAGTAATTTGAAATTAAGCCTACATTTCATGAATTTATGTGCACTTTGCGGATAAGTTTGTGATAGTAAAAAAGTCTGGAGTAGCAAGAATGAAATCACGCTGCAAACTTTTCGCTCAAGGTCGTCGCGTCTTGCAGCTCGCAGTCAGTCAATGCATTGATTTAAGCACTGCTGCAGGTATCAGCGCGAATTGTTTTCACTGCAGCTGTCGTTGCTATGTGAGCGCCGCTAGTGGCTCAGATAGGTCTGTAAGGGCTTGTTGTTTTTAAGAGTTTATGTCGCCTTACAGTATATTACAACAAATGTATACCAGTAGCTTATTTTGAAGCAGTGAGCAGGAATTCCCCAACACATCATCACCTGACATTGTCTTACCCAGACACGCAATGTCTTAACCACACACGCAATGGGTAAGAGCATGTCTGCATTGTGCAGGATGCTTTGGGGAATTCCTGTCAGCTTTAAAGTACGGTAAACCATTCATTGTAGTATGAAGCGGCTTTGAATTAAAGAGCCCCTTTGCCCTAAGATACTGGTACAGCTATACTATATAGCAAATTGTTTTTTGTGGAGCTGGGAGTACACTGTCAGCATGTTGTACACTAGACAGTTAAATGGTCTAGTCTTCTAAGATGAGTCTGCTGGATTTGTTCTGTGTAACTTTTAATAGGCTAAACGAACCATGTAGGTGTGAGACCTACACTGTACTGAGTGTAGCGCCAATACTTCAGTACCGTACTGCCACCAATATCTACAGTGTATCATCGCTAGCAGGTCCTGGGTAGTATTGGTAGCGGTACTGTGGTACGGCATATTCTGTAGTTCTGTATAAAGTAATCTTTTGGGTGTGTTGTATATTTTGCAAAAAGAATGGTTATTTTTACAAGCCCGTAATACGTTGTTGCGTTTGTTTATTTTATCATCGTACTTCACACTCTCCTCTCATACCCAGTCTAGTTTACAGCTGGGGAAAGTGCGGAGGTAGGCATTTTTCGAAAATTGACGGAAACACAGCGCAAGAAAGTGCAAATATATTTTAGAGGTAATGAAACGCAACACAATTTTTGTAATCAAATTTTTTTGAATGTTGAAGTGAAATGCAACTTCCGCCATGAAAACTTGAATTAAGCGCAATACACAAGCGATGGAGTGTATGCAATTTTTGTATAGCGTCACTCATGGGGGCTTTTCAGTTTTACCCACATCATGTGAGTCTCAGTGAAAAACAGAAGAAGGGTTTTTTTTTTAATGTACAGCAGGAAACGAGTGATCAATGGACAAAAGAATTTTTCTTATGTTAATCATTTGCAAATGTGATGAGTTTCAGGTCAATACGCTGGGGTGTCTGTGAAGGGGGTTAGACTAAACACCAGATCTTGCTTGTTAGTTCTTGCATTGATGCGATTACCCACTGACAAGTGCATCACAAAAAGCTTCTGAGATAAACAACTGTTTTTAGAGATTCATACATATAAGTTTTCACATGTGCTGTGTGTTCACATACCCTGAGTAGAGAACAACTGGGGCAACAATTTTGGCCATGGCCAGAGCTCCGGCTGAGGCTGGGGAATTGCGCCTGCCCCGACCGAGGCTGGGGTTTATGCAATACTTTATATTGCATCTAGAATACATAGCTGAGCAGGCTACTTGCGTTCTCACTCCTTACGTCAATGGTGTTACGTAGCTAATGCTTTCGTAATTGTACTCGCTTTTCATTAGTGCATGACGAACTTTATTTTTATGCACCAACGCATTTTTCATATATAGTAAATAAATCTTCATGTAAAAATTACGCAATGACTTTTATATTTGTATCAGACCACCCCAATTTTTAAGGGTGGGCTTTCGCACTTCAAAGGTCGTCTTATGGGCCATAATATACGGTAAATAAATTTGATGACCCCCCCCCCAGCTGGGGCTGGACCGGGACAAAAAGTGGCATCCTCGGTCGGGGCCTGGGCCGAGGCTTCGGTCGATCCCTAGATCTCAGGAATGTTTTTATCAAATGGATGAGAAAAATCTTTCTGTATTGCAAAAGGTACAGAACGTCGTTTGCAAAAAGCAGGCTTTGAATGGGGTTTTTAAAGATCAAGCTTGTAATTCGTCATTGTGTTCACATTTTGGAAGGCGTTCACAAAAGTTGTTTGTAGCTTGATTTTTTAATGAAATTTCATTATGATAAATTTTGTTTTTATAGATAACCACCACAATATGTTCAAATGTGTTCATTAATAAAAATGTTGAAAGATTGCTTTGGAAAAGAATGAAAAGAAGAGCTGGTTACTTTGATAAAGATAAAGGAGAAAACTCTTTAAAAGACTCGATGACTAAGAAAAAAAAGTTACGTCTGCCTCCTGAAGAAAAAGCGAATACAACTGCTTCTTCACAAACTACTTTCTTAAAGCCTCAAAAAAAGGTTCCTAGAATACCAAAAAAAACAAATATCAGCAACTCTCCGAAATCATCGACTTCTTCGCAACATACCGCTAAAAGCAATATCGACATGCACCTTGGCCAACAAAATAACAAACTTGCAAAAGACAAAGTAATAATTTTTTTTTATATGTGTCTATCTAACTAATTGTCTAATCATCAGTGACAAATAATGTTTGGACCTGAGAGTTTACATTGGTACAGTGACTTCTTCAACTTTGTAATGCTCTAAACAAAAATCAGTTTAGAGCGTTCAATTTTATGGTTGGTAGCTTTACATGATTGGGCTTTGTTGTTTGGCGAAAAAAGTTAAATACTTAGATTTGAGTGAGTATTTTTAGAAGTGGCCATTTCAAATACAATAGTCGAGCACTCCAGGCCCTCTTCATGGGTTGCACAAATGTGAATGTGATAAATTGCTTGATTAGGTCTATTTCAGCTCATAGTTTACATCTATCACCCCATCTTAGATGAGTTGTTTTCCGTCAAGTCAGTCATGTCCCATAGTCCTGTCTCAAATTCGAAAGGCTTTGACATGACTATAGTGAGAATTGCTGCCAATTACTGAATAACAAAGACAGGCCACTTGGCGTAGTGGTTTAAGACATTACTTTCAGTTCATTAGGTCTGAGATTCAATTCTCGGGCTGGTCGAGTCAAACAAAGTATCGCATCTGCTGCAATGTTTCTTAGGAGATGTGCTCCTCAGGGACTAATATGCAAAGATGGGCCCCACCACGTGGTAAACACTTAAAATTATGCCAGTGGCATTATAAAGATTTGACTTTTGACCAAACAATAAACTTATAATCAATTTTTTATTATTTAGTAGCATATTTACCTTCCTATTGTAAGAAAACGTTCTAAGCGCCACAACGAGCTCCCTCGACAGTTTCCGACCACCTGCCTATCACTTGCAGATGCGGTAATCCCGCTAAGCGCTTTTGCTAATGTCACAACAAGTATATTAAGCTTTGCTAGCTTGTTCTCCGCACTGACCCTGTAAACAAGCATCAAGTAGGGAAGCTGTGATTATCAATTTCAAAGTCATTGGTTTGACTTGACTCTGAATTAAACTTGCATCTACACGTCCATAGGCAGATGCTTTATCCACTTTGCGATCTGAGCTGTTTATATTAGAGATACCAACAAAAAATTTACGATTGACAACGAAGAATTAGAAAATAGATTTTTTCTGCAATGAAAAGTTTTACATGCACAAATGCTATAGCTACTGCAGAGCTGTTGCGTTTCGTTTTTGTAGGGATGTTTCGACCAGTAAATCTGTTGATTTTGGATGTGCCGCAAGTTCGATTTCTTCACTGACTTTCGATATCTAGCTAGATATCTAGATTTTCAGTAATTTAGCCAGGCACTGGATAACTGCCAAAATTATACTGTTTTAAACTCAAGTCCAGATAAGATAGCGCAAACAGTACTGGCTTGTAGTTTGTTAGGCCCATAATGAGTTATATACCATTCTATTGATACAAACGATGAACTGCTAAGAAAATCTTCTGTAATTATAACCAATATCGTAATTGCCCCCTGATATCTTGCCAAATTATTGATTCAAGTGTTTGAGTGATATTATACTGAACTTTTTCAAACAGAAAATAATGTTGCTTTTTTGCAATTGTTTTTTTTTTAATAGGCCTACCGAATGTTGAATAGGTAGGCTACCCAGTGGGCCTATCGGAACAAATCGATAGTGGATACATGTTCAGTATGTGGCTCATTCCTAATTTTTAGATAGGCTAATAGGTTTGTGTTTTGAAGCGGTATAAAAAAGTGTTTCACGATACAGCATTTGTATAAAACAGCGTTATTTCAAGATACTTTTCTAAAAAATACCCATTTTTACTAGGCATTTGGGTTTTGGCATTGCTGAGGTGGGAAATGATATATGTCAGTTTTTCAAATGTCGTGCGAAAATCAGTACTTTCAGAAAAATCGATGGTAAATAGTGTTAATTCCTTGTTAGGGACAGTGAAAATGAAAAAAAATTAGAATCAACTTGAATCATTGCTTATAAGCACATAGTAATTTCTATTTTTGCAGTCTCGTCCCAACAAAAATATCAAATATGACGTTGAAATGCGGGATCTTGCAGGTGAGTACACGATCTATTTTTATTGAAAGCATTAAAAATAGAGATAAATACCATATACGAGATATATGGTATATATCTATATTTGGTGTATGGTATACAAAAAATTCACGATTGGCAGAGAAGAATTATCTAAAAAGCATTAAAAATATAGATAGATACCATATACTCGTATGTCACACTGTTTTGGAATTTTACGCAATGTTTTTTCACTCAAGTTTGGTACTTAAGATATTTTGTAATGTATCTATAGCTAGAAAAAAGCCTGGTTTACTGTGTAATCATGAATACCCTCAAAATGTTCTGCTCATGCATAAGATTTGGTGCATCATTTTATAACCAGCTACGTTTAAAAGTGTTAAAATTTTCAGCTGAAAGTTTTGATCTAACGAGAAAATCAAATCATCATTATACTCCGTGGTTTTAACGCCGAAACGTGTAACAAATGGCAGGGTCCATTTCCGTGACTTAGCGCCTGGGCAACACAGCTCCGAAGAAACGTCGCGACTGTGGCGAGCAGTTGCGACACTGTGCCGATTTGACGGACCCAGGAATCGAACCCCAGACCTCCCACATCGATAACGTGTGCATAACAACTGAGCTAACCGACCGGTTAGCGAAACAGTTGGTACCAGTAAATAGAAGCTTAAGTGAAAATATGCTATACTATATTTCATTAGCTATTTTCTAGAGAACAGTTTGGGTCTACTTTTTTTTTCTGTTTTACATGTTTTACTGTAAGTTCGATTAACTGCTAAAAAGTTAAACTGTTGTGTGCTGAACTGCTGGTCTATGGTCTGATCCACAATTAGAAGCAGTCAGTTATACAGAACACTTATTCAATCCTGCTAGGAAATTGCACTGCAGTACAACCTGCCAAAAGTCTTCATCATGGACAGTTTTTCGCTGTTTTTAATGCTCAAAGATGGCCTAAAACAGTAATTGTTAATTGGTCGGGAAAAGGTTGGGCCACATGACACTCTATTTTCTTTATTTTATTGGCAGTTGCTGTATTTGCAGTGACCATGTAAGACAGAGTGATGAAAAAGCAAATCTTGATTTTTCCTCTTGAACTTAATGTTGTGATAGACTATTGCACATTATCACCTGTACTTAGTATTTTTTTTACTATTCTTGTGATTATGAATATAAGATAAAACGATGAATTATCTGAATATGTAATAAGTTAATAATAACAGCTGAGAATGTAGCTGCAGCAGTCCACAACAAAGTTTCTGATGTTATTTTTTTGTTCATAGATTTGTTATGTCTTTTTTACAGTTTCGAACCGCGCTGATGACGCCATTGCTCTTATTTATGTGATTGTTGACACCAACGTTTTTCTGGAAGGTGGTGACCTGAAAGCCATTGATTCACTGATAGAGTGGCTCCCACTTCCTGGCAAAACATTTCGTAGAGTCACCGTCGTTGTGCCATGGGTAGTTTTGCAAGTAAGTGCAGAAACCTATCAGCTGTTGATCAAGGTATCTTGTGTTTAATTAATGAGTATTTCATCTCTAAGGAATTGGATTTTCTTAAAAGCAACAAAACACGAACACAGAAAGCAAGAAAAGCAGTTGCATTTCTAAACAAGTAAGTATGGCAACTATGTTTTTAAGTCATAAACTTTGGAATATCTTGAAACTGAGTTGGTATTTAAATATTGGAAGAATACCTTTCACAAAATTTGTGTTCCATTCGTAGCACATCAGCATATCCCGCTATAATGACGAGAAAGTTTGAAAATAGATATGATTCTTATACTAAGACTCTCAGGTAGAAATTTCACTTCATCATTTAAAGTTGTTTTTTTAAACTACTAGCTTTGTAGCATACTCTTATGTAAAATCTCGTATTAACTTCAACGTAAATTTTAGACGATTTTGTTCCAAGAAACCTGGGATTCGCGGCCAAACTATACTCGAAGCTGCTTCTCCCATAGGTACGTCAATATTTTAAAGTTTTTTAGTTTGAATATTCATGTGTTTTTTGTGTTTACAAAGTGTTTCAATATCTTTTCATACGTATGTATCGTGTTTCATATGCACTGACAAAAATATAGAAGACGCAACAGTTAATCTAATATTGACAGCTTTGAAGATAAGAAAAGAGAGAGTGTAAGACAGAGCCAAGTTTGCATTGCATATTAGTTTAACGAAAATGTGTTAGATCTGGAACTTTCGTTTTTTTGTGTGTGAAACGTGGTAAAAATAAACTTATCTTCAAAATCATTTTATGCTTTTCAACTGTTTTAATGTCGATAAAACTAGTTGATGACCTATGAAGATTCATTTTTCTTAAATCAAGCACGAGGCTTTACCTCTAATCGCAGAGTTGAGTGACTTCAGTAGCAAATTAAACAGTTTTACATCAGCACTGAGCTTTTTGAAACCGTTACAAATTTTCGTGGACATTTTTGATTCAATATGTCTTTCAATTCTTTTACGACAGGGGTTCTTAACCTTTTTTGTAACGTTTACCCCTTGTCGAAAAAAAAAAGTATTATTTACCCCCAGTGTACCACTACAGTTTTTTTAACACTGGAAATTAAGGTTTTCTTCAATTTTTAATTCAGAAAATTTACCCCCTCAGTAGGTAAAATTTACCCCGGTTAAGAACCCCTGCTTTACGAGAAGTTAAGATTCGTTTTTAAATACGAAAGAGGAAAATCTGATCACAAATGGAGTAAAACAATAAAAAAGATATGTGTTTATTTTCCTTCTTTCTTCACTGATAAAAGTTCATCCTGATTAAGACATTGATGTATGAAGCAGTGATTTTAACCTGTTTTCAGCCAAATGTCGTTTAACCAATGTTTAAACCACCTCTTCCTTCCCAGTTGCATATTTAGTTCATAATTGGCTAATTGTTTCGATAAAAATAATCTGTCATACAAAATTTTTCTGGTTGGAATTTCCCCTGGCTAGGAGTTAAGTATATACGCGATCAGCTAAACGTCTGAAAAGGTGCGAATTGTCAGTGACATGGCCTAGCGGTACTGCGCACAGGTTACAGATCCTACGTGACGGGTTCGATCCTACGTCACGGCTGGAAGCCGATCTAATTTTGACAATTATACCGGGTGGCTGCTGACTGGAGCTCACTTCGCAGTCTCCCTCAATTATGATACTGTTAAATTTTCAGTTCAATATAATTTGAAAATAATTTCGGTTATTTATATAAGAATGCCGCGTAAATTTTTAAAGCATCGTCCCATGGGTATAGTACCGGTACTAATACAATAAACCACCTAAATTCTGAAAGCTTATTCTGGTGTGAAATCACACAATTACGAGGTATTCAACTTTCTTACGGCCTGCGTTAGTGTCTCAAACTTTCAAATGTCCCTCAACTGTTGAGTTTTTCTGTTGAATAATTTGAAAAGAACCTCAGTTTTATAGCAGATTAAATTTTATTGGCAGATGGTTTGCGTATCGAGATGGGAGACGATCGTATTCTTCAGTGCTGCTTCTTTTTTGGAAACTTACCTGGATATCATAAGACGTTTTTATACAGCAAAGATAATAATCTGTGCAGTAAAGCCGAAGTTAATCATATTGAGTAAGTCGCATAAATTTGGTGGTATAATTTTATAATTGTTACTAAAAGCTCAATGCTGAAGTCTGAAAAATATATCAAAGCTTTGAAATATTAAGGTGCCACTAGTTTGTAAGTTGGAAAAACGAAGAACTAATTACGTTTAAATAAACCGGCCGGTTAGCTCAGTTGTTAGAGATTGCTATTGTTTCGCGAGGTAGGTGTTTCGATTCCCGGGCCGGCCAAATCGAACACAGTGCCGCCTCCGCTGCGACGTTTCTTCAGAGCTGTGTTGCCCAGTCGCCAAGCCGCGGAGATGGGCCCGTTACACGCTTCGGCGTTACAACGCAAGTATGACGAAATTTTTTTAAATTATATATTTAGCAATTTTTCAGTTTGTATTGAGTTGTTTTGCACGTTTTCACGTAGTGTTGGAAGTTGTCTGAATTTAAGTGGTCAATTTTTACCACTTTAATATATACATGAATCAAAAATTACCCTTTTTTGCGATGTTGCTTAACAGTTCTATAAGGATTTGGTTTGTAGATTCATCCTGCACATCTCTGGGGAAAATATGGTGTTAATTTTGCATAAGGATAGAACCTATGATAGTGATGGATTTATACACTTAGTATTAGTTGGAAGCCTTATATAATTATCCTCTAATACAGGGGTGGGCAAACTTTTTGCATGAAGGGCCGCATTGGAAAAAATTTTGAAGCCGAGGGCCGCACTGCTTTGGACAAGGAAAGTAACAAAGGGATCACCAGTGGCGCACCCAAGGATTTGGAAAATGGGGGAAGGGGACACCACCGGGGGCCTGGGGGTGTAGCCCCCAGCCGCCAACGAATTTTTACGATTTTCACATAAAGAACACTCATTTTAGCACACTTTTTTATCGAAAAAGGGCATGCGGTGAGTGCAGTCACTGTGGACACTGCAAAAATATTTCCGCAGCTTATGTCTAAAAGCTGAGGCTTGGCTAAAATAAGCAAAAGGAGGCGGCAACCATTATTAGCTTGAGAAATTATACACTGAAAGGTAGGTTTTAGCACCTTATTGCAGGGCCAAGGGGGAGGTGTTGCATCGTGGACCCTCTGCGTGCGCCTATGGTCATCACGATCGCAAATGTCCTATTTTCCATGTGATTTCACTAGAGTACAAGGTTCATCTTTCTGTAAGTGCCCGCGGGCCGTATGAAACGATCTCGCGGGCCGCATGCGGCCCGCGGGCCGTAGTTTGCCCATCCCTGCTCTAATGTGTTATTCCAGCAACTTTTTGAATCAGTTCAACCTGCACGGGTTATGTATGCCATGATGATAAAATTTTTGTACAAGAAATTTGTGTTGTAACGAATTGTATCGTAGATGTTTGGGCCAGTTGTTGAAATTTGGCTGAATAAAAAGTGCTGAAAAATCTCGTAGTACTGATGAAGCTAATACGCTGTATTTTCCAGCACTGCTTCTACGTTTACCGTTCTTGTAAGACGCATAACTAAGCTCTGTGGTGAAAAAAATCCAGAATATGATCGAAAACAATTTATGACCAGCAGCGTGCAAGGTAAGGCGATTACTTCTGCTGGTGCTTAATGTCATCCATCCTTGATCTACTGTATGTTATGGCATGCTCCTAACTGTATCCATGAGATATTTTCAGCTTCATTCTTACACCTTTTTTATCTGTGGTGTTTGCTCGTAAAATTTTTCAGTGGGCTAGGTTGCTGTGGAGTGCTCTACCTTACTCCTGATAAGAGAAAAAGAGGATTTTTCGGCGATAAAACGAGGTTTCAGGGTCTGGTTAGGGCTAGAATTAGGATTTGATTGAGAGATCAGGTTAGTTTTAAATTTAGAGGTTAGTGTTTGGGTCAGGACCAGGGTTATGCGTCGTTTCGACGCCGAATAGTGATCTGGTGAAACAGCAACATTAGCGTGACTCCAGATAAATGATATTGTTGATGTGACACACGTTAATTAGCATCAGTATATTTACAGCCTGTTTGGTTTTGCCCCGTTAATCATGTAGCTCAGTAGTATAAGTTATGTAACTGTAATTAAGTGTACTATTACGTGAAAAAAAATACAGAAGCTTGGCAGCTTGTACGGTTTGAAACGCAATGAAATGTGTCGTGGGAGGATTATCGTTGATAATTGTGCTTATTCATTTTATTTAATTGCATTTTGATATTTTCTGTTGCAAACAAGTGACATGTATCTAAAAGAAACTTATTTCGTTGTTACTATGTACAAACTTTTATTCGTACAGTACTATTGATAGGTGGAGCAATCCCGCTGAATATCTTTCTTAGCGACACAACAAGTTTACTTTCCGCTTTATCTTCTCACAGTAACGTAAATGCTGAATATCAATCAGGGAAGTTGTTATGCCCAACTTTTGAGCTTTAAGTTTGGTTGACATGGCTTTGAATTGAATCCTGATTCCTGGGTTACGTTCCCAAAGACCGTTTCATCAGTTCGAAACTGATTGGTTAACATCGTACTAATGCTTTTTAGGGCTAAATGTCAATAATGTGGAAAGAGCTAAACCAGAAGAGCGTACAAAAGTTATTGATAATGTGCCTCCTCATGTAAATACAATCGATGTAGAAGCAAAAGCGTCGATCATCAGTGTCGACGCTGAAATCAAAGCTTCTGTTATGGAGACTATGAAAGAAGCATTTAGCTATATTGTCACAGAAGAAATGGTTAACGCATACGGCAAAGGATTGTGGTTGGATATAATAATAAAGAAACCACCATGGTCGCTAAAAGGTAATGTTGTTGCAGATAGGGACGCACATTTTTTGAGTTTTGTGAAGGTTAATCTTAAAGGCTGAGCTGAGAAAAAAATTTTGACACTCTTACTCCCACCTTGTTTCTTGAAGCACGTACCTTGCGATGTTGCGCTTGGTTATAGATGTTTGCTGGCAAGTTCGATTTGTAAGTGATGCCAAATGCATGTGACACAAATCTTAGTTGGCTCCTGGTTCAAAAGGCACAATCTCGCTCGATTAAGTGATGTTGAACTGACACCTTGGGTATAGAGCATGCACAAAGTGTTTGCTCATACTGAGGAGACGTAACTTTTTAATTGACTGTTAAGGTTAAGGACTGTTTCCTTAATTTCAAGGATGTGTGAACTGTGCCTGGTGAAATTGATTTCGCATTGCAACCAAATAAAATAGCATTTTTAAAGAAAACAATCACCTTTCGTTTTGATGAGTTTCAAGATGCTATTATGTGCCATAATTTATATTGGATTAGTAAGTTTGAAGAATTGTTGCATCATTTGCGAAATCGTTGAAGTTTTACGGGAATGTATGCATTCTATAGTTTTTTTGCTTTATTAGGCATGTTTTAAGCTTGCGTGTACACCAGCACAACGTGCGTATGGTGAATATTTACGTCTAGAATCAAGGCTTGCATTTGTTACATAGCCATGAGTTTCAAGCTCATGCATGTCGAAATGCTTTGTCAGACCCATGTGCACACCAAATAAAATAAGCAATAAGTTTGCTTCAAGCGTACCAAGGTTGATGAAAGATCTTAATGGTTTACCTTGTTTTAGATCGCTTAAAATTATGTGTTGATTTTTACCGATGGAATTTCGAGCTAGCAATTGCTGTTTAGATGTTTTGTTTTGCATCAAGAAGCACTGGTGGGCTGTATTTTGTGGTGACAGTACAGACAGACTGCAACAAGATTTAGTGGATAAATGTTTGCATTATTTAAAGACGTCGTACTGCCCTTCTTCTCGTACTAGTAACGTACAAGGTACTACGTTTGGGTTTGTTGTTGCTGAGTCAATTTGTTGATGCCATGGATGTGTTAATTTCAAATCCTACTTGTTACTGTCAATATCATTCTGCTGGCCCTTTTAAATGCTATTGTGAGATATTGGTAATGCAACACCATGTTACATTTTGAGTATTTGAATCTGGAGAAAATTTTCTGTGATGTTGTTCTGGCAAGCGCGGCCATCTTGAAAACATCTGGCATACGCACAAGTGTAAATCGTTGTCACTCCGGCTTGAATCACCACGTTTATTCACACATTTCTGGCCATAAAGTTGTTTCAATAAATCCTTATTCATTATGCGTTGAAATTTTGAGGTTTGTTGTTATTGGTAAGAGTTTTACGAAAATTCGTTTGTAACACTAACAATTGTTCGAAAGGGGCCAGGCACGTGACAAGATAATTTTGAGAACGTATTCTCATTTGCGTTGTTCCCACTGCTCTAGATTCGATTTTTTGGTATGTACGTAATGCAAAACTGCCAGTGATTAATTTGCTTATGGTTGTTGGCAACCCTCCGAACAATTGTTGCGTATGCTACTACAGTAATTTTTCCTGGTTGAACTCAATTGTAAGAATAAGTCTTCCAATCATCACAATTATTATTTTACAGGTAGTTGTGATACAACGTTCATTTTCTGCGGTTTGCAATTGCTAATAGGTTTGGGAAAAAAATACAAGAAAGTGCAACTAATAAAAAATTCCATCTTGAAACTGCAGGTGTGCTTATGATATGTGCTGTAGATTGAAATACGACTAAAGAGAGATAAGGAGCGTGCGTGGTTAAGAAAACTTGCGCGCTTGAAGTGTTAATAGCGATGATACCTGCGTGTTTTTTACCATGAAATCCCAACAGTGTGATGGAAAAGTCCTAAACATTTTTTACAATAAAATTTCACCTTTGAAGTACATAGTCACCATGTCCACGGTCCAATTTTCGTAATGTTTGGGTCCGTGGTTCTTAGTTCAAGTTTTTTGCGTCATAATCAATTTTTCAAAGTCATAATCACTTTTTTCACTTATGGCATCAAAAGATTGATTATGATGCGAAAACTGGAAACAAGAACCGCGGGTTCAAAACCAGCGAAAATTGGACATGTTCACAGGGTAATCATGGTCCGTAATGAAATGAAATCAAGGACTTGTGTTGCGGGTCCAACGTAGTCTTCATGTATATTTAAAATAATAACTTTCAGATGCCTTTATATCATAGTTAGTCAAAAGCTGTATTAAGGAGATTGATTTCGAAAATATTATATTATTTTGTTGATTGAGTCAGTTGTTCGACGCCATTGCAATCAGTGTTTTATTACCAGCCGCAATGTTTTTGGTGTTAAGATATTCGATAAATTTCTCGTGGCAATTCAAAAGTGGTAGACTTTCCAATTTGCTGCTTTGCATTTCAGACAACATTCGATAATTTAAATTCATCAAAAGCTCTTGTGTCGCCCCAAAGTGGAAATAAAAATGAACCCCAAGAATGCACTGACAAGCAAGGTTAGTGGAGTTACTCAACTGTTTGAGTGGTTGCAAAATGCCATTATTTCTGGTTTTTGTCGACACGTATTTGCTTGTCTGTGTACTATGCTGCGTTGAAAGCTTTTTACAGCAATGGTTAGCCTCGGATTTTTTGCCTCACAGCTTTTCGAATTACGCAGAGCATCAATGTAGTAATACCTTGGGCTGCGAAGAGTAATATAATTTCTCACGAAAGTGAAGTTAATTGCTTAAATAAAACGATTCTTTTTTGCTGACGTTTTTTTTTTTTAATTGAAACATTTGTTAAAGTTGATTTTTGATTGAACGATTTCTTTATTGCTATCTTTTGACTTTTGAAAGCAACAAAAGTGACTCTGTTTGGACAGACCATAAATTCATTTCGAAGTTGCCTACTTTGCATGTTTCAGCTGCTACCTAGTAAAAGCATATTTCTGCTCCATTGCTTAGAAAACTTGGTATCAATTAAGATTCCGTGGCAATAAGAAGAGCTATTCTAGTGTTACCATCCAGCAGTTTGTAACATACTTGATTTGCTGCCGTGGGTCTGCATTAGTATTGCTTTTCTGTTGATGTCGTTTGTTCGCAGGGATTTTCCGCGCTGATTGGCTGGTCTAAGATTACCTTCCCCTGATCACATTTTGTCAATTAACCGGTCGGTTAGCTCAGTTGTTAAAGGTATCAGTGCGGGAGTTCTGGAGTTCAATTCCTGGGTCGGTCAAATGGGACATCTTTCGCCAATGGTTCGCCACCGCTGTTACGTTTCTTTGGAACTATGTTGCCCTGGCGTTAAGCCGCGTAGATGACCCTGCCACTTGTTACATGCTTCGGCGTAATACCGCGAGTATACTGAAGATTTTTTGTTTGCTTTTTGTGCATATCTCTGGGGCACTAGTACCTAGTTTTAGATACTGTTTCAGCATGACTCAGCGATGTTATTACAGATTCTCCATCGTCGGATGGAGATGTCGTGTTTGAGGATTTGGAAGAAAACACAGCGGTATCAGAAGAAGACAGTGTCATCTTTTGGGAAAGCCTGGATGAGGTGAAACTATTTTATTGATGCTTGTATTTTTCTCATAATTTCATGAGGAAAAAAATTTTTGTCAAGAAAATGAAACAGTCTGTCAGTTTATATTTATTTGGTCAGTTGCTGCACAAAAATAAAGGCAACAACCACAAAATAACTGTAAAAATAGGAAAAATTTTATTAAAACATTAGGAAGTTGTCAAGTGTACCATTACGGTCGTCAAATAAACAGTGATGCTAATCTTCCGCTTTACGGCGAATTTCGCCGATTTTGTTGCCAAAAAAGTCATTTTCGTGAATCTTCTAAATCCGTTGAGACAATTTAGGGGGGTGTGGTAGGGGGTTGGGGCTGCACAATGCATATTCAGGTTGTTTATATGAAACTAATCGCTATTTTGAAATGGCTTTCGCTATTGTGATCTAATGCTATAATCGGAGAGTGATGACATATTTTTCCTTAAGTGTCGTTTCTTTTAATATCGAAGAGAGAAATGGTTTGTCTGACTCATTAGATCTAGCGCACACATTACTCTTGGACAGAAAATCGTTGGCATGGTGTTTGCATGATCCAAACACATGATGTAAAATCCCTGCCCCAAATTTTCTCATACTGCAAAAATTGAATTATTTTCTGATTCTTGGTAGCAAAGTAGTAGCAGTAGTAGTGTTTAAATTCAATCCATTTCTCAACTTTTGGAATACTAGAGTACTCTTGATCATTTTTTTCAATCATAGGAACTACAGTCCTTGACGTTTTCGTACAAATGTCAGTTGAAATTTGAGAAATTAAAAAATTAGAGTTTCAACTTGTATTTTTTGTATTTTTGTTGCATATTTATCCTCCAATCACGAGAAAGCGATTAATGCGCTATACGAGCTCGCTTAGGAGTTGCCAGCCATCTGTCTACCACACTAAGATGGGGGAATCCCGCTAAGTGCCTATCCCAACGGCACAACAAGTAAACTTTACCGGCTTGTTCTCCACACTGTCCGTTTAATGCTGAGCGTCAAGCAGGGAAACTGTGAATACTTATTTTAAAGTCATTGGTTTGACCCGACTCGGAATCAAATCCACGTCTACAGCTCCAGAGGCGGACGCTCTTACCACTCGGCCATCTGAGCTGTTGAAAACTGCTTGATGCCTTGATCACTAACTCCACGTAACTGTTCATTTTGCAGCGCCGTTGACTGTGCTGGTTTTTAGAAAATGGCTTTGCTAAAAAATAAGATCAAATTTAATTAAATTAATAGTAGCCTACTTGGTTTGCAATCATAGATGTACGGTTGAGCGTTCCTAAGCGCGTTTCTCAATATGACTGTGACACAAACTTAATGGTCTGTTATGCAGAAATAACATTGGTTTAAATTAGACATATTCTCAACCGCTGCGCCATGGCAGCCTTGATTGCGGTGTGGTAGCAGCATAGGCGCACGCAGCGGGGAGGGGGCACGGTGCTATGGCCCCCTCTTGGCCCTGTAATAAGCTGCTAAAACCTAACTGTCAGTCTACAATTACTTTAAGTAATAGTGGTTGCAGCCTCCTTTCATATTTAGCCCAGCTCCTGCTTCTAGACATGGACTACTAAAATATTTTAGCATTTTCTATAGTGACTGCACTTACTGCGCGTTACCGGTATGTCCTTTTTCCATAAAAAAGTCTGTTAAAATGAGTGTTTTTATATGTGAAAACCGTAAAAATCCGTTGATGGTTTGGGGCTGTGCCCCCAGACCCCCCGTTGTGGTCATACACATCGAGGATCATAGCTATGAAAACATTTATTAGACTGGAGTAGTTTCAAAAGTGCAGTTATGTAGATATTTTTAATGCAGAAAAGTTATGCTATGGGCACATGCAGCTTTTCACTCTAACCCCGTTTTCATGCGAAAAAAGGTTTGTAAGCGAAGAGAAGACAGTTATTTTCATTCTCCAGTCTTCACCTACTGAATTATGCAAAATACGAATCTCTTTCCATAAAATCAAGACTCTGGACATATAAAAGCAAAACTCTCGTTGGGGGGTCTGGGGGACGAAGTCCCCCAGACGTTGATAAGCATTTTAAAAAATAATCGCCGATTTTCACTTCAGCCGTTTACATCACTGAATAAAGCCGTCACCCAATAAACCACGCCAGCTGTATTGTTTTTTAAAATCTCTTTAACGGTTTTGTGATTACGTCTTGATAAAATAAATTTCCTACTATATTTCAGATCTGGGCTTGCATTATTGGTCACAGCGCTTCTATATTTAAAAGTTTAAATTTTGAAGTGAAGACAGCACCTCCAGAATTGCATAGTTTACTATTTAATTCATCTTTAAATGATCTTCCCGACCCGTCGATATCTGTGAAGTTTATGCCTCTTTTTATGGAACTAATAAATGGCTTTCTTGCTGCATTGGAAAGGTAAAATACTTAGCTATTTGTTTATTTTTCGTTGGCTAAAAGTAGATGGGCATTCTGCATCATAATCAATTTTGAACACCACAGTTGAAAAATAGATCAAATCTTCATTGTACTCGCGGTATTACGCCGAAGCGTGTTACGAGTGGCGGGGCTCATCGCAGCGGTGGCGAGCCGCTGTCCGATTTGACCGGCCCGGGAATCGAACCCAAAACCTCCCTCACCGATAACGTGTGCTTAACAATGAGCTAACCGGCCGTATCGCAGAACTGGTCTTTTGGCCTTGAGATTTATGCTTTGTGGAATGTGGACTGTCTGGTACGACAGCACTGTGAATTTTGATTTTAAATCTGACGCTCCATTGCAGAGTTAATGTGTCATCACACCCATCACTCATCAACTGTAAATGTTATTTAACATGATAATAGTCAGCACATTAATACATCTGCAAACTAAAGTTTTACAAGACGTGAATTTTTCAATCTTTTTTAGTGCTACTTAAATTTTTCATCACGATGTCATAACTCTTTATCTTCGGTTTTGTGAGTTAGATATAATTTTTGTTTGTAATTTAGGGCTTTTAAAGTAAACTTTTGTATAATGCATTTGAACGTAGCCTACTTGCATTTCGTCATATTTTTGGATACTATAGTTGTAGATTTTTTTTGAATACTTTTATTACTAAAACAGTCGAATTATTTGCAAATTTTCTGACGTTTATGATTTACCCTTGAATCATTGTCAATTTTGTTGAAAGAAAAATTATAATTATTTGACTTTTCTCATCAATTTTTTTTGCCTAAATAGGTTTCTTGCATCATATGACGGCGGATTCATATCCCCTAATTGGTCTCTTTGTTTTGATATGCGACAAACCTTGTGGACCATTACGAAAGCATTTAATATGCAAAGCAAAGTTGAAAAGTAAGAAAATTCGTAGTTCATATTATTTTTAAACGGTAGACATGCAACTGGGAGTTACTTGGTAATTTAATTATAAACATTTCAGCCAAGGAACTGCTAGAAATGTTAAACACTAAGGCGGACGTTTCAGCTCGCTTTTGGGTGCCATAGTCAACACTTGAATTCCCAGCTGAGCGTAGGATTATAAATAACTTTGACAGTGACACCAGAAGTGAGCCGAACGTCCGTCCAAGTATTTTTTACTGTTTCCCGGCTGTAGTATTTATAATTGTATAATTTTCTATTTGACTGGTTACTGCCAGCGTATATGCTAATTTGCGACTTGCTAAAATGGTGTACAATGGCTAGTCAAAAAACACTACAGGTTTTTCGTGTGTTTTTTCGTATAATTTAATCGTGGACAAAGCTTTTGAGAAGTGGTGGTTGTCACTCGACCAAAGTTTTCCGGCCAACGTAAACTCTCCAGCTATGTTACATTTTGGCCTAGCAAGCACTATAGTAGTGGTGGAAAAAAACCTTGTTGAGTTAATAAATTCTGCCTAGTGCTTATTAGAGATGTGATTTAATCTGGTGTTAATATGAGCCTGGAATCGATTGTTTAGCATAGTAATGTGCTGTGGGATCTTAATCAATCCTATTGATTTTACAATTTTTTTAGTATCAAGCCAGCAACAGTGCTGCATTCTTGTAAATCGACTGAGAGCAGAACGAAGTTGTGCAATGGCTTCTCAAAACTAACCTGCGTTGCTGCCCTACTCCGTGAATGTTCTGAACAATTAGTGCGGATGCGATAAAACGCTCATTTCTATCTAAATACCGGCGTAATTTTGTAGAAACAACCCACTGGCCTGGAAATTTGTTTGAGCAATTGGTACAATTTTAGCGTCGCTTTGTCCCGGATGTGACATTTTAATCCAAAATACTGGCCCCAGCTTCATTCCGGACACTTTTCCCCCAACCTGTTTTCCGGAAGTTTCCGCCTCGCTAGAGAATCACGAACCCCGACCGCCAGAAGCAAGAATTGCGCCGCCAATTTTGTCCTAAGTGCCATGCCTAAATGTGTTTATTTATTTTGCAGTCACTGTGTGTTCTTTTTTATTTAATGTGCCTATTTCATACATCCATTGCCCTAAGTGTTTTAATTCAAGATTCTAGTAAATAATATATTACTGCCTGTGTCATTTGTGGTGCAGATTGGAAACAGGAGACAATAGGCCTAGTTTTACGAAGCTTATTAGAAAATTGTATTATTGAAATTGCGGAGTTTAGGATCAAAAACCACAAATCAGCGCTAAAACACGATTTACATTTTTAAATGATAGGCTAATAAATGTTTCCTAGCTTGGAGAATTTAAAATAGGAGGTTGTGCAGAAAATTAGCGTCTATTAGTCAACCACTCATTTTTTAACTGTAATAAATTGGGCTTACAATTTTTAATCCTGTCTCTGCTCAAAATAAAGTTAGAAAAAATTAAATTATGCACGAGCAAACTTAGTATTTGTAACAGCAGTTAGGCCAGAGTTCTCCATGGGCCGAAGATGTTGATTCCGTCCGGAACCCAATTTTTCAGGCCCGAATCCTAATTTATCAGCCAGTTTGAGCCCGATTGAAAGCCGAAATCAAAAATTTCGGTTTAATTTTGAAGAGATTTTAATAAGACAGTGAGTTTTGCCTATCCACAGTCACACCAGTTTCGAACAACAATATTAATATACATTCAAGAATATCGAATTTGCCAGTTAGGACTATAAAATATCCTTAAATTTTTTGGAGCCTGCTTGAAGAAAAGCGAAAACCCTATCACTTACTGAAGATCTCGATTTTGCTCCGGCGTCCGGCCCGATTGAAGCTCGACAATTTTTCAAAATTCAAACCCGACCCAAAAAGCCCGCGCCCGATTGACAACTCTTGGAATTGGGCAGTAGGCCTACAGTCAAAAATAACCTAGATATTACGAAGCTCACGTCACTGTTGGGACAGAAAAGGCTACTTAAGTTCGACTTTCGGTGACAATCTTCCGCCTTCTTGGACTTTCAAGCTCCGGCAGGAGGTCTTCCAATCAAGCGACCACCACTGATGCAATGAAAATATTTAATACGATTTAACGCAGTCGAAGTTTCATCTCAACATAAAACCAAAACAAGTGCAAAAGGTATGGACAACAGTGAGTTCCACGAGGACAAGCAACAACGTTCGCGCTGAAAGCGCTTAAACGACCGTGTGAGAATGTTCACCAGATAAAATAGAATCGAAGTTTTGCAAATAAGACATTTTTGTTGTTGAAATAATCAAATTCACGTATTCATTTCATCATGGAAATCTGCCAGAAATATTTAACTGCTACTTTAATTATGCAGCTATTCAGCGCAGCAGAGTTGTCAGCGGGTCGAAGATGTTGAGCCCGAACCCGAATCCTATTTTATCAGCCAGTCTGAGCCCGATTTAAATCCGAAATCAAAAACATCACTTTAAATTTTAAACAAATTTTAATAAAAAAAAAAAAAATGAGTTTTACTCATCCACACTCACATCACACCTGTTTCGAAGACGAACAAGAATATTTATACACTGTAGTCAAGTGAATAAAACTAACCAGTAGGCCTACGCATTTTAAAACATCCTTAACTTTTTTGTACCGGCACCTAATTTGAAGATAAATAAACGAAAAATATTAAACGAAAACCCTATCACTCACTGGAAAGCTCGATTTTGCTCTGACGTCCGGCCCGATTGAAGTCTGACCACGGCCCGACAGTAAAAATCTAAGCTCGGCCCGAACCGGATCCGACCCGAAAAGCACGAGCCCTACTGACAACTCTACAGTACTGTCAAAAAATGCATTATACAAAAAATTATGGTTTCAAAAAAATGGCCTCAAATATTTGAGCATCTAGAATTTCAAATGACGTTGGCTCCTTTTATTAGGCTAGTAAACCTAGCATGATTGTATTGGCAGATTCAGGAAGAGGCTAAGGAAGTCTAACCCCCCTCTAAATTTAGGGGCACATAAAACCATTGGTATGTCGATCTTTTAAACGCGGAAAATTGCAAAATTAACATTTATCGATTCTTAACCGGCTCACTGCACCCAAATTCATCGATAGTAGTAAATATATATTAAATATATTTAAACATTTTCGCGAAAATTCGATCACGATATCTGGTCTCGGTAACGAGAAAACTGGTAAAATATCGTTAAATTTGTGACGTCATTGGGTACCAACAACCAAGAAATAATGCGACTTCTAAAAGCTTTCGCAAAGCTTTCGAAAGTTTTCGGTAAAGTGCGAAAGCTTTCGCACAGTGAAAGCGAATTGATTCCATAAACATCACAAAAATGATCTATAAAAATAAAAAATTTTGCATAGAAATAGCATATTTAAATCTCTATAACAAGGCGAGAAGCAGCGTTAAAAAATATTGGTTTTACTCGCTGAAGCTTTTATTCTTGCTTTTGTTCCTCAGATTGAAAAAGCTATTGAAGCACTTCTAGCTGCAACGAACGGTGACCAAAAAACATTTCTTTTGTGCGTTGACTGCTACAGAGAGCCTCATAGGAGACGCAAAGCTCCTCCTCTAAAGTTTAGTTATGCCTGTGCAATGCCAACACATTGTACTGCGATACTTTCAGACGAAGGAGGGTACAATATCGTTAATAAATTTAATAACGAAGTAAATTTTTTCATTAATTAATTAATTTTAAAATACAATTTTGGTAGAGAGGTGCACTTTAAGAACCATAGCGCAGTTAAAGGCTAGCAACACCACAGGATTTATCATAACTCTAGGGTGATTTACTTTAACTGATCAAACGTTTTCGGCGATACATTAGGCCCTCATCAGAGTTTAGACTACATGCTGCAATATACAAATAAAGTTACAAGTCTTACGATAAATTAGACTCAAAAAATGTTGAAAATATTAGTAAAAAACAGGCAACACTTTTTATCCTCAATAGGTAATTAGGTATTATGCTGTTCTCACACAAAGAAAAAAAATTTAAATTAAAAACTGCTGTAACGTGAATATGAGCTCATTGACGGAAAAATGACGGAATAGAGAAAGCAAAACCTCAATGCGAAAAAGAAAAACTATCGATGAAACAGTTAATTTTCTTCTTGAAAATAACTCATTAAATTCCATTCCGTTGAGTTGTCCATTAAATTAACGCCTAGCGCTTGTTATTTTCCATGACTGGCCCATCTATGCTTTTAGACCCGCGGAACAGCAAGATGGGCATTATTTCCATTCTAGCCTTTCAAAAGTTTTCTGAATCCGCCTCTGTGGCGGATTTTCTTTATTCGTGCATGCTTGAATCCGCGCTTTCCCAGCTTGGTTCGCTAACATCGCGAATATTAGATCTCGGAGAAGACGTTTTTCCTGGGTGCAATCTTCGCCATATACCGCTCTGTTTCCATTTCTTTTCGAAATACGTTGCATGGGTAAGTTTAGCAAGCTTCCTGCGCATGTGAGGGATTCTCCAAAAGTACAAAAAGGGGTTGAGCAAAGAATTCAACGTCGTAACCTAAATAAAGCCGTTTTCCAGCAAAAAATTCAAAATTACAATGCTTCAAAGTGCTTCAAAAGGAAGCGGAAAAGAAGAATTGTTTTTTACTAAAAGTGCTACAAAAAATACAACGAATTCAAAACTGGCAGTAAAAGCTTGGAAATGTATTTAGTTGACCAAAAGTAGCTAGGCGTTTAAAGTAGCTGATGACGTAGGCCTACTGAGTTTGTTTTACGCACTGAGGCGTGCAAGAGTTACTGCGACAATACTCTTCAACCCAATTCGTTTTCACTGATTAAAGTCAAACGCCTTGACCGCATTCACCACTAAGGAGAAAAGAGTTTGATCTTTGGTCATTGAAAGCGAATTGGGTTGACCAGCATTGCCGCTGTAACTTTTGCACGCCTCAGCGCGTAAAAAAAACTCAGTACATCATCAGCTTAAACTTTGGTTAACCATTTAAACTAAAGCAACAGCGCAAGTATGCATGCATAACGGCAAAACGTGAATATATTGTGAACCATACTGCCTGCCATGTCCCCCGCTTTTTACCGGGCGAACGGGTTTCGTTGAGACCTGAAGTGAAAGGTTGAAACAGTATTCACTGTCTGCAGTTACATAATTATGCGCTAAATTTTTAATGTCAGGAATGACTTCGTCTTTTCCACCTTTAGTGAAAAAATGATTTTTCACCAGTAGGCCTACGCAACAATCAGGAGCGTATTTAGGGGGGGCGCATTGGGCCATGGGTTTCCCTTTTGACTCTGCCTTTTAGTAAAAAAAGAGCAAAACTGATGGTGCCAAGTGACGTAAATATGCCGGACTCTTTGGTGGTTTCTGTAACTTATGGCCAGAGGCGGTCCCAGAGGGCTAGAATGAGGAGTATGCATCCTCCCACCAGTCATTTTCAAAAATGTTTTTGTTGTATGCAATTATTTCATAATATTGAACCTCTTCCGAGTCTTTAATAACAATAAGCCTTACGTTTTTACCACGCATAGTAGAAAATGTGCGAACAAAATGCATCATATTTGGTGAAGCACTCAAAATTAGGGGCAAAATCTTTAAACAGAATTTGCCTTAAAATTATTCAAAAAGAACTAAAATAGCCATTACTGCATGTAAATTTTCAAATTTTTTCCGGGGGAGCATGCCCTCGGATCCCCATAGAGCTTTTCTTGTTTCTCAATCAGCTTCAAATTAGTTCCGTCAAACAAAATGCGCTTGAAAAAATGTGAAAATTATGCCCCCCCCCCTTTTTTTAAATTTTCGCTACGCCCCTGGCAACAATAGATATAAATAAATTTTTGAGTGCCTCTTCATCGAATATGAACTCACTTTCGGCCTTTTGGAAAG
Source organism: Trididemnum miniatum (assembly GCA_964006365.1). Lineage (NCBI taxonomy): Eukaryota > Metazoa > Chordata > Ascidiacea > Aplousobranchia > Didemnidae > Trididemnum > Trididemnum miniatum. The sequence goes on from OZ023245.1 coordinate 7,977,468, forward strand.
CAAGCGCTCCTATTCAGTTTCCTGCTTTCCTTGTTATTTGGAACCCAATTTTGCACAGTTAAACAATCGTTGCGAATCAGGCATGCAGCCCTGGTTAGGCGTAGAACCACAATATTTTGAAAAGGATGTTCAAAATCAGCGAGAATTTTTAACAGGGTTACTATCCAAGTGGTACGCACAGAGACATGGCGATCAAGAAAGGTTATCCCGGCAAAAAAGCATGTTCGTAGCATTTAAGCTACTATTCTACTAAATACTGTACATAATTGTTTTGCTGTATAGACTAGTTACTTTTGCATTAAGCGCAAATTAGTGGTACCTGCAGTAGATAGTTGAAGATTTCTTTCAGCCCTCTGTCGTTGTGTTCAAAGGTATAGATCACAAAAAACATCAAAGGAGCAGTTGTTACGATGAACACGGACAATATAATGAACATGGACCTCATTACTGCCAAGTCTTTTTTTCTGCTAGCACTGGTGCGTCTTCTTCCCCGTCTCTTAAATCGACCGAACGTGGTTTTAAAGACCGAAGACATCGACTTACGATTTGATTCTGGTTGAAAATCCTTTTCAACGTGCAGTGATTTTGGTCTCAAAGCGACTCTAATGAGTGAAGTATCGTTGGTGGAATGGAGATTGTTTAGTTCTCCGTCTGCATCCGGCTTCAGAAGTCGGCTTGTCCGTTTTACAGGCTCTCCCAATTGAAATTGAACATTTTCTCGAATTGGAGAATCACATTTATCGCTTGTTAAACTTAGCTCTGTCGTAGTAGTAACATTGCTCATTTTGCTTTCTTGTCTGTTTATGGTTTTGTTTGAATTCTTTAACGGGGTCATTGGTGTTTCAGCTAAGCCGTCATTTTCATCCAGCGATTCAAACGATTTATTGAACGTGTGAAACTGGAAAGCAGCAGGCTCAGTTGGTGTAAAGTTTTCATCTACAGTTGCGAGATTATTTCGCCATCCGGTGACCGCTCTTTTAAATTCAGAAGGACTTTGCGGAGTTAAAGCTGATGAACGAGCTGGAGTCTCTTTGGGAGTTCTAGGGGATTTGGGCTTCACGGATCTTGCTGGAGATCGATGCTGTTTCATTTTTTTAGCTTGTTTTCGAACGCCGTAAAATATAATGATATAAAGAGAGATTGTGATGACAAACATAACCAAAGAAACGATTCCCGTGATGTAAAGCTGAAGCTTTGTAAGCGGAGGTAGAATTTGAGAGCACTGTTCACCGAAGCAGTAAACATCATCCGGGCTAACGTTGTGTATTCTGCACAAAAACATGGTTAACTTCAATGATCCCCGAAATGAGTTCTACCAATCCCTAAGGTTTTCAAAAAAATGAAGGGTTCCAAAAGCAACTAGGCTGTAGTTTTAAGCAAAAACGTCAAACATGTCCGTATTATTATGGACCTACTGATCGTTATTGATTTAAATTTATTGTGAAATCTACATGTGAGAGACAGTTGTCAGGATATTGTATTAATCAAGATAAAAGTATTTTGTGTCTCTACACAGCTTTTTGAAGAAGAAGGAGGAACCAATCGACCATTTCGGTATTAGGCTTACTGTGATACTCAATTCCTTTCGATTGCTTCAAGATAAGATTTTACGATTCCGGCTTAAGTAGGTCATTCCTTTTAAGCTTACACTAAAGGGTAAGTGCGTTGCGCCTGCAGTGTTGCACCACAAATAGTATGGGAACCACTAGCAAACATGTCCGCGCTTTATGAGAGGAACAAGACAGTAAGTTTTAGTCGGCGAAATATGATAACGAAGAACTTCTTGAAAAACCTGTTCTTACCTACAATCACATTCATTGACACACGACCAGCCTGTGAGAGGAACAACCAATTCTAAGATCGAGGGTAGAATCCACATGACGATAATCGTTGCAGCTAAACGTCTTTTAGTGATTGCCGATGTGTAGCTGAGAAATGAAGGCAATATAATTATTTTCAATTTATGCGCTTAATGCGAGTTTTCGGAGCTCATTTTCGCGACTTGGCATGTAAGCTTAGCTCATAGGCAAAATTGCTATGAGCGCAGAAGTCCAAAGCAGTAGTAAATCAGTAGCCTAAGTATCATCAAGTCTTTGGTGATCACTTCACCTGATCCAGAGATACAATAGGTGTCTTAGCATGGAGAGTGTTGACATGAGACTGAACCATTTAAAAAAACTGGTGCAGCCCAAGCGTCAAAAACACATGCTTTTCTGTTTAGGCTACTTCTTTAAAATTGTATTCTTTTGCAAGGATTTAACCACAAATTTAACAATTAAATTGGTCGTAACGGAAGCTAACGTTCATGAACAATTTACCAAAGTCGACATTTAGTGTGGGTTAAAACAAACTACCTATTAATGGATTACTACAGTTAATCAAAAAAAGTTAGCATGTTACGAGAACAGATTCAGTGTAGGCCAATGCTTGTATATTTTATGGGTTTTTATCCTGCAGATAAGTAATCGAGTTCAAAGTTTGGTCTAGAATTTTCGAGGGAAACACAGACTATTGGTTTGGCTGGCTGAGTAGTTGCATCAGCAGTTTTACACAATCAGAACTTGGGAGTGTAGTTATTAGTTAATATTTAGTACCACCTATTAGACCACTGTCTAGGGTTAAAAATATCGTCAATTCTAATACCACCAACTCATGCATTTTCAACTACGTTTGACGTTCTTTACGCATTAGCTTCTTGCCGGTGTGTGTCATATGAAGTATTGCCATAAAATATTGCCATAAATACGTCATGACTAGATCAATTTCCAACGTCACTGATATCTTTTTACTGTTGGCCTACGCATGAATTTCATTTACGCAAGTTCTAGAAAAGTTAATGTTGAAACTTTCGAACGAACGCCTACGGATGTAACAGTAACGTTTAGATGCTTCATATTTACTTTCTTGGCCTGAGTATAAGGTAGTAACGGTCCAAAGCAATCATCATCAAACCTTCCAAAGATGCTAAAACCGACATCACACTGAGCCCATAAAACCCAACCTGCAAAAACAAAGCATGAATCAACAAAAAAGTACACGGCCAGCTCCCTCCATTTTTTCAAAGACATGTGGGCTAAAAGCAAAAATCTCTTCTTAAGCCAGCGCTTCTCAAACCTTTTACGGTTTGTAGCTTCATCTAGAGACTCTCAACACCAGTGGCCCCCTGCTCAGCCATTAGATGTTTCTGTCGGTGTTTCATTCGCAGTAGTTACAGCCATCCGCTAATCATAAGTTATTTATCACCTTTAACAGGTTAATCAATTTTTGCCTTTGTGGCCCCCTTGTTAATGTCCAGAGGCCCTTGGTTAAAAACCTGGTCTTTTAGGCAAACAACTTTCTTCGCAATTTGTGGTCATTTGCGCGAATAAATATTTCGAAAAAGTACTTTTTCAACTTTCTCCACGCGCGTTAGCTATGTAGGCTTGTTCACACCGTCCATCAGATTTTATTGTACATAAAGATGTTTAGCTTGCTGGTTTTTAAACACAACATACTTTTAGCATGTTCGAGATTTGAATTTGTAGAATTTCAGCCACACCGTACCACCAAAACACGGTCACTCCAATAATAAAATCAGCAACAGCTAGGTGACATAGCAACCAATTGAACGGAGTAAACCTTGAAGCGGGATACCGAAACATTACCAACAGAACAAGAATGTTTCCTGTTAAATGAAAAACAGTTAAAGTGATACACAGGATTACAGGGAGTTCATATAACATGTATAAACGCGCCTCCAAACAGCATCTTTAAAGTGTATGCTATATCTTTTAGGGACATTCTGTATTTCTATTAATGGAAGTTATGGAACCCACAAAAAGCCTTTCGGGCTTAGTGCTGAACAAAAGCCAGATAACCGGCTCAAACTCCGCAGATGCATAACAGCGATCATCAACCCAATTTCATCGCAAAAAGATGCCAGATTCAAAAAAGTTATTGCCTGCAATCAATAACGAGTGAAATTATAGCATTAGTGTGCAGCACTCATCGGAAGAAGGTGATGGTATTTGTAGCTGGAAACTATAATCGCTTTGTCGAGTATGCTTCTTCAATCAATCTACAACATTTACGATGGGTTATTGCTTTTGTTTCTTCTCATTTATTGCTATTTTGCTTGTTATAACGATACTACACTGTATTTATTTTGGACGTATGAGGTTGTCAAAAAAACTTCGATTCTTTAATTTTACAGTCATTTTTAATAACCGGTATCAAAGCTACAGCGGTGTAGGATAGCCTATACAAAATCTTATCCATAGAAGAAATTTAAACCTATTGTAGTATTGACAAGTTGTAGTTGTCAAAATCACTCGGAAAAAAGCGATCAGATGACTACATCACCCCTTTAAGCAAACTCTCGTTTGTTACTAAGGCCCTAGGACCTGGGTTGTGGCACCTCTTTAGTCATAGCCGAGGGCATAAAGCGTGTGACTATGGATCTGTCAACATGGGTTCGATTTCGAGTCTGGTTAAACTGAAGATTCAAAAATTGATATAGGCCCACACAACTAAAAACATTTTCGTTTATTATCAAAAAGAAAATAACGTGAAGAGCATTATTTAGCGGTAGAGAAAAAAGACACTAAACGGAATTTCTTCACCTTGGGCGGTAAGCAGGTGGTCAGCAACTCTTAAATTCTGTTGTGCTGTAGATCAATTGTATCTTTAGCATACGAATTTTTCCTTTATTAATAAAAGAGAAAAATTCACAATTTCTTACCAAAAATGATGACGAGACCGATGCATATTGCGACTATATTGATAGTTGTAGAAATTTCTTGTGTTGTGATGCAGATGTGCCGCAAACCACGATACGGAGTCGCTTCTTCGCTTGTGTAATTGCCGTCGCTATATGGTGTTGTCACAAAACCGCTTCCGTGCGAACTTTCGAACATATTTTTGTATGTCATCTCGAAGGGATGGTCTGCACTCGTGGTGAAGCTGCTTTCGCTTGAATGATTCATACCAGAAGACATAATACTAGCAGCTTTTTAACCACTAGAAACAAATTACAAAATCTTGAAAGCTAATAATCACTCTAATGCCTCAAAAGTTCATTGCCTGTCTCGCCAAAGATGAAATATTGCATGCGTAAAGAATAATTAAAGCTTCATTATACCCGCGGCATCACGCCTAAGTGTGTAACGAGCGGTAGGTCTATCTACGCGACTCAGCGCCTGGGCAACACAGCTCCGAAGAAACATCGCATCGATGCGAAACATTGGCGACTCTGTGTCCGATTAAACCGACCCAGAAATTGAACCCTAAACCTTCCGCACCGACGTCAAGTCTTTAAAAACTGCAATGGCCCCCCCATCTTGCATTCATTGTAAGATTTAATCCCCAGACTACAAACCTCGGGGTCGATTACCTTGTTTTCGACATCAAAGCACCTTATGATAAAAACAATTACTCGTCTTGAGTTTTGTGTACCTCATAGTGGTCACTGTAACGGAGTAGTGAAGAGGCATTTTAACGAAAGACATTAATCGTAATGCTTTGCCTTCAGCTAAGCTGCTTAGTAGGTCCCAGGTAAGATTATCGCTTAGTAGGTCTGTGGCAACCCTCTTTCCAAACTTTGTTTGTGTTCAATCTGGCAACATTGCTTGTGGTAATTTTGCGCTTTTTTACGTTCTTTGTTCATGAGAAACTGATTAACCTGATTGATTGTGCATATAGGAAGTTACAGTATATCAGCTAAGCCTACACTGCAACAAGGCAGATCGTTTGTTGAAAGACTACATATAAGCTCGCTAAAGGTCCCAGACACAGTGCTAAAATTTAAGCATCAGGATTTAACCGGAAAATTTGTATAACAATGGTAACTCAGGATGAATTTTTTGTAGCAGCTTTGACGCTCTCTTGCAAGAGGAACAAAAATGCAGTTCGTCAATAATATTTGAACAAGATATAGCCTATTTAGATCTACAGTGCTGTTCAAAATTATGAGACCACTTAAATTTTTACTATTTTTTGATGTTCATGATGAATTGGTATGCCATTTGTTACCACAACCCCTACATGTCATATATCATTGAATGTAGAATTTCAACAGGGTCATGCAAATGCGATTTTTTTACTTTTTATTTATACTTACAGTAATATCTGCGATGATGAAGAAAAACTTTTTGTTTATATTAAATATTGCCAAAATTGCTACAAGCAAAAATCTGCTAAAAATGTAAGGGTAACAATGTGAATGACAAAGCCAGTCCATTTAAATTGATTCTGGTTTATGATATAATAACGGCACATGTTTCATGGCGGGAATTCTTGAGCTGACAGATAACAGCAGGAAGAAAAGTTAAGTTTCATTTTAGAAGTCAAGATGTCTCCACATCTTGGTGATGAGCGGAGGCATTTGATTGTTTACCTGCATAAAAAAGGAATATCAGAACGAAAGATTGCATCAGAGGTGGGTTGCTCCAAAACTGGTGTTAATGTTACTATAATGCGATAGAGGGAAACTGGAAAATTTGAAGAAAGACCTGAAAGAGGAAGAAAGATGAAATCAACCATTCGACAAGACAGGGCTTTAGGCAGACTCTCCCTATCTAATCGACGTCTAACCAGCTCTGATCTTAGCAAAGAATGGCGTCAAAGTGCAGGTGTGGAAGTGTCGACATCAACAGTTCGAAAACGATTGCTTCAAAGTGGTTCTAAGGGGATGCAAAGCGAAAAAGAAACCAAAAGTATAGGAAAAGCAAAGAAAGGTCAGGGTTGTTTGGGCGAAAAAGCATTTGAACTGGACGAGGGAGGATTGGGATAAGGTCATATTTAGGGATGAGAGCACCTTTACTATCCAAAATCATGTTGGAAACAACTTTGTTCGAAGGAGACCTAATGAAGCGTTTAGCCCTCAGTGCATTTTGCCTACTATCAAGCATCCAACTAGTGTGATGATTTGGGGTTGCATGAAATCGAATGGCATTGAAAGATTTCACATCTGTGAGGAGATGATGAATGCCACCAAATATGCTGCTGTGTTGGAAACAAAATTGCTTGCCAGTGCCCGAAGTTTATTTCCGGATGAGTACCGGTATTGGATATTTCAAGATGACAATGCTTCCTGCCATTGAGCAAAGTTAGTGAAAAGTTGGATGCAATCTCATGGGGTGGCCCAGATGAATTGGCCTACTCAATCACCAGATGTCAACCCTATTGAAAATTTATGGCACAGAATTAACGTAATTATTGCCAAAAACAACCCATCCAACAAGAGAGAGCTGATTGAGAATATTATTCAAGTCTGGCATCACATTGTTACATCGGAAAAACTTCGCAATCTTGTGCAGAACATGCCGAGGCGGTGCAAAGCAGTGATTCAGAATAAAGGCTTTCCAACGAAGTACTAATAATGAAATGTTGCAAAAACGGTCCTTCTCAGAGCCACCAAATGTTAGAAAGAGCCAAGAGAAGATTGTTTGTCGATTTTAGTGGTTTAAAGTCTTCTCTCATGGCAAATACATAATAAAAATGTCCTAGCAAACTTAGTCAGTATGAAGAAATATTTTCATCATCTGTTTAATTTCATCTCATTTTTCCAATAACCTATTGCTCAAAAATAAAACTGTATCTACGAATTCTGCTTTAAATTCTGGATTCATCGATGTATAACATGTAGGGGTTGTGAGTAAAAATACACTTCCAAGACTTAGTAAAAACAAAATTGTCAAAAAAATTGCATGTATAGTCTCATAATTTCGAACAGCACTGTAATATTGTCATTTATACAACCGATCAAGTTTGCCAGTAGGACTAATTGGCAGCAAAAGGTGTATGTCTTTGCTGTCGAAAATACACGATGTTGGTTCATTTACTCCGAGATTTGTTACAAGTAGAATTACCATCAAAATTACAATCGGTTTGCTCAGTCCGGAAATCGCCACAGAATGTGAGATTACCTCACATCAGCGAAATTACCGCATGCGTTTTTTTGTGCGGTAGCTTTGGAAAAAACATTTTGGCCATGTAGTGTTTAAGCAATCATTTTCTTCACAACTTCCTTTCTATGTAATCAAAAAATCAACATTGTACTGATGATTAGGTCTATTAAAACCCCTATCATTGCTTTTATTTGTCGACATTAATATATCGATTAAGTTATTAAAAAATATTATTTATAAAACTGCGTATCTACTAAGTAGTTACTGTAGTTGTAGAAGCGAAAACTAGTTTTTAAAAGTTGAAAATTCAATCTCATCCAATGAAAAACGGATGGAGTTGGTAGCTACAGTTACAGTTTATTGACAATCAAGAAAAGAAAACAAGCATAACAGAAGATTTGAGAAACAAGGAGCACCGAATAACCTTGGGCCTCTAATTTTTTTACGTAAGGGGGGCAAGAGATTGAACAGTTTTTAGACAGGCAAGGTTGCAATTTTTTATGTAGGCCTTTTGTAAGCTACACCTCTTTCAAACTTCCCGTTGAAACTACTTGACATTTAAAGCTGACAGCACTCTGTTTTAGTCAGAATAGGCCATTTAAAAACTTTCGCTCTTCTTGTTATCTCAAATATTTGCAGATACTGCTGATAAAAACGAGTACTGTCCATTTTAAAGGATCTTGAAACGTTGGAGGAACTGCAAATTATATGCTTACATCATTGCGGTCGATTTACTTGTGTCGGCGGTGTAGCAACACCCCACCTACACGCACCAAGTGTGTCTTGTTGTAAAGCATGTATATTACGCTTCCTACGCGTGGGTCATAATAATTGAAGTCACTTACAAAAACTCATCTCCAACTACGTAACTTCCAACTCATTATATGATGACGCGCATATCAATTCGATTTTTAGAAACGAAATGTAGTTAAATCGAGTTAACTTCTCAAACTCAGCAAGCATCTACATTATAACTGACTGAGTTTTAACAGAAAATATTGAAAAATTGAAAAAAGATCATACGTCAGTTGTTTTTAAACGCCAAATCAAAATAATATGAAACTTTGATTTCATTAAGAATGAAAGCGCATTGTTGAAATTGAATAAGGGACAGCAGGTCCGCTTTATCAGCCCGCCTCGGGAACGGACCTTTTTGGCTTAAGCAGCTGGGTTGATTAACCGTGGCTAGTGATGGAGTCAAGTTCCGATGGTCGAGGCCGAGACGAGACTTCGAGGCCAAAGTTTTACAAAGGAAAGTTTTTCGTGTATTAACACCTGACTTTTTTCAAGGCCTTTTTCACATAAAAAGCATCTCTCATTACTCCCAGAAAATCTTCGCATCCTCCCTCCCAATTTCATCGCCCATATACTGTAGCTTACTAAATACAATAAATTTGTTATCTAATATGACTCTGAAAACAATCACTCTGAGCCTGGCCTTAGTAAGTTCCCTCGCCAAAAACTAATTGTACTGCCATGCTATTACCTCAAGCTGATTCCGTAAGCAAGGGACCTAAACGAGAAATATTAGAGCATTGACCAACAGCGAAGAAAATAAGCAGGTAGCAGTTAGTTAGTTAGTTGCATATTTATCCTCCTATCACGAGAAAGCGATCAATGCGCTATACGAGCTCGCTTACGAGTTGCCGGCCATCTGTCTACCACACCAAGATGAGGGAATCCCGTTAAGTGCCTTTCCCAACGGCACAACAAGTAAACTTGCCGGCTTGTTCTCCACACTGTCCGTTTAATGCTGAGCGTCAAGCAGGGAAGCTGTGAATACCAATTTTAAAGTCATTGGTTTGACCCGACTCGGAATTAAATCCGAGTCTACAGCTCCCAAGGCGGACGCTCTATACCACTCGGCCATCTAAGCAGCAGCAATTAACACCTTCAACGAAGATAAACATCAAATATCATAGCGGGCGCGGCATTTTTTTTTTTTACCTCATACCTTCATAATTAAATAAAAACATCAGTAATAACAGATAGTTGAAACTGTAAAGAAAAATGTGAAGCAGCTCTCTCATCACTCTACCAAAGTTTTTTCGAACTTCAACTATCTTTTACTGAGAAGCCAATCAGAGATTGAAATTTTAGCAAAAAACTTTTTTGTCATAACCTCAGTTTAAGTGAGATTTTGAGAAACAAAATTTTTAATAATTGCCGTCAATCAAATTTTTGCTTGCATTGCTCACATCGTATAGGCCTACCGGTAATTAAATTCAAAATTTTAAAGTTCTACGCAACCTAAAATTTTGAGTCGGGAGATTTCTGATATTTCAAAACTATAATTTTACGAGACCTAGACTTGTAGTTAAAGTCCGAGACGAGACTTTGAAAAATGTGTCTCAAGACTTGTTACAGTACTTTTATCCGTCACCTGTTGGCCTACAGTGCGGCGCCAACTGTATGTTGCTGTTGTCACTTGGTGTATGACATGCCTTTGCTTAGTGTCTTCGCGGGGTTCGCATCAAGGCCGCTTATGAGCTAAGATAATTATGTAATTAGTTGGGCCCGCTAAAGTCAATAAAGCCAAAAATTTTTCGGGATCGTATTACATGATCAAATGTGTACTAACGTTCGTCTCAGGTGTTCAGGAGTCTGTTTTGCCAGATTTTGTCAGTCTAAATTATGTCAAAATTTTGCATAAAGTCAAGACTTGTCAAAATTGTCTTCATCAAAAATTTCCTTACAAAAATATAAAAAGCATATATTTTTTATATATGATTTTTAGAATTTTTGAGCTAATTTTACGCGCAGTTTTATGTGATTGCTCTGAAATAGTTGCAATAGTAAAACTGCTTGCGATAATTGAGAAGGAAGCAGCACTTGATATGCATGAAATCAGTGGCTTACGCAGGATTTTTCATGGGGGTTTCAGTGACGTCACATCGTGATGACGTAATACACGTCATCACGATGTGACGTCACTGGCAGTGTCAATTTAGATTTTTTACGTTTATAATAATTTTTCATCAAACCGGACGGTTATAGCGTAGTGTTACAGATGTCGCTATCGATGTGGAAGATTTGGAGTTCAATTCCCAGACCGGTCAAATCAGACACAGTGTAGCCAACGGCTCGCCACCGCTGCGACGTTTCTTCGGACCTGTGTTGCCCAAGCGCTAAGACGCGGTGTCGGACCCCGCCGCTCGCTACCATGCTTCGGCACTGCAGCGAGTTTAATGAAACAAGTACAGTGAAGATTTGATTTGATTTAAAAAAAAATTTTGTGAGCAGCCATAGCTACTGCAGAGACACCGAATTTAAGGAAACTCCTACTTACCCACTGCTTCACAGCAGCTGCATCAACGACAAAAATGCAGTTCAAGCAAAACACATCAGAAAAGTTGGACTACCTGTGCTGTTGCATATCTCATCGTAATGAAAGTTTCGCGAGATTGAATTAGAAAGTTGGACCGTACAGAAAAAACATCATAGCAATTTCGGCAAGTTCTGCACGAAGAAAAGTCGGTTCGTTTCAAAATTAAGTAAGAATTAATTTTTTCTGCTATTGTCAGGGGGGTGACTCCCGGCCCCCTCCCTTGCATACGCCTCTAGGCGTCATCTCCGCGACTTAGCGACTGGGGAACACAGAAACGTCGCAGCATTGGCTAGCTGTTGGCGACACTGTGCCGATTTGTCCGGTCCGGAAATCAAGCCCCAGACCCTCCGCACCAATAGTATCTGCGCTTGACCACTAAACTAACGACCGGTACCGGCTTAGAAATTGAACCCAAAACCTCCCGAGCCGATAGCGATGTCTTTGGTAAACCCTAACTGGCTAGTTTGGTTAACTCAAAGTTATGACTTCGCAAGCGGAACATCCGCCTACGTTGCAACCATTCTCTTCCGAGAATACCTCCTGCGCTGAAACGTTGTGTTGTCCAGCCTTGATAGCCGTTGAAAACAATCGCTTCATGACATCACAACACGACTTCAGCTTTAACAATTATACCCATTGACTTTGTCCTGGCTTGCATTTTGTTCAAGCGCAATCCACCAGAAAAGTTTGACTACCGGAATTATTGCATCACTATCAAAGTTCTTGAGATTCATAAGCAAGTTCGATAGCACAGAAAAACATGACAGCAATTTCGGCAAACTCTGCATGAAAAAAGGCGGATGGTTCCAAAGTGAGAGGTTTTTATTGCTTTGAAATCGTCGATGGGGGCGTTGAACCCCAAACCCCCCTTCTCCCCCCCGGGCGTACACCACTGCTTATATGCCATTAAAGGAAACTCCTATTTATTTATTTATTGCTTCACAGCAACAGAAATTACAAAAATGCGGTTCAAGCGACACATCGCGAAAGTTAATCTACCGTTACTGTTACATCACAATCAAAGTATCTCGAGAATAAATAAGAAAGTTGAATGGAACAGACGAAACGTTGGAAATTTTTGCAAGCTCGATGGAAGGGCGAACAGAAGGCGTATCATTTTAAAAAAGATAAGTTTTCACTGCATCTCTAATCGACAAGGGGGGGGGGTTGACCCCCTCTCTTTCCCCCTTGCGTACGCCACTGCATAAAATCATCCTACACTCCTAGAAATTATACTTTGTGGTTTTTGTTAGAAACATCCATGATCACAGACAAACTGTGCAGTTGCAATAACAACGCATTTTCGTATTAGCCTACACACTATAAAGAGATACCAGTACACACAGTACTACAGGACCGGATTTAGACATTGAGAAGCCCTAAGGCTATTTCCATTTCTTCCACTAGAAATCGGTGAAGATAAAAAAAAGGTTTTCATGTCCGCAGATGTCGTGTTTTCACTGTAAATATCGGTGAAAACCCCCCAAAAAAACAAAAAAGGTCTTCGTTGTTCGTGATGAGGCCCTTTATTTTTTCAGAGCCCCCCATTTTCTCCGGGGAGCAAGGCTTCAACCTGCTTAGTCTATACGAAAATCCGGCCCTGACACAATGGCTTGTTCACCTAGGTTTTGACGTCATGCGTCGTTTTGTTGCATTTTACTGTTCACCGATCACGCGAAAAGTGCAACAAGACATAAAATAATAGGCGAAAGCGGTTAGGTCAAAACAAAGTCAAAATTTTGCTAAAATAGCGTAAAGTCAAAAATAAATTTTTGTGGGTCAAAAAAATGGCCCTAGTAATTACACAGGCTTTGTAATTCAAATGGTTGCATTAATCGCAACGTTTTGAACTTTCTTCGAATCGAAGAAAAAGTTTATCCGTCTTAAAGGCTTTTGGAAATTTTTTAACTAACTTGAAATTGTCCAGAACATAATGAGATGTTTAATCCTTACCAGATACAGAATTTTATTTTCATTCATTAAAAATAAGACTCTTAAGTAGAGAATAGTAAAACACGTCGTAGGCAACTGCCTGGCCTGCTGAATGTTGCGTATTTCTGTTACGTACCGCAAAAGTTAAATTTCCTTGGGTATATAAATGCAAAGGGGTGATTGGCTCACTTAAGGTCAATCATTTTGTAGATTGAACGCTAAGGTGGGTCGAAAATTTTCAAAAAAGAGTCCCCTAAATTGTTGCCAAATATGCTTAAACTAACTTTAAAACCAATTTTGGCTCGTCGCCAATTGAAATGTATCAGCAACCGACACCCTAGTGGTTAAAAATGGTAAAAAATTTTAAAAGTGTTGTAACTTCTTAACTACATGTCGTAGAAAGCTGATTTTGGTGTCAAACAAAGCAGAATTAGTAAGTTTTATCTACTTTAAAGGAACATTGCGCGCTATTTGGCTTAGAAAAAGTTATTTCTGAAAATCACAAAATACGGAATATTTTTTTCAAAACAGGCCTTTTCTTGGAACTACAGTTGCCAAAAATCTGCTTTTATGAAAGAAAAATTTGTTTTTGGAAAATCGACTCTTGTTCACAACTTTGCTACGCTGAATACTAATTTCCAGTTTGCCATGGAACCAACTGTTCAACCAGTCAAGTTCAGATTATTGCCATGCTAAAATATACGTTAACTTGCATTCCGAACCTAGCCGCGTTCACACATAGAGGTTTTCGCTACCAGGCACAAACCCTCATTGTGTTATTGCGTACGCAATTTCAACGCTTTTCGAACTTGTTTGAGCAATTCAAAAACCGAATTGGTTGCCTTTTCGAATTGCTAAAATAGGTCTTAAAATCTTTCTAAATGCGTTCACAATATCAAAATGAAGTTTCGAGCCTAGTTGCGAAAACCACGAGTAGATTTTGCGCAAAAACGTTTAAACTTGGCTTTCTGCCTGCATACTCAGCAAAGATTGATTCACAACTTTCGTTGAACTACATATCAAAACTTCAGTAGCTGATAAGAAGTAGACCTAGCCATGATAACCTACCTCCCTTCTAATGATAACGTATATAGGCCTACATAACAGCTTATAGCGATCTAACTCATATTCAGTAAACCAAGGTTAGGAATATGCTATCAGAGATTATTTATTTAACAAAATGATGAAACGAAGAAATCGCAGCATGACCAGCGAAACCCTTTATGATGGGCAGTGTATACTACTTGTCACACGTTTCTTCACAACATGGAAAAAATAAATCAATAGTATCAAGTTTGTATGAAGCCATTAAAAGTACCGAACTTGAAAAGAATTTGCAAGTTATTGGTTCTGACGGAACGGCAGTCATGACCGGACATTCTGGAGGAGTGATACGCATTTTGAAACAGCGGTTTGAGGGCCATTATAAGTCTAGGGCTCCACCGGGAATGCTTTAAAAAGATTTGCTTTGGTGAGGAATATTCCCGGTGGAGCATACTGTTTGTTCAACGTTTTTTTTTTTTCTTCGCGCGAAAATAAATCGTTTCAAGTGATATTGTGATGCCACAATTTGTCAGATTTGGATTAGAGTTATTGTCAGAACTGGATGTCTCGAAACGTGTCTCGGTCTCGAGACACGTTTTTGAGTGTCTCGGTCTCGCTATGCCAATGCCTCATCTCGGTCTCGGACCTTGAAAGTCTCGGAAAATGGTCATGTCTTGATCGAGACATGAAAAAATTTTGGATTTGAAACAGCATTTAGGTCTTTGATACGGAAGCAACAATGGTACTTACCCTATGTATTCAAAGTAAAACATTGTGCGTGATTTCGCACTTCGCAAAAACATTTGGCCACATTTTGTTTAGACCATTTTACTTTGTTGTTCAGGCCTGCAGAATTGCAGGCTTTTGCTTTCTTTTTGTGAGCAGCACATATGAAAACTGGTCTATTTCAACCACTAAGCTCATGCATTCGATGGTAACCTATTTTAGACCAGGGATGTCTAACTTTTTAATTTATAAGGGACCCATTGCAAAATTACATTTTTAACTGGGCCGCAAAGCGATCAGAATTCCAATATTTCATATTACAGTTCTTAGAAATAAAAATTAACCATTGATAGGTAGGCCTTGTACTGAGCCGCATTTTGCTGAAAATGCATCTTTTTTAACAACAAAGAAAATTTAAAAATCCATTAATATAATTTATTAATGTAATAATTAATCCAATAATGTTAATGCAGTTTTAACTTTTAACAATATGGCCTTCACTCAAACACATAACGACCGCTAGCCACGTCTAAAAAATTAATATATTTTTCATGGGCAAACGGTGTGTCAAATCAAAAAATTTTTAAGAGAGTAACGTGTCATAAGTCATATAAAATTAAGATTTCTACAAATTTCTTCCCTATAAAAGATGCTATTCTCGTCTGGTTTACAACAGCTATCAAAAGATTATTCAAAATAGTCCAGTCCCAAACAAAGCTTCAAATCGAAAAAAATGCAGGGATTACAGTAGCAGGAAATTTGGTTACCGACATGGGAAGTGCTTCCAGATTTGAGCTAGCTCTTTTTATGAGAAAATTATTAACCAGATAGATTTTCAAAACTGCATGGTGTCACAATGACTTTAAAATGTTTATTTTAATTAATTTATTATTTATTAAATATAAAGTATTTTGATTAAATTTCATGAACACTCTCGAGCTCAATACTTGATAAACTTGCTAAAAAATTGCTTTAACAGAGGATAGTGGGCTGCAGTGCCGACATCCCTGGTCTAGACCAACATAGCCTACCAATGACTTTTTGTTTAAAGTTTTCGTGACATCTTTTTCGTTAGATTAAAAAAGAATATTGGGCCGTGTAATCGTCTGTGAGAGGTATTGCTTGCCTTGCAAGCTACAAGGACTTAGATCTTCTGTGATAATAAGCTGTTTCGTTGTTATTATGGTGAACTTGTTAAATCATTAATTGTAATCGTTAAAAGGGTATGACCAATAGCACATTTATAATAGGCTACATCAGTTCTTAACCGCAACGGCTTCATTTGCTGGTATTGTTTTTGCTAATGTCATTTTGCTATGAAGTTATTTCAATGACCTGGCTTAGTAGAGCCCATTCTCCAGTATATTACTATCGTTTTTATATTTTCTAATTTTTGGCTTATGAAGTCTCGTGTCTCGTAATTTTAAAGTCTCGTCGCGGTCTCGAAGCTATGATGTCTCCGTCTCGAAGCTATGATGTCTCGTCTCGTCTCGGTAGGTTCGGTCCTCGTTCCAGCTCTGGTTATTGTATTGGGTTGGTTATATTTTGTCATAACACTGACCTACATAGTGATAGTAAAATGGAAATGCAAAGCTTGTCTACCGGTAGCTCAAGCAGTGAGAATGAGATTTTAGTTTATTTGGAAGCCGTAGTTGCTGGAAAACCAAAATAATGTAAGCACAAAATGTGGGTAAGGGAAATATTCCGCAACAGAGAAAAATATGGCACTCTCAATCTTGTCAGGGAAGCAGCAATGGCTGATGAAGAGATGTTCTTTCGATATATGCGCATGAGCCCACGCAATTTTGAATATTTAGATGCAGCTCAGATGGCCGAGTGGTATGGAGCGTCTGTCTCTTGAGCTGCAGACTCGGATTTGATTCCGAGTCCGGTCGAACCAATGACGTTAACATTGGTATTCACAGCTTCCCTGCTTGACGTTCAGCATTGAAGGAACAGTGTGGAGAACAAGCCGGCAAGTATACTTGTTGTGCCGTTGGGAAAGGCACTTAGCGGGATTCCCCCATTTTGATGTGATAGGCAAATGGCTGGCAACTCCTAAGCGAGCTCGTATAGCGCATTGATCGCTTTCTCGTGATAGGAGGATAACTATGCAACTAAATAATAAAAAAAATAATTTATTGTCGCTTTGTGGCGAATTTATCAAAATAAAGCATTTGCCGTCTCTGTAATTTTATTCACTATATTTTACGTCTAATCATACAAATGCTTAAACTACAGGGTGACCCAAAAAAAACGGGCCCCGTGTATTTAGAATAATTAGAATTGGGTTCCGTTTTTTTTGGGTCACACTGTATGAGTTTCAAGTCATTGTCGATGATGATGTCACAAACACGTCAATTTCGATGTCTCATTTCATAATAAAAATTTTCGCCTAATTTTTAACTTTATGTCCCGCAGCGGTTCGCTGGCGCCGCAGTGCGACCATGCTTACCTTGCAACTTACTCCATATTACATCTTTACGAAAATATTAATTTACCGCGTAAATATTCATATTTCCCGCTTCGCTGCAATTGGCCAGTTTTGTGTGTGACGTCATTGTCCATTTCGATGTTGAAAAAAACTATAAATAGAGGTAGCTAGCGGCATTCAAAAAGTCTAGCTTGTAGGGGTGCTCTATGTGTTCTGAATTATTGTCTTTTTGGTTAAATTTTGATTAAAAGTTGCTGCTGAACTACTGCCTGAAAATTGAAGAAAAGAAGATCCAGAAGTTTCCTAGAAATCCACTTGGCAATCTATTTTTCCCAGCAACCCTAAAAGAGTTTGGTAGGCTACTGCACAGCAGCTAGTCTATTTTCATCGAGAGTGTTCACGCGCGGCTACGGCCGAAGTAGTAATTCCCGTTCCAACACACCATTACCATATGCCCACAGCTTGTAGCTCCAAATATTACGAAACAAACAACAAACTTCAGAAAACCTATACCACCTCAGCTACGCTTAAGCGTCACGCTTCGACACCTGGCAACAGGTGAATCACACATCTTACGGAGTCTTCAGAACAGAATCGGCCGACAAACCGTTTCAAAGATGGAACCTGATACCTGCAAGGCTATTTATGAAGCGATTGCTCCGATTTACTTAAAACCGTCATCGCCTGAATAATGGCTTCAGATTTTGTACTGTCCCTGTTGAGAAGGAGGGCCCACTCGTGCTTTGTTGGAATTGTCGTCTGGTTTACCCAGAGACTCATCAATAAGGCGCCATGCATTTTTTTTGGCAAATGATCTTCGTAGCTCTTCAGCGTTTATCGTATGAACATGGAAACTTGTGGACCTCGCATGCCAGTTTTTCGTCATCTCTTACAGACATCTTGATTGATTTTATAGTCAGTACTGTATTTCAAGTAAAACTTCCAAATACTAGTAAAACTGTGACTAGTGTTCGAATTTCGATTCAATATATTTTTAATGTGATTATGACGAGATAAAACCTTTCTTTCAGCAACGCTACTGACTTAAGGTAACCTCCCACAGAATTTATTCCCATAATTTTCCCGGAAAATTTATCAAGCTTGCTTTGATAAATTTTTGTCACCAAGTAATGACAAAAAGCATTAGCAGTTAGTAAGCATTAGCAGTTAGTAAATTTCAGTCGCTTCATCCTATATAAATTATACATGCGATAAAACTTAACTTTCGCAGAAAACAACAACTCTAGTAGTTAACATTACATTAAACCATTTTGGATTCTTGCTTAGGCTCTTAATTATTGAAATAATACACGAATGAGGGGTACCAGTAGCTGCAAACACTCACGGATATTGACAAGGCGAAACTCTTGTCTGACGGAGTAATTCTGTTTTTAACCCTTTCAACCTCCAACAAAACCAACCACGTATAGCCTGTAACTTAATAAGAGTATAACACAAAATCTAATCTAAATTCACCAACAAATCAAGGAATCTTAACTTATAAGTTATGGCATAGGCACCACCAAAATGGTTTAACTGTAGGCCATACATGATATTCGGTACAAGGATAGCTGATGTTATTGCACAGTAGTTTAGGGATTGCTCATTAGCATCAGAGAGTGGATTGTTTTGGTTCTGTGGATTACAGCACCAATGGTGTGAAACACAAAAAGCAAAACTGAGCCAACACAAACAACTCCTGCTGAAAAAATAGTAGCTACAGTCTACATTCTTTTACCACATATCACTCGAGAAAGCACAGTCATCTATGTAGGTATCTAGATTCTAGAGTACAGTAGAACGTGATGCACGGTCTCAAGAACGTATAAAACAGTTATATCATTGATCCTCGTCGTTCTGTTTTTCGTTAAATCGATGTTTTATGTTGCTGCAGTTGGGAGCAGTAGACTTAGGTGATCTCTTGATCTTTCACCACTTCCCTCCTGTGCCTTTTGCAAGTGGGTAAATTAATAACAAACTTGAAACATCCCTAATTTGCTAGTAGTAATATCTAAAAAAGCAAGAGCAACAGTCCACTAAAAGTTAATGCTTCATATACAGGCTATCAGTAGGCCTACTGTATATCGCTACCTAATGATAGGAAGGACTGTATATCGCTACCTAATGATAGGAAGGCGAGCATTATCAGATGGTTAATAAATCTTGAATCTACCAAGTGAGTTCATACATTAAATTTCGACTTCCAACCTAGAAATAAAATTAATGAGTTCAATCCCAACATCGAACAACAACACACAGCGGCCACAAAACATACCCTCTCAATAAATCGACCAAGGAATTCAATCAATCAATTGGTATATTTTACCACGACACAATATTCTACTACTATGCAGAAGGGAAGCAGCCAAGATTATCGGGTCCGAGGAACGAGGCCTGTGCATGGTGGTGACAATGGTCAGCGCGCACAAAGTCAAAATAAAGCAAGATAAAAAATTCATTGATTAAATTATTTCAGTGTTTGGAGAAGAACGAAGAAGATTACAGAGTTATTGTTTCAAGATGATCCGTGTTCTTAAACGCCAGTGCTCCGCAACCTTTTCTTACTCACGGCACACTAAAACCATGTCCAAATTTTTGCGGCACACCTCAGCAAAAAAGCGCAGAAAATTTACACATCAAATCACTGTAAGTACAGTTCAATGGGATCAGCAGTTCAATGGAATGCTTGGGTTTGTCGTAACGAGCTCAATCGCTGCATGTTGGGCTCTATATTTGAAATGGCAACTCGAAGTTCCCGATCAATTTCTTTCAAGCATGATCGTTTGTCATTTTTGATCAACACCAACGTCGAAAAATTTTGTTCACACAAATATGTGGTGCAGAACTGAAGAAGAATTTCGAGAGCTTTTTCCGAAATTTGCCTATATTCTTTTCCAACAGCTATCCAAAATTCATCGAGAGTAATATCACGGAATTTCAATCGCAGTGTTCTGTCATTTCGCAGTTCAAGAAAGTTTTCTTTATTAGGCAATGATAATTTTTGCGTTGAAATTTCAGCATCAACAGAAAAAGGATTTCGGATCTAATCATATTGTTACGAGTTAATTGCAAAAAAATAATGGTCATACTTTTGATGTATCCAATACTTTTGATGTATCCAATCCAATCATAACAGCTCAGATGGCCGAGTAACAGCTCAGATGGCCGAGTGGTATGGAGCGTCTGTCTCTTGAGCTGTAGACTCGGGTTTGATTCCGAGTCGGGTCGAACCAATGACATTAAAATTGGTATTCACAGCTTCCCTGCTTGACGTTCAGCATTGAAGGGATAGTGTGGAGAACAAGCCGGCAAGTTTACTTGTTGTGCCGTTGGGAAAGGCACTTAGCGGGATTCCCCCATCTTGGTGTGGTAGACAGATGGCCGGCAACTCCTAAGCGAGCTCGCATAGCGCATTGATCGCTTTCTCGTGATAGGAGGATAAATATGCAACTAAATAAAAAATGAAAAAATAAAAAAAAAATGTAACAAAGCCAAATGCTTTGTTACATCAAATCCGTAAGAAAATTGCAGCAGTGGGCAACTGGGCGTTAGCAGTCGCAGGACTTGACGCAAACGTGATCGCATTGGTCGTGGCGTATCGCAACGAGCTCAGTGTGCAGCAGCCTTAACGTTGTTCAAGGTGGCTCGCACTTCAAAATTAAGCAAAGTTAGTTGTAATATCAGCTTCCAGCTTGCGTGAGAAGAAAAATCAAACAAAAGCGGTTTCCTGAGGTTAGCACAACGGGATCGACGCGTCGAGTGACAGCTGGAATTTTCTATGTTTATACTTCCAAGACTAAGTGAATAATTCGTAATTGGCAATAAAACGCTCCTTATCATCAAGAATGCGGGGAAATCTAGATACATTTAAGAAAAAGGTTCGGTTGCTAACAACAATAACCTGTTGTACAACGTGCGGGTCTCTTGGTAGTTATGCAATACGAGAAAAATGTGGAGATTAATTAAAGTGATGATAATCCTTACGCTACTAAGCGAAACTTCAAAAAGATCTTTGGAGATAGATCGGTGCAATTCTGAAATAAATCGGGAACCCATATACACTCTTTTCATTTTTTTTTTCAGTTTAGTGGTTCAAAATATAATTATTCCGCGGCACACCTAGGATCGCCTCGCGGCACACTAGTGTGCCGCGGCACACCGGTTGCGGAGCACTGTTAAACGCCAATCCTCGCCTTTCATACAGCTGCTTGAGAGTACGTTCTCAGGTTCATCTTAGAATTAAGCATAATATTGTTTTTGCGCAACGATTTATCCAGCAGTGTAACGACTTTTCTTTGAGCTTTGTAGAACTTCACTTACGAGCAGATAGAATTCGCATAGCCTACTGTTGTTACAGAATAATTATGCAGCATTGCACTAGGTTGAAATGACTCTTGATTTTGAATGCACTGAGCACTCTCTTTGTTATATAACAATACTCACGAGAGTAGTTTTGCTTACGCTCTGCATTGCGTTCGTTTGTAAGCGTGTTCTTACGTGGCACGGCATATGAATTCAGATTTTTAACTTTAAAATCTCTGTCCTACTTCGAGCGTCTTTCTTCCAACAGTAGTATATCAGAGACCATGTTCTTACCGCAAAATGTCAGTGAGACTGCTCGGACTGCTTCCTCCATATACCGCTCCATGTTGCTGCTATGCCTCCAGCAATCGCTTCCCCCCTCAAGCTTCTGGTCCAAGCGGAAGAACAGAAGACTTTAAACAGCTAAAAATTACCTCAGTCCAGAGTTGACAAGGCCAACTAGCTAGTGCGAAAAACCTTACAAATATGATAACTAGTAAGTGTCTTTAGAATAAAGGAATTATTTTCCAAAAATCCTTTGGCAAACTTTTTGACAACTTTTAATTTTTTTTCCATGACTTTTCCAGGACTTTCCAGGAAAATTTATTTTTCCAGAATACAATAAATATGGGACGAAAATAGCTTAAGGAGGAAAAATAAAGACGCTGTAAATCTCAAAACTGGACGTTTCGACAACATAAATTCAGCTATCATCACCAGCAGTGTATGCACGGCAGTACAAAACTGTCTGCCTTGCATACACTGCTGATGATGACAGCTGAATTTATGTTGTCGAAACGTCCAGTTTTGAGATTCACAGCGGCTTTATTTTTCCTCCTTAAGTTATTTTTCCAGGTTTTTTTATGACCGTGGGAACCCTGTTCTTAAAGTGTAATTGCAAAATAATCACATCACACAATACGACGAATGGCAGTGGAAATTTATTGCAAGTTTTGCAACCACAACATCATCACACAAAGTTCGATAGCGCTGCAAAAAATCGAGCTCTAGGCTAGGGTAATACAAGTTGCTCGTGGAAGCAAAAAGTGGGACCGCAAGATTCAACCTTTAAAACAGACACATCACCTATACAGTTAAAAAGCGACTAATTCAAACAAAAACAATCGCGATTTACACCGTAGCGTGCAACGAGTGGTGGGGCCCATCTCCGCGCAACGATGGCGAGCCGTTGGCGACACCCAGTCTGATTTGACCGACCCGGGATTCGAACTCCAGATCTCCCGCACCGATAACAATGTCTCAACAACCGAGCTAACCAGACGGTTAAATCAAACAATGTACCATGCAATGTATCATTCCACATACTCTCAGCGCTAGAATATTTCACATCTTCATTACAATTGTGAATAGTAGTAAAAAACTAGCAAATATCGCACGAGGCAGTACAATAAGCATGATCGTAGAATTGAAAACACAAAAACTCTCCGCGATTGCATAGGTGAACACTGCTTTTATTTCCGCAACACACTATTGACATTACGAGGACGAGAAAGTTGCTTGAACTAACGCGATCGTTAAATAGATGATTTCATCGTAAATTGTCAGCGACATGGCTTCGTGGAACCGCGCGCAGGTTGCAGATTATACGTGACCAGTTCGATTCACAGCTAGAGCCGATTTCATTTGACATATATACCGGGTGGCTGCTGACTCAAAGAGCGCAAGCTCACTTTGCAGTCTCCCTCCATCTGCTGGATTTCCTTTTCAAAGTACTTCGAAAATAGCATCAGTTTACTGCTACCCTCGACAACAGAAAATATGTAAAACCTTCTCGATTTTAAAGCAGCGCAAAAAATCAAACTTTGAGCTCTAACTCATGAATGAATTACTAATGCAAAATTAAACAGTGAATGTTGTAGTTGTGAAAAAAATAACAGCAAAAAAACCTTGAAGCTCGCTTTAAACGCGCCAAGTAACATGATTACCAGGAAACGCTCAATGCTAGAACAAGAATGAAGCAGAGGCAGTATACGGCATCGGCGCTTAAACTGTAAAATTCATTTAGACTTCTACAGACAAATGAAAATTGATGTTTGGGATTCTAACGACGGAGAGAAAACGTTTTAAAGTAACACTAACGCTGAAGTAACATAAAAATTGCACCTAATTTGCCCACCATTAAAAAGTTGTGAAACGATTTTGCTCTCAAGTTATCCAGCACTGTCTGGGTTTAGCATTTTTTGGAGAGATAGAATAATATCAAACCATGCTTTTTGGCAAACGTCACTAAATGCAACATCGAAGCACAAATTATTGCATTAAATCTGCTCGATTTTTGTAAGAAGTTGGAGACTCTGCGACCGAGGAACTTTCTTGGGAGTGGACAGTGGTCTTTCGCAACCTCTTACTTGTAATATTCATAATTTTTGTCCATGCTTTCTTTACGATATGTTTCAATTTTTGTTGTTCCGGTTTATGGCGGCGAAAATTAAAAAAATCTTCGGCAGCTTTGCAGGTAAAAACAAGGACTTTGTCAAACAATTAGCAATCGACACATTGTCATGATATTTTGACAATTTCTTGTAAGTAATCAGACAAATCAAGTTCAATATTTTTTTGGGTTTTTGACCAAGTTTTTATCCAAGAATTTCCTTTCTTTCTCCATTCTTCTATGTTTTTTGAAGGTAAATCGTTTTTGAAGCAAATCAACACATTGTTCACTTCTTCCGAACATTTTAACAAAAACTGATGAGGAAACAGTGAACGGAAACGCTTGAATGCACCCTCTCTTGCCTCCTCCTCCCTACTGTTGATATTAACCATGAAAACACCTGCAATAAGTAAACATTTGAGAATGTTGCAGTAATTTCATTGTAGCATCAAATCAAAATCAAATGTTTATTATACTGGCTTAATTACGCCGAAGAATGTAACGAATGTTTAGGATTCCAAAAACGAGGCACCTCCACGGCTTAGCGCTTAAGCAAAGCCGCTCCGCAGAAACGTCGCAACGATGGCGAGCCACGGGCGACACTGAACCGACTTGACCAGCCCGGGAATCGAACCCCAAGACCTGTCCCTTGTTCACAATTCTCAAGCTTTGGGCCTAAGCTACAAATCTATACCAATAATTGTGCAATATCCAATATCACGCAATGCGAATATTACACCAAGCTTCTTAAAATTGCATAGTCGGTTGCAGGTTATAACGTGAAACACTTAAAAACAGCACATCATGTAAGTAGGCTTAGTGGTACCACTTTTTAGATTGTAAAAAACCTAACTGCATTAGTTCAGAGGTGCACAACTCAAATCAGGATACGTGGAAAATTCTATAAAAACATGCTATCGCGAGTCTCGCCATTTCTGAAACAATTGCTAGTATCATAATCGAACTTCGTAAACTCACACCAGTAACATTAAACTTCAAGATTTCAACACATCAGAAGTATTTCCTGAAGCAATTTAATGGCCACATACATGTGAATAAACATGGTGATCTGATTCATTTCGATATAAGCACGAGTTATTAAAATTTACCATAAACTCAAAGGTTGCGTTTTACCAAATTGACGGCGTTCCCCTTTTCAGCTTAGGCGTGCCACATTAGGCACACGTGCCCCGTTTTGTGCACTCCTCCATTAGTTTATAACAAATCCACACGCTTACCTTCACTTTTTAACAGTTTGTCAACATTTTGCAAAAAATTGTCCTCGACAAATTGTGGAGGAGGAGCACGCATACTTAAACTATCATCTTTTGTATCAATATCCAATATTATAACGTCGAAGCTTGACTCAGATTCTAAGGAAAAACATTTTTGTCAGAAGTTCACAAAAAATAAATACATATAATAAAGACTTTCACAGCACATTTCATGGTGATAACAAGTTCTACACTGGCTCCTAACTAAAGCTTTTGTAGCATGTTTGACGCTATTACCCTGATCACAATCAAAACCATTTGCATGCGATGTAATATTCCTTTTACGAGTTATTCTGATCGTTTACACAAACCATTTGCATGCGATGTAATATTCCTTTTACGAGTGATTCTGATTGTTTACACAAGCTAAATATTCAATCTTTGCAGTATCGCAGACTTGAGTATGATTTAATATTAACGCACAAGATCTGTTACGGTCTTATTGACATAAATTTTTGACAATTTTTTCAAGTATTGCAGTAGTCCATATAAACTTAGACGTCATCGGCTGACTTTACAATCAATTGGTAAACCCAAACATGAAAATGTAACAAATTTTTTTTCTCATCGTGTTGTATCTTTATGGAATAGCTTACCTGAGTATGCTGTCACAGCGCCTTCATTACCTATATTCAAAAACTATGTAAAAAAATGCGACCTATGTAGCATAACGACGATAATGTATTAGCTTGCCATTGCTCATAGTATTAGTCTGTTTGGGTCTTTTAATACTGTGCTTATAAGTTTTAATTTTCTCTGTCTTCAGGTGATGTGTTGCTTGTCTTTTCGTTTACATAGCTTGCGATTGTTTCTCTGTCTTCAGATGTTGTGTTGCTTGTCTTTTCGTTTACATTGTGTGCGATTGCTTATACTTTACTTTGTTTTGTGTCTTTAATGCCGTGCTTTTAAGTTTTGATTTTCTTAGGTCTTAAGATGACGTGGTGCTTGTCTTTTCGTTTATTCATGCATTGCTGTTATGGTTTTCTTCAGCTCTTTCTTTATCTGCACATGTTAGTGTGTTTAGATGTTGGTTTAAACACCATTGTGTCAGTTACTTACAATAAACAATATCTTGGCCAGAACTTTTTGCTTTCGTGTCAAATTTGCAGCATCATGATAAAAAATAAGACTAGAACGTCAAAAACTTAACTGTAATGCATAAGGCGCTAGAGCTTAGGCAAAACCAAAAATGGACATTTGGACAGAAAAACTTTCATACAGGTTCATCGAACCTGGTTTATCTTTAGCAGCTTGAGCTTCGACGTAAGCGATTGCGTCATCAGTGACGAGATGAAGGCGATTTTGTTTCTTATCTTGTACAAGCCCAAACCACGACTGAGATATTTCTACCATAGCTGGGTCAATTTCCACAGCGGTCACGTGACAATTAGGAAAATAATGTTGAAAATGAAGAACAAGCGATCCTCCACCAAGTCCCATTAGAAGCACAGAAAACTCGGAAGAGACTGAATCACTGTAAATAATAAATATTGTCACAACTTGGAGTGCGACAAAAACAATTCAGAATAGTATTTTGTCTGAATAATCGTAATATTGACGGCAGACATCGCCTGATTATTTTGCCAAATCAAAATTAAATCTTCATTATTCTAGCGGTATTACGTCGAAGCGTGTGACAAGCCGCGGGGCCCTTCTCCGCGGCTTAGCGCCTGGGCAGCACAGTCCAAAAAAACATCGCAGCGGGGGCGAGCCGTTGGCGACACCGTGTCCGATTTGACAAACCCGGGATTAGAACACCAGACCTCCCGCACCGATAGCGATGTCTTCACAACAAAGCTTTTTTTGATTTTTCATTATGTCCACTTAAAAAATAAGTCCTTATAGTTTTGCATTACTCATGTTTGAAAACATCTTGATTTGGCGTTGCAACCAATAAGAGCACGCTGGCGCTCGACAAACGCAAGTAACTAATACTGACTGACAACAAACTCGATGACTGCTTGCAATGTAGCAAATGTAAACTACAAATGTAAACGAAACTAGAGAATTTTAAAAATTGAAATTCAAAATCAAAAATAATTTCAATGCAAAAAAATCATAACACAGCATTAGGTAGGCAAAAATGGGGAGATGGGGATTTTTCGGGAGCTTGACTATAAATCACGAGGTCAAAGATTGAAAGTCGCACTTTGCTGAACAGCACTAATGCGAAAATAGTCGTTGAATCAGCGCACAAAGAGTTGACTTAGGAATGTTTTAAGCCAACATTTGAATCTAATTCAAAGAATGCATGGACGATTTAGCGATCAAACGCAAACAACGTGACGTCAAAAAAGAGATGAAAAAGTCTTAAAAGCGGAAATGGTGAAGAGGACACAAAACCTAAAACCAGATCGCACAGAAAATAAAAAATACCGGTACGCAAGGAAACTACTGCCTGAACAGGAACAAAAGCTTCAAAATGAGTATGAGTATAAACTTATCCATTATCAACATAAATGATCATGGTCGGTATATGAACATCAACACCTTCTGCAAACCAACTACAAACTTCATAATTTGCTGATAAAATATACTCACATGACACTTGTCAGCGCAGCCATCATGGCTTCTATATACTGAGATGCGAAGTAACTTGGGTCAACTACCAATACAGGCTTTTCGGTGGGTGGTTCGTTTTTCTTTTTAATTGATTTGCCTAAAAACAATTCTGTGCTACGTCCAAATAGAAGCTAGCTAGATATTCGAAAAAGTTTCTAAAGAAAACACAATTGAAGTAAATTATTTTTGAACAGTTCTAACTTGGGTTGGCAAGTTGGAATTGATATATCTGAAGCAAAACTAATCACTGCAGAAGAATGCAAAACCAGTTAGTTCAAAGAGGATACTTAAGATTTAGCTTTGTTTTAGCAACTACGTCGGGACACTCACCTTGAAAAATTCAAGAACTGTATTTATCCTCCTATCACGAGAAAGCGATCAATGCGCTATGCGAGACGGCATATTGAGTAAACTCGCCGGCTTGTTCTCCACACTGTTCCTTTAATGCTGAGCGTCGAGCAGGGAAGCTGTAAATACCAATTTCAAAGGCATTGGTTTGACCAGACTCGGAATCAAACCCAAGTCTACAGCTACCGAGGCGGACGCTCTTACCACTTGATCATCTGAGCTGTGGAATTGGAATTGAGATATATTTTTTGATTACAACTTCTTATGTACTTTTATAGTACCACCATCGGAGTTATTTGCTGATGCTTAGTTAAATTTAATAGCGTGTTTACCCTCCTATCACGAGAAAGCAAGCGAAGCGCCATAAAGAGCTCGCTTGGGAGTGGCCAGACGTCTGTCTACCACACAAAGATGGGGGAATCCCGCTAAGTGCTTTTCCCAACGGCTCAACAAGTAAACTTGCCGGCTTGTTCTACACACTGTCTCTTTAATGCCGAGCGTCAAACAGGGAAGCTGTGAATACCAATTTTAAAGTCATAAGTTTGGCTCGACCCGGAATCAAACCCGAATCTAGAGCGCCAGAGACAGACGCTGTCACCACTTGGCCATCTGAACTCTTGGTTTGAATACCAATTTTAAGTCAAACCGACTTTTAATGTGAAGCAAGTAGTTTAATACTAACTGCTTCTAACAGGAAGTTCTTCAAATTTGTTGAAATGAGCAAATTTTAATGAAGTATCGGTAACCGACTAACAGGATTTGCTATTCTTGCCACAAGTTTTTTCTAACTGGAGAAGCAATAATAATCAGCAAATCACAAAACAGATACAAGTGTTTTAAAGCGATTTAGGATCTTGACTTGGGCCTCTAAAAATGAAAATCGAGTCCTTAGGAGTCGGGAGAAAATTATGGAAAATAACCCTTTTTTAGTTTGGTTCCCTCCAGGTTCATTTCGGGCATTACCTAACATTATCCCCCCCCCCCCAAAAAAAAAAAAACTGCATATCTTACGTTCAGCTGGTTTAAGTCTAACAGACGTTTGTACTAGTGTGTTTTCAAACAGAAGTTGTCTAAACCACATTCCATTCTCTCCCATGTAGTCTTCAACCAGATATGACCCTGTCATTGAACTTTGACCTCGATGACGCACTTGTAATTGGCCAAGATCATCTTTGCCAACAGAAAGAAATGGAGCCTGAAAAGCAGGTTGGTCTTGACTTGACTAGGATGTAACAACAGCACGTGTAGCAAACACATGGTTGAGAAACAGTGCTGTAGTAAATCGAGTTTTCCTCTGAAATTTTCATAACCCACAACCAGTCATACAAAAGATGAAGCTTAATATACCGTAAAACTGCAAAAGAGAAGCGAAACAAAGACAGAAATACTTTCAAAAATAAAAATAAAAATTACATGTTATGTCAAATTCCACAAAAAAAATTATATGAATATACATAATTTAGTTTTACATTTCAAAACTCACAGGTCACAGCACACACCTTAGGCTAGCCACTACACTGTGGTTTACGCATAGAACAATCATCAAGGGGCATATTCAAGTAACACCTTTAGTTCTATTTAAATAAGTCACCCTATGACGGTCCTTTGCGTAAAACACAGTGTAGCGGCTGAGGTGTATGCTGTGAGTTTCGAAGATACGTAAATAAATTAAGTAATAGCTCTTGCTTTTGTGGTCATAGCGCACTTTCTACAAGAAAAATTGACAGGTTCCACCCATAAATATAATAATTGCATCAAAAGTTTCAAAATGTTTAAAAAGCCACTATGCTTATTTCTACAAATTCAGTGTTCAAAGCTAGTGCTAACTCTCACCTTATAACCGCGAGGTAGATTACTAGGAGCAAGCTCCATTACTTTTGATGATAATTCTTCTTGTACTTCCTTCATACCATTGTACGTGTGATCGCGACTCAAAGACACAAAAGCTAATCGTTTAAACTGGGCACTTTCCGCGACTTGTCGCCTGCCTACATAAAAATATATCTTTTTACTGAGGTTATTTTTAAACCATATTGAACAGAAAATTCAACAGCAATTGCGGGAGACTGCGAAGTAAGCTTGCGTTCTTCGAGTCAGCAGCCACCCGGTATATATGTCAAATGCGATCGGCTCCAGTCGCGAATCGAACCCGTCAAGTAGGATCTGCCACCTGCACTAGGCCATGCCGCTGTCTTAAGCACTAAGAAAAATCATTCATTGAATGCAAGTAATGTGACCTGTGTTGAATGAAAGAGTCTCAACAGCAAAGTAATTTAGTGCACATTGCGCACTATCTACAGCTATTTACAAATTGCTACTTCGCAATCACGACACACGCTCATAGGCTATTTGCTCTGCATGCTCGTGAAACAGAATAACAAGTTACATTAATATTTAAAAATTTAACATTAACTAGCACCTCAATTATTATGAAAATACACATCACTGTTTTTACTTACAAAGCACTGCGGTTGCTTTTCAGTCGCCATATTTCACTTCTAAATGATGGTGCCGTAGACATAGTAACGGCACAAAAATATTTTATTTTTGTAAACAAACAAATTTTAACAAGCAAACCTTCGTCAGAGTTGAATAACCACTCCCTCTCCCTTCCACGTGGAACAATGAAAACCCCAAATTTATTTGCTAATTTGTGATTCCTCATATCAACAACATGTATGGTATATCGAGGTATATTGATGTTATCTGAAAAATATGGGTTGGTCCAAATTGTAGAGAAATACCTCCCGCAAAAGATTCTTACGCTTAAAAACTGAGTGCTGCATGAAAGCATCTACCAGTGTCATATCATGTACCGAAAAATCAGAATGTAATCAAAGCATGATTAGTTGACTACTCAGTAGGCCTGTGCACATCCATTTTTGGTGCATTATCTTGAACGCATGACACTAGAGCTAGAAAACCACTGCATTAAGGCTACATCGAATTGTCGTTAAAAGCATTTACCGGAAGAAAACAAGCTGATGATGACAGGCTGTTTTGTATCACCCTCTAACGATAACTTCTTACGTAGCAAGGCGTAATATTGTTGCGTTTTAATCAAATCTATAACTTCTTTCTGAAAAAAATATATGATACAGGTTAAAAATACAGAAATCATTGAACAATTGGACAATGATGGAGATTAAAAACTGCTAAAAAGGTGGCAACAATGCAAAGGATTTGCACTAAATTTTCATCTTTTTGGAAAATAATTAAATACCGGTATATACATACTAACCCAATATTAATCTCAATTCTCAATAACAACTAGCACTTAAATTTCAGTCGCCGACGGCTCGCTACCGCAGCGATGTTTCTGCGGAGCTGTGTTGCCCAGGCGCCACTCGTTACACGCTTCGGCGCAATACCGCGAGTATAATAAAAATATGATTTGATTTTGACTAAAGGCTATTGAGTTAGCTCGTATTAATTTAATATAATTGTACCTCGCTGGTTAATCTGGCAGGTTTGATGCCATCTTCTAAACACACTTCAAAGATCTTCGAGGGCAGATTAGTGAACTTGGTCATGATAAATGCAAACACAGGCATTTTAGGACCTCCCTCATCTGACAGCTCATCGCTTGTCCAAACCTAAAACATGTCAAAGTAAAATGTATATCACACCGATGATAAAGCAGTAGCAATTTTAATGTTGCAATGAGTAGAAGTCCAACAGAACCACAAAATTGTGTAGATTCAAATAAAACAACACAAAAATATAGAACTAATATACAAACAAATATAGAACTAATAATCAGATAAGAACACAAGCGTTTTTAATCAATACGTTTTCTCCGTGATCATAATCTTCTTCCAACGGAAGCTAGAATTTTTCAACTTTCAATAAGACTGAATGCAGCTGAGATTAATGTTCAAAATTTTTAAATTCATAGAACTAACCTACACCAGTTATCTAAAAAACATTTTCAATGGCTCGCATCAGTCTTGTCAAAGTTGCAAGGTACATAATTATGCAAATCGCGAAATAAAGTGTCGTCTAAAATGACCTTGCACAAAAAATACTTATTCTTTGACATTTAGCTTTTCATCCACATCATAATATAAAGGCATGTAAATCAAAGTAAGGCGGAATTTCCTCCAGCAGAGAGCTCGGTAACCGTTGATAGCTAGGAGCATGTACTGCATTTGAACAAAATTACTTACATTACAACAAACAAAAACACAAGGACCGGAGCCTGTTTCGCCGTTGCCAGCTCCTCTGGTAGTCCATATAGTCATTTATTACACCCTAGCAATTAAGCAAATAAATATGCTTTTTAATGACAAATTCTCAGAAAAAAATTACTTTGTGCAATCGAAACATCCAACTGTTACAAGGAAAATAATTCATCAGAGTTTTTAGAATATGGTCTTGAGCTAGAGAAATGCATATGTAGCGACCACCAAATCGTAGCACTCTTGAAATCTCACTAAATATTTTCTCAACTTTTTGATTCACTTCATCAGAAGTGTCACTCATCAATGCATCAAGTGTTCCCTGAAATTGCAAAAAAAAAAAAAAAATTAAAATTCTAGGTAGCACTAATGGTCGAGCAAAGAGAGTGTCAGCTTCTAATACATTAAATCCAGATCTCAGGCCACACCAAAACTCAAAAGATGGTATTCACAGCTTCCCTGCTAGACGTTTTGTGCTAAACGACAAACTAGACAACAAGTTGGCATTGCTGTACCATTGGAAAAAACATCTGGTGAGTTTCCAAAAAAAAGTGACCGACAATCCCTAAGTAAGTATGTTACGGCGTCTGAATTGCTTTCTTGTAATTGGGCAAAAAATGGAACTAAATGTGTAATCACTAGGGCCCGCTAAAGTCAATAAAGTCAAAATTTTTCCAGAACCTTATTACATGATCAAACGTGTACTAACGTTCGTTTTAGATGTTCAGGAGTCTGTTTTGCTAGATTTTATAAGCCAAAATAAACTCAAAATTTTGCATAAAGTCAAAGCTTGTCAAAATTGTCTTCATCAAAAATTTCCTTATAAAAATGAAAAAACTTAGATTTCTTTTTTTTTTTTGGAATTTTAAGGCTAATTTTATGCGCAGTTTTATTTGATTACACCGAAATAATTGCTATCGTAAAAAGTACGTACGGTAATTGAGAAGGAAGCAGCACTTACTATGCATGAAACCGTTCTAGTAATTATACTTTGTGGTTTTCGTTTTAAACATCCTTGATCACAGACAAACTGTTAACGATCACAGACAATGTCAGCGACATGGCCTAGCGGTACCCCGCGCGGTTGCAGATCCTACGTGACGGGTTCGATGCACGGCTGGAGCCGATCGCATTTGACATATTTACCGGGTGGCTGCTAACTCGAAGAGCGCAAGCTCACTTCGCAGTTTCCCTCAAGTACTGTTGAATTATCAGTTCAATATAATTTGAAAATAACCTCAGTTATTTATGTACAGTACAGTTGCGATAACAACGCATCTTTGTATTACACACTATAAATTGATACCAGTACACACAATGGCTCGTTAACCTAGGTTTTGACGTCATGCGTCGCTTTGTTGCATTAGCTTCAAGACTAAGTGATTGAGAAAATATTCAGAGTAGGCTACCTTCTTCTTTAACAATTTTATGTAAATTGCGAATTATAAAACATTTTAATGAAAAAAGTGCAAGAAGACATAAATAATAGGCGACAGCGGTTAGGTCAAAATTAAGTCAAAGTTTTGCTAAAAAAAGTCAAAAAGAAATTTTTTTTAGGTCAAAAAAAGGCTCTAATAATCACACATAAAATAAGTTTCAAATCACTAATGGCGAGAGGATATCACAATTATCATTACTATTGAGTCAAGATATTACCAGTGTAAATGCAACATTCTCAACGTTTTGAAGTAAATATTCAGCCAGCACAGAAAATATTCGAAATAAGTTTTAAACATTTCACAGGTTTAGTTAAGCCATAAAAATCAAGTACAGGTGAGTAAAAATTTTCTCCAACAATCGGCATAAAAATAATTAGTGGGATTTACATGCTACGTGTACGTTTTTGATTGAATATCTCAAATCATTTCAAATTCACTCATTCAAATAAACGTAACTCCTGGCAATCCAAAGCGTAATTTACATGCTGCAGCAAAGAAAATAATTAAGCTCACGACTTCATGCAGCACTTCAATGTGCAACAAGAAGCATTATTATCAGGGCATGACTTACCAATAGACTAGGCAGGCCCAAACCTAGGGCCTGGGAAAAACAAGACGCCTCGTCACGAACTAAGATGAATTTTTTGTTATTTTTTGGAAAACGATCATTAAGACTTTTATATACGTACAAATGAGTCTGATCAGTCATCAAACCTGGGTTTACTTTTTTGCTTTAAAATTTTAGACAAATGTCCGATTTTGCCCAAACAATTTCAAACACTTAAAAATCTTTTCGGCAAGAAATATGATCCAACGATTTTACAAGTTTACTAAATCAAATGTTAATAATTACTGCGTTTTACAAAAACACGCGACTAGTCGGCCATTTAACAGCTCAGATGGTCAAGTGGTAACAGCGTCCGCCTCGGAAGCTGTAGACTTGGGTTTGATTCCGAGTCGGGTCGAACCAATGACTTTAAAATTGGTATTTACATCTTCCCTGCTTGACGCTCAGCATTAAAGGGACAGTGTGGAGAACAAGCCGGCAAGTTTACTTGTTGTGCCGTTGGGAAAAGCACTTAGCGGGATTCCCCCATCTTGGTGTGGTAGACAGATGGCTGGCAACTCCTAAGCGAGCTCGCATAGCGCATTGATCGCTTTCTCGTGATAGGAGGATAAATATGCAACTAAATACTAAAATACTAGTTTTAAAAACGAAACTTTAATCACGCCAAAGCCACGCAAAAACAAGGAATGCTTAGACGAAAATGTCTTACACGAAAACGATCTTTTGTAAATCACGTTCTTCCGAAGACGCAATAATTACCCTTATCTTTCAAATATCTATTTTAGCTCAATATTTCACAACTTCACTCAAAATATCAAAAGCAACAAATTGTTTCAAGTTGTTATTAAAATCTCGAAGGAGTCCAAATCACGAAGCCCGTGCGCGATATCGCAGTACCACAATCGTTCTAAACGTCTGGACATAATTCTCAAATACAACAAAACGCATAAACGATTTCTCCTTGCTGACAAGCGAGAATGTTTCAATGAGTACACATATTGCAAAAAACTCATCAGACGTTACAGTGGCAACGGTTTAGTTGCAAAAAAGAACTACGAAAATTTTAGTTAAGTTAATGCGCATGGAGCCCGCACAAGCGTATTGTTGTGCCATAAGCAAAATTTTTTCGGACACTTTGTCCGAAATGGCTCCAAATATTTCGAACATTGAGCAAAAAATTTGGACAATGTTCGAAAAAACACAGGATCAAAGAGCCTAGGGTCTTTCATTGTTTAAATCCGGCCCTGATTATTATGGAGGCTTTCACATTGCACAACTTGCCTTGTCAAGAACAACTGAAAAAGTATTGTCAGAAAATTCCAGATTTGTCAGATCGGCTTCCAACCACTTCATTTCTGGTCTTTTCTTGTTTCTGCATTGCATCTGTGATCACGCACCATAATTATCTGGTCCACGTGGCCGATTTTCGTGGGCCTTCGGCACATGGTTCGAGTTTCTGCATCATAATATATTTCTAGATGTCACAATCACTTTTAACTATGACATCCAAAAAATTGATTATGGTGCAGAAACTAGAACCAAGAATAGCCGACCTACAGCCCACTAATATTAGACATGTGGACAGGGTATTATGTATTTTATGCTACAATCAAATGGACAGGCCACTCCATAAATAGAACCATAAACAAAACTTTTTAACCAAATTTACAAAGCATAAGCTCATTTAATGATCAAAATTTTTTCACAATGGCGCAGTTTAATTTTATATATACAGGTACACATAGGCGTCGATCCGGCGGGGCAGGGGGCGGAGCCCCCTCGGGTCTAACACCGAAGGCGGCGACATATGTCTGGCCCCCGCAGAGTTTTGACACCTATGTTGAAAGTTGAATCCATGCGCAGCAGCTAAAATAGTTTCGAAGTACAACAACACAAAATCGTAGTAATGTTTTGTGGCAACGTTACGCTCGCGCCATTTAAATGGCGAAAAGAAAACTATCAGCGTGTGTCCAACGACGATGCTACCGGTGCCTTGAAAAATTGTTTTAAACCCTATTCCGCCTCAGCTTTTTTCAAAGCGTCAGAAAACTGGGGGTAGACCCGTTGTGTCCGCTCGTTTTGAACACAAATAACTTCGCACATACTCACTTTAATGTGACGGTGAAAGTTTAGGAAAGCAGATAATTTTATTGTCATTTCGGCGGTATATTTTTAGTACACGACTAATTTATTTTTGCGCTAACTGCGCTTTATTATTATATCGGGTGTACCAAAAAAATAAAGCACTCTTTGTTAAGTATTATATTTTCGCGGTGATTATAAACTCAAAATTATTGCAATTCCATACACAGTCATTCAAGTATATTCTTTACACTTTTTACGTATTATCTAAAAACTTGGTTGCAAGTTATGCTAGCATTGCCAAATTGAAAATGATGTTTCAAAAAATTTAGTATCACAGGAAATTTATGTGAGCAAAGGTCTAATAAGCGCTTTGTTGCATG
The DNA here is from genome assembly GCA_964006365.1 of Trididemnum miniatum. Lineage (NCBI taxonomy): Eukaryota > Metazoa > Chordata > Ascidiacea > Aplousobranchia > Didemnidae > Trididemnum > Trididemnum miniatum. The sequence continues at coordinate 8,014,349 of OZ023245.1, forward strand.
CGTTTTGTGACCTCATAAGTCTGCAGATGATCGAAATAAACATATTATCTATAGAAAAGAGTTGCAACAGCATTTCTTTCTGGAAAAGCCTTTGTTTAGTTGCGGTAGTATTATGGAGGTCACATTGAGCATAGACTAAAACAAATCACTCTTTGCTCGTGGTACTGAATTTTTTGAATTATCATTTTTAATTTGGCAATACTCGCATAATTTGCAACCAATTTTTTAGATACATAAAAGTGTAAATAATTAAACCAGTACTTTGATTATTGTGTATAGCAGGGGTGGGCAAAGTGCAGCCTACGCGACCATTTTATGCAGCCCGTGGGCACTTACAGAAATATGAACTCCTATCGTGAATCAAGCTGAAGACTTTTTTCTTTTTGTTTTGCTATGCACTGAATGTCAGTGAAAAAAAGGACTTCTACGGTCGTGTAGATCTTTTTTCTGCTCTTCACCGATCTTCAGTGGTGAGAATAGGACGTCTGCGATCGTGTAGACCTTGCTCTTCCGATCAGTGCGGCCCTTGGCTTCAAAATTTTTCAAATGCAGCCCCTCGTTTGAATAGTATTGCCCCACCCCTGGTGTATAGAATTTCAATAATTTTGAGTTTATAACCACCGCGAAAATCCTTTACAAAAAGTGGTTAATTTTTTCTGGGACACCAGATATTGGATACATAAAACACAAAGTTTGTATTAAAATTTTTGCCCCCCCTACTACTTGCCTTTTTCAAGAAAAATCGACGCCTATGTTTTGGTTATTTGCTACTTCGTTCTTATTTAGAACTGATCTACTTGTCACGTAATCTGTATAGCGCTTCATCTGATGACGATTTTTTGTAATTGGGCGCTTGCCGTAAGCAGCTCCGGGTTACACTGATTGCTTTCAACCGATTCGGTAATGATTTGAGCTGGCTTTTCGGATTTGACTTCGCGGTGGAAGGAGCTGTTTTGACTGAAGCCATAACTACGCACTTTGAGCTTCAGATATCTACTGTAACAATCTACCCGCTGCATCTACTCTGCTGCTGCCGAAAACTTTCGTAAGTTATGTAATATGTTATTGTTATGTTGTATTCATTAATATGAAATTGTAGTATCGCTATGTTATGTTTAATTAAGGTGCATGTAAGCGTTTAAACAATTAAGTAATGCAAATTATTCTTGTTTTCTGTTTATAATATGCTATGTTCTGTTTCTATTCAGGATTACGTCGTCAAAATTCTTATTAAAAACTAAATGAGTTTATCGTCGTCAATCGAGGAAAGGTAGCGGAGTAAAGTTAATCCGAAACAGCCTATGATGCAAGTATACGCAATAACAAGAACTATTATTCAGTCAACCACACCTCCATTTAAAATACAGACCAGCTTTACAAATGCAATTTAACTATACTAAGTTCAATTTTTTAGGGCAACACTGCATCAATACATGGGAGTTATATATTGAAACATAATAATAGTAATCAATAATCATCCCAAAGTATTACCATAGACATCCATTGGAAAATATAAATTATTGTCATTGACATGTATATATATATACATATATATTCACGTTATGTCAAAAGCGAACTACAATGCACAAAAAAATTGTAACTCTGGAAGGAAAAACACAAGAAAAATGTGAAATTGTGGGTAAACTGATACTTTAAGTACACTTCATACCATGGTAGTATTTTTTGGAGCTTTCATATTCACAAAAGTTTTAAAAATTGTACTTTACCATAGATACTACATATATCATAATATGGTACCTGTTCTATAACAGCTTTACTGATATCAACATTAGTTATTTTTGTGAAGCCAGCATCGTATATCTGTTCACTAAGTTCTGAATTTCCACATCCAGCAACAAGCACATCATCTAAATCATAAAGATTTTGCACGTACCTCCAATACCATTGGATATAATTATAATGAACAACTTAATCCAAAAGCTCAAAAAAATATAAAAAATTTTCGATCAACCATATTTTATGGACCATAAAGTACACATTAAATCCTTCTCTTTTTTTAAAAATTGATCACATGCCTTATAAGCAGGTGCGCCTAGTACCGTATGGATTAGGTACATACCTTTTACCGATCTACTCGTACTTAAACTTGCTACAATTTAACAACATTTTCAACCTTGAAGTCTTAAAATTTGTATTTAAATTTCAATCAAACACTCTTTCTCATGCTTTAACGAGTGCTTTCCACAAGCTGCACAAATTCGTGATCTTCAACCAGATTTAGTTCAGATGAAAATTGGGTCTCCATGCGTTGTAGCAAATCTCTTACGCAAAGGTCAATTGGTTATATAGGCTGCAACATCTGGAACAATCTACCGACTGACATAAAAGATAATTCGCAAATAAGTTTTAACGTCTTTGTAAAAAAAATTAAACAAGTTCTTCGCGGCAAACAATGCTAAAACAGCTCTTGTGGTCTCCTTGCCACTGTGAGTCTGGTTATTCTCTGTTTACTGAATTCTTAAGCAATAATAATAAATACTTCAGTATCTCCAGTATATACTTGTAACTGTTAATGTGTCATAGAGTAGTTCAAAGCTTTTCCAATATTTTGGAATAGATTCTTGTTTAAATTTTCATCTCATCAAGTTTGTTTTGTTTACTTAGGGCTTAGGTCTTTACTGTATTTTTTGTTTTTGATTTTTCCTTTTTTGTATTCCATAGCTTAGTGTAGCATTGTGCAATTTTTATCATTACGAGGCATTAGTTATATCGTTATTAAAGGTAAGAGGCTGCAGACTTGGCGATCGCGCCAGTTTCTCGGAACTGGACACATGGTCTTTTCGCAGCCTCTCACCAGAAAGACATTGTGTAATTTCCTTTTAAACATTTATCGTATTTTCATTCGTTTTGTATCACGTGTCATGCCCTTTCTATACAAAAATAAACTCTCTCTCTCTCTCTCTCTCTCTCTCTCTCTCTACCCAAACTGATACCAGTAGTGCATTAATGCCATTACGATATTAAGTTTTTTCATTTAACAGTTTAATGTGCTTTATACAGTAACTCAGAATTTGATACTTCTGAACAACCGTTGTATTTTATAGTCTAGCGCACCTTAGGTCGAGTAACGTCTAGTTTAAGCCCCCAGGTTTGGTTAGAATTAGGTTCAGTTAGGGCTGAATTTAGTCAGGGTTTGGTTCAGTTACAACCCCAACTCCCTAACCCTAACCGAACTTAATTTTAACAAACTTAACCCTAACCAAACCTGGGGGCTGATACTAGACATTACCCCCTAAGGGCAGTGTCTATTTTGCCCCAAATGGCTAGATCAAGATTGGCTTGCATCTATATGCATGACTGGTTTTGAGTATGAAGCACAAGGTGAGAGTGCATCATCCGTAAATTAGCCAATCAGGATCTATTGCCAGCAAAATAATAGGCCTAATGGCAAAATCAATGCTGCCAGTGCCTTACACTGCACACGAAAAAAAATCAAAGCAATTTATCGACAGTGCGCTTGATGTTCTGTAAAACATAATACTCATTTGATATGCTGAAGCCTGACATCATGAGTTAGCGGTGCCTATCTCTGTATCTCTGCAACTTCTCACTGAAAATGATACTGCTGCTGCAATGATATGTCACATGCACAGATGAAGTTAATCAAAATAAAAACGAAGTGTCGATTTTACCGAAAATTCCGGTTAGCGAAGTTTGAAAAATCGTAGTTGCGTAACCGTTTTCGGTTCCTGTAGTGCCACTCTCACAGTAGGGAAACTGTTAGGGGATGTTTCCGGTTCCGCAAACCACAATTTTCCAACTTCGGTAACCGGAATTTCCGGTGAAATAGACGCTTCCAAATAAAAATAATATTAGACAGTAAAACACACTCTAAACAGATGCTTTAACATTAGTCTACCGGCTTTTATTGGGAAAACTTTATTTGAATTGGTTTTATGAGTGAAACTTATACGGGAATGAACCATGAATTCTCTAAAGCAGTATTGCATGGTACCGTATCAGTTGACAAGCAGTCAGGATTAGTACCAGGATACATTTCAATAAAACTGTTGTAACAGTGTAATGCTGGAGATTACGCTTACCTTTTGCTTTGATATATCGATGTAGAATCGCACAAAGTTCCAAATAATTTCCATACCATTCAAATGATTGCTTTCGTTTAGCAAAAAAGCTCTCCCAATACGCAGCAGAGCTGAATTCCGAACTGATTTTGGGCAATAGTTCCATTTGACTTATCTTTAACTAGAACCTAGCTGCCTAGCACAACAGTACAATGAGCCATCTTCACATAAAAATTTTGAGTTGTTTTTCTCTTTCAGTTTAAGACATAAAATTAATCCAAAACGATAGTTACCGGTAACTACCTTTACCGTAGTCCACGTAGCCTCGGCTACACATTCACACCTATCCAGAACCACAACCTACACAAATCAGTCTGCAGCAACTCTGCACTTCGGCAACTATATACCGTAAGAAGCTTTTGTGTGTTGTTAGTTAGTAGCATATTTTTCCTCCTATCACGAGAAAGCGATCCTGGATCAAAGCGCTATACGAGCTCGCTTAGGAGTTGCCAGCCATCTGTCTACCACACCAACATGGGAAAATCCCGCTAAGTGCCTTTCCCAACAGTACAACAAGTAAACTTGCCGGCTTGTTCTCCACACTGTCCCTTTAATGCTGAGCGTCAAGCAGGGAAGCTGTGAATACCAATTTTAAAGTCATTGGTTTGACCCGACTCAGAATCAAACCCCGAGTCTACAGCTCAAGAGACAGACGCTCCATATTACTGGGCCATCTGAGCTGTGTTAGGTTGTGTTTGAAAAGCAGCAATTACATATCTCAATTCAAATTATTTGGGGTGGTTGACTACAGGTAGCCAAAACTGGCTTTTCACTTCCCCAATCTGTGCTACAATTGACTTCTAGACTAGATGCAAATTTATCATTAAATATTGTATTGTAAAATCAATCGCTTGTGGCGTAGAAAGATAAAATGTTCTTCTACCTCACCGGAAAATAGTTACGCACTGCGCAACTACGATGGTCAAACTACGGGAACAAGAAATTTTGCCCTATTTGGGCTTCCTTCGGTTTTCCTAGTTAGAGATTTGCACTAGCAGTACCGTGTTGTGGTTTTTCCAGCTACTTGCACTGTTGCATCCTTCACCGAAAAGCACAGTTCATCAGCTACAGAGTTGCCAGATTATTTTTACTTCAAGTAGCCAAAAAGTAGCCAATTTCATCTAAAAGTAGCCCAAAATTTTTAGTAACCACGAAGTCCAGGAAAACAGCATAATTTTTAATGACCATTTAACATTGCTGCAAATCATGCAGATTAATTGTAAGGCAAGCTTTTTAAAAGGCATTAAAATGTTCTCAGTCTTGTTGTTTGTCATGAAAACAAAAACTCATGCCAAGTTAATTTAATTCTAGTTTAGCCACGAGACTACAATTTGACTCAAAAAAACTTAAAATATTGAATTTTTTTCTTGCAGCTGCCGCTCTCACAGCTGCTTTATGCTCAGATGTACTTGCATGTTTTAGTAGATCTGATTTGTGAGCTCTTAAATCAACTTTAAGGTGTGTTTACACAGAATACGATGAAATTTTTCGTACGTACCGTGACGTAGGCTAGGAAACAGTTAGAGGTTATGACGTAAAGCTACGTCACTGTACGCGCATTCTAGAACACAATCGTTAGGTGCTTCGCAAAACAACCGATAGGAAGCAAAACTGTTTGGGTTTGAATTGTGTGGAAGATATTTTCGTCAACTGCTTATGTCAAAAATCTTATGAAATTTCGTACGACAGCAAATCGGACTAAAATCGCATTTAGTGTAAACAGACCTTTACACATTGTACAATGTGCTTTTTTCCATTTTTTTTGCTATCCAGGTTTTAAATTGTGGTTCTGGATCCCTTGTCCAATTTACGTTGAATGATATGTAATACTGGGCCCATTTTCCCGTTAAAATAACAATAAACGGCACAATAACAAGATGGGTCAGGTCTAGCTTGATTTATTAAAAGCAGCACAGAACTGACTGACTATGGAGTAGCCACTAGCGTAGCCAGGATTTGCAATGGGAGAGGTTGAGAATGACGTCACATTTGACCATAGGCTGTACACAGAAGCGGATCCAAAAAGTTTTGGTGGGGGGATGTAATGCTGAATTAGGTTGAATGTTGACTAAATGCAAAGACGTTTAGACACGGAAACAGGCGTAAATAAACCTTTTGAAAATGTTTCATGTCAAGGGCCTATTCAGCATTTTTTCAGGGAGAGGGCACTATACTGTCTTCTTTCGCTTAGTTCAGTAAGACAGCACGTAGTCACGTTTTGCACTTATAATACATTTAATTTCTCATGCACAGTCTTAACAATTTAACACTCTTTGCTCCATAAATCAGTCTTATTAAAAAGACTTCATAAAATGCACATGATGCAGTCTAGATTTAAACACACAACGGTTCGTGCATTATTTATCCAAACCCTGGGAAATCCACAACACTATGTTTCTCCCCACCATGAAAGAAACAATCAGTGATGGGCACGATAAACCTTTTTGTGCTAAAGCGATAACGATAATCGATAATTGCAAAAAAGCCTTGAGCGATACCGATAATCGATAAATGTTAATTTCTTAAAGCGATATCGATAATCGATAAATTATCGCCGATAAATTTTTCCGATAAATGTTGCGGTAAATTTTCGATATGTTGGACGAAGTTTTTTTTTTGTAAGTCGAATTGCAAAAATGTTTTTTCTAGATTTTTCAAAAAAAAAGAGCAGTTCACGGACTCTGCCGTGAAATTAAGCCAAACAAGGAAATAATTTTTAAAAATTACAACAAGTCTTGATGGACACCGTGTTTTTTCCGTAGCGCCAACTCACTAAGTTTGAAGTTCAAACACTGCGTGCATAAAAAATTGTTTATCGCGATAATTTATCGGCGATAACAAAATATATAACAAAAGCGATAACGGTAATCGATAAATCCAAACTATTTTGAGCGATAACGATAATCGATAAAAAGTTATCGCCGATAACTATCGCCGATAAATTATCGCGATAAATGCCCATCTCTGGAAACAATTAACTTAAGCCTAGTATATACTGTACAGTGCAGCACATTATACTGTAATTTTACACTTGCACAAAATCACTGTGTATTACTTGTCAACATATTGTTTAAGATATTCGGGTGGGCGTCTACTATTTCGAGTGGGGTATCTGCGTCTGCTTGCGAGACGCGAATCATCAACATCAGAAAACAATGAGGGTTCAATCCAGCTCTCCTCCTCCTCGTCATCGGAGTGATCATCGCGCGGTTGGGCTTTGCACTCATCAGATATGCGCTTGAAAAATGTGATATTACGAGTAACAACACGATTGCCTCGTTGGGCGGTAATCATTGAGTGACAGATTTTAATCACTTTATATGGCTTGGGATCATACGGGAGAGACAGTTTATTCTCTTTTTTGCATTTTAACAACACCAGGTCACCACAGTGTAGAGACATAGGTTTAGCACGATTACGTGCATCAGAATATGTTTTCATTTTCTGTTTCGCGTTATGATCAGCATTACGCAGGGTACTGTCACGTTCAGTACTGGGCATTTGAGAAAGGGTGGTTTTCATTTTTCTGTTAAACAACAACTCAGCAGGGCTAGTATTAGTAGAACAGTGAGGGGTGGCACGATAATTACGCAAAAATTCATGCAAATCACATTTCCAGGAACATTGCTCAGCATTTGATATGCGCACAGCTTTGTTTAAAGTTCTCATAAAACGTTCAGCCACGCTGTTACTTTGCGGCCACAGAGGCATAATTTTACGATGTTTAAAACCAAGTCGCTTAGCAAACTTAGCAAATTCAGAGCCATTAAAAGGTGGGCCATTGTCAGATTTGACCACATCAGGTATAGAAAATAATGAAAATACTTTTTCCAACACAGGAATAACACACGAAGATTTGGTGGAGTGAACAGTTTCTACCACAGGGAAACGAGAATACTCGTCCACGATAACTAGTAAATAATCGTTATTGGGTGAATATGGGCCAGAAAAATCAACACTTAAATGCGACCACACAGCGTTAGGTAATGGTGTCATATTCAAGGGTTCAGCAGCAGGGGATAAAACAGCAGCTTGACAATAAATACAATCTTTAACCAAAGACTCCACAAATTTATCTATGCCTGGAAACCACACTTTTTCACGAATAAGCTGTTTAGTTTTGACAATACCTTGGTGCCCTACGTGTGCGAGGTCAATTGCCTGCTTGCGTAAAGAATTAGGCAACACAATTTTATTATTTTTCAATATGATGTCATCATTGCTAACAGTAAGTTCATTTTTAAGTTGCAGGTATTTTTTCACATCACAATCATCGTCTTTGGCGAGCGACTTCCAATTGTTACTGCGAACAACAGCAATGACTTTTTGAAGTGTAGGGTCATTTTTCGTAGCTTCAGCGACCTCAGCAAGAGATAAGGCATTAGGGATAGCTGAATGGGTGATTAAATTGATGTATTCTTCAACATCGTCACAGGCACATGAAGGGTTAGCTGGGTGCCTAGACATGTAATCCGCTGGATTGGTGATGCCAGATCGGTAAACAACGGAGAAATTATATGGTTGCAATCGCAAACTCCAACGTTCAATACGAGCCGGAGGTTTGGATAATGGGTTGTTCAATATCAGTTGAAGTGGTTTGTGATCGGTGACTAAAGTGAATGTATGTTGCATACCAAAGAGGTATAAATGGAAATGCTCACATCCCCACACAATGGCAAGTGCTTCTCTCTCCGTCTGAGAGTATCTTTTCTCCACGTCAGATAATGCTCGGCTGGCGTATGCAATAATTTTGGATGAGCCGCTTGTAATGTCAGATTGAGTTAGAATAGCGCCAAGGCCTACTGGACTCGCATCGACAATGAGTTCAGTGTGGTTGTTGGGGTCAAAATATCCCAGAGTTTCATCACTGGTTAGACTTCTTTTTAAGTCGAGTAAAGCCTTCTCACACTCTGGTGTCCATTCAAATTTAGCTCCTTTCCGAGTTAGTTCGCGAAGTGGGTGGGTAATGGTGGAAAAGTCTTTGATCAAACGAGAGCAATAGTTGGCGAGCCCAAGAAGGCTACGAACTTCAGTGGCAGAAGATGGTCTTTGAAGATTTTTGATATCCTCGAGTTTTTTGTGCTGAGCACTGATGCCACTAGCCGAGAAGGTGAATCCATAAAAATCAAGCTTAGAGGTGCTGAACTCACACTTTTGTTTATTCAAGGTCAGACCCTTTTCACTTAGTCTTTGAAGTGCATGGTGAAGGTTACAATCATGCTCCGCTTTGTTTTTACCAAAGATAATGATGTCGTCACTTATGTTGCAAGTGCCGGGGATGCCATCCAACGTTTGTTGTATCACTTTTTGAAAAAGTTCAGCTGCGGAACACACACCAAAGTTCAAACGTTTATAGCGAAATAGACCTTGATGAGTGGAAAAGGTAGTTATGTATCGACTAGCGTCATCCAATTCAATTTGGTGATAGCCTTTATTTAAATCGAGTTTTGAAAATACTGTGGCACCATTCAGACGATGTATGAGGTCATCAATTGTAGGACAAGTATATCGTTCTCGACAGATGGCTTTGTTAGCATTACGCATGTCGACACAGATTCGTATTTCATCAGGATTGTTAGGTTTGGGCGGTGTTACGATTGGAGAAACCCAAGGTGTTGGGCCATCAACTTTTTCGATAATGTCATTGTCCAGCAAATACTGAAGTTCATTATTTACTTTAGTACGCACATGAAAGGGAATTCTACGATGCGGCACAGCAATAGGAGTTACACTGTCATCAATGTGCAGTTTGGCTTTGTATCCTTTAAGTTTGCCTATCCCCTCAAAACATTTGGCATAACGGTTACACAACATATCATTTGTACACTGCACCTCAGCAAAATTAAGTGTTCCTATGAGGTTTAAATTAACAGCAGTATCATAGCTAAGTAAGCACCCAAAAGCACCCTTGGCAACAAATATTTTAACACACTTTAAAACACAGTTGTTATAGGAAACATCTGCAAATATTACACCAAGAGTGTGTAATGGCTCATTTGAGCCATATGGAAAAATCTTAACATCACTACTACAAAGATTACTGTTCAGTTTTGCATAACTTGGTTCATCAATGATGTTGATGGAGGCGCCTGTATCAATTAAAAAGGGTATGTTTTGTTCGTTTACCTTGACGACTACAGATGGGTTCTTGGCAGTTTTGACATGACAAGTGTAGATATTTTCATCTTCATAGTGGCAGTTGGTGTTGGTGGATCCTTTTTGCTCACATTGAGGTTGCTGTACAGTGATTGCTTGTACCGAGGGAGATGAAATATTGCTTGACAGTGATTGTCGTCGGGATAGGCATTGTTGAGAGAAATGATTGAGTTTACCACAGTTTCTGCAAGTTTTACCATATGCAGGGCAATTTGTACGTCCTCCAGCATGTGGGTATGACTGGCCACAGAAATAGCATTTAGATGATGATAAACTTTGCTGATTAGTTGCAGATCTTGCAACAGGCTTGTTGCTGGAAAAATAGTTCCGTGAATTGTTGGGCTTGCTCGATTGGCTTTGTTGAGGCTGGATACGATTGACATTGGACATTGATTGAAGATTGATTTGATCTTGAATCTCACGTTCTTGTTTTTGTATAGTTTCAAGTGATTTTCCAAGCTCAAGAAGCTTGTCCAGAGTGAGATTTTTAGTTTCAAATGCTTTGATTCGTAGCTGCTGATTGTGGCAACGATTAATTATTTGTGATTTAATTTCAGGATCTGGGTGTTGAAACTCACATGTTGAAGCTAGTTTTCTTAATCTAGCATAAAACTGGTTGATGGTTTCATCTGGACGTTGGGTAGCCTCCCGAAATTGAAAGATTTCATAATCAGTATTTTTAGTTTGCTGAAAGTAGGTATTCAGACAAGCCTTCGCTGATTCATAATCGTCAGCATCGCCTCTATTTGGTAAAGATTTGAAGATGTCGTAAACCCACTCTCCTGCATAGTGAAGTAATGCTGCTCGTTTTTCATCACCTTTTTTGATGCGATGAACAATGAAAAAATTTTCCAGTCTTTCTAGCCAAGTTGACCATCTGACACTGGTTGATGAGGGGTCCGTTTCAAAAAATGGCGGAAATGATTCATGGTGAAGACCAGACATATCGTTGATGAAAAGCTTGGTTTGATAATGTTAAGTTGTAAACTAGTGGAAAGTACCATAGGCTATATCACAGTTTACATAGGTGCATACGCTGTCTTCGGATAGATTAGTCTCGTTTTACCTCGTCGCCAAATATACTGTCTTCTTTCGCTTAGTTCAGTAAGACAGCACGTAGTCACGTTTTGCACTTATAATACATTTAATTTCTCATGCACAGTCTTAACAATTTAACACTCTTTGCTCCATAAATCAGTCTTATTAAAAAGACTTCATAAAATGCACATGATGCAGTCTAGATTTAAACACACAACGGTTCGTGCATTATTTTTCCAAACCCTGGGAAATCCACAACACTATAGGCACCAATTTTCGTCACTTTTTCAAGCGTAGTTTTCTTCGGCAGAGTTATTTTTAAACAACTCAAATACCAAAAAGGACTCTAGGAGGGTCCAATAACATGCTCCCCCGGAAAAGTATTGAAAATTTGTATACTGTAAAGGCCATTTTAGTGCTTTTTAAACAATTTTTTAGGAAATGTCATATTTTTGGCTCCTAATTTTGAGTGCTTCACCAATGATGCATTTTGTTCGCAGAGTTTCGATTATACGTGCTTAAGGCGATTATCATTCAAAACATTGTTAAAAATGGCTGATGAGGAGGGGATGCATACGCAGCACACGCCACATCCCCCCGGGATCCGCCACTGGTTGTATAATAACAAAAGATGGCCTCAAATTTAAGAGAGATGTTTTAAACTAAAAATACCGAAGGCAGTTAGGGCACGATTGTTGACTGTTGTAACGAAGTCAAAGGATTGCTTTCTTGTGGAACTGGTAAAACGATATTCAAATGTTAGCGATTTAGTTCTTTTTTGAGATACGTAGATCATTTTTGCTTGAAATCGTTTGGCTTTTTTCTACGGAAGGTCTGAGGGGCCGAGGGCAGTTGCGTGTACAGGAGCGGCACTGTTCTGCTTATAAAATTGCGTTATTGCTTCATAAGCATAACAGCAAAGAACAAGATTCAGGAAACAACGCTACGTAGCCTAATTCTTGTTAATGACAATTACAAAACCAGATTATCAATGACAAAGTATCTAGTACTTCGAAATGGCTCAGGTCTTATCTTGTAGCACTTCGAAATAAATATTAGAAAAAGAAGTAAGTATGACGTCATTTAAGGCTCAATGGGAGGAGGTTGTAACCCCCAAAACCCTCCGTGGCTAAGCCAATGGGAGTAGCAGTGAGAAACTGATCAAAGCAAAAGGATGTGTAACTGGGTATCGGTAGCCTATGTAGCACACCGTTTACTCCTGTAAGTTAAAGATAAAACAGCAGTTTTAGCATTAATCTAGCCTAAGTTCAAAATCAAATCTTCATTATACTCGCCGTATTACGCCGAAGCGTGTAACGAGTGGCGGGGCCCATTTCCGCAGCTTAGCGCCTGGGCTGCACAGTTCCGAAGAAACGTCGCAACGGTGGTGAGCCGTTGGTGGCGAGCCGTAAACCTGTTAAATACAAAACACTGTGCCGATTTGACCGGCCCGGGAATCAAACCCCAGACCTCCCGCACCGATAGCATGTGCTTGGCAACTGAGCTAACCGGCCGGTCTAAACCTGTTAAATACAAAATATTTTAAATTGTGCTTTTCTTTAATTTGCTCTAATCAACTAGTGCCACAGCTTAAACAAAAAATAAAATTAAAGATTCACTAAGTAACTAATTTTCCAATTTGCTACCCATAAAAAAAGTTTCGTACTGTAGGCTATTACAACAGACTGAAAAGCTCCTATCATTATTACGGCATAACTAACTATTGTCTACCGGTGCACTTTAATACCGTATAACAACCAAGAATCATTTCTAATCATCTAATGCGCTGGCAAGAGTAGACTGATTGGCTCAAAAACCTCATGTGACCTCAGCAGCTTGCAAAAAAGCATCCAATTATCCCGTCCCATCGTCACCTAATAACGAACTAGTGGTATGAACACCTCATACGCAGTGTTGCAAAATGAAACATTTCTCTTACCATTCATCGCAGTTTTCTTTTGAGAAACATTTTTTTAAAAGTAGCCAATCATTAAAAAAATTGCTCGCAAGTAGCCCAAAAAGTCGCCAATCATGATTAAAAGGAGCCCAATCTGGCAACTCTGCCCCGTAGTAGGTTGGCCTACTAACTTTCACCGAATAGCACAGTTCATTAGCCGCGCGTCGGCAAATAGTAGGCGGTTTTAATTCTTCACAACTGTTTGTTTATTTTTATTTATTCTTTAACTCAGGCACAAGAATGCAGCCCATATTCAAACAAAGCAAAAAATTACAAAAAATATACATTTTTTTTTGTTATTTCAAGCCACTTAATTGCAGCTTAGGGTTTTTGTAGTAGTGAATTACATGCATCATGGATGATGATCTAGTTGAGCATCGAACCCGCGAAGCCAGCTTCGGAGCCCAATGCACCAACCACTCGGCCAACTCCATGTGCAAGAAATTTACAAGCCTGCAATTACGACAGCACATTAGCCTCACCCTACTAACCCAAACAACGCTCCACATTTATAAACAAAAAAAAATTAACGTTTGTGGTACCTAACAACTTTTGGAGCTTGTTTGAATGAAGCCCCAAGGACCGCCAGGGGCGCTAGTGAGTTATTAGTAGGGTTTGGGCCTAACCCTAACTCTAACCCCGAACCTGAATCTGAATCCCGAACATAACCGTGCTTTCGATTCTCCTACTGTAATTTTCAAATTACATGCAACCGTGCTTTCGGTTCCCCTGCTTTGATTTTCAAACTTTGGGAACAGTATCCGGCTCCCCCACATTGATTTTTAAACTTTGGTAACCGTTTTCTGATTCCTCTAATGCGAAAAGCATGATTGGGTAGCAGGAAACCGGTTCCCGAAGTTTGAAAATCAAAGTAAGGGAGCCGAATTCCGGTGAAACAAACACTTTTAACCATAAATAATACCGGTAGATCATTCAGAATTGCCGGGATAAACTAACAACTCCGTTATTTTAACTAATGCTACAGCAAAGCTAAACTGCAGACAGTGATCACTGTTTCAACCGAGCCTATCACTATCGGATCTCACCAGTGCAGTTGGCAGAGCTCGCCAGAGCAGCAGTCGACTTAGGGGGTCAAGCGTTTATCAGGGGGGGCCAACGTTTGAAATTAAGCTCAAAAGCCGTTGTCTCCAAAAAATTAAGCCTGTTAATTGGGGGAGCCAAGCATGTCGATTGAGGGGGCCAGGCCCCCCTGATCTTTCTTGGCGCCGGCCCTGGCGGTTGGTGTATCATCAGGTCTCATCATTGCATCAATGTTGATATGGGGGGATCCCGGGGGGGGTAAATGGCTCAAGCTTAGCCACAATTACATTAGCTTTACTTTACACCAGGGGTGTGCAACAAGCGGTCCGTGGGCCACTACCCGGCCAGTCAAGCCATTTATTGAGGCTCTCATCAACACTCTCATTTTTCCCCATCAAAGCATAAAATCATAATCCAACAGTTTAATTAGAGTGACGATTTACACTTCGTGTATCTTTTTCGTAACTTGGCGCAGGAATTTGGTTATGATTGTACGTGAAGTAAGCATTCCTTCGCTCTGTGTTTTAGACTGGTTCACTTGTCAGCTGTGTCTGGAAAATTTAGGTTAGGCTACATACAATGTGTTACTCTCAGTAGGAAGGAAGCGGTGTTAGCCGCCATTGTTTTTTTAATTCATTTGTTATTTGTGTTTTGTCTCAAATGGCCGATACAACGTGTGTCTCTGTAGTCTCGGGTTTGATTTGATTCCAAGTCTTGAATCAGAGACTTACTTATAGGTTATCACAGCTTCCATGCTTGATGCTCAGCAATAATTGGACAGTGTGGAAAACAAGCCGACAAGTTGCTACAAAAGGGGTCACAGAACGCTACGGGTTGCAACAACCTCTGTCAAAGCTGATGTTTACAAACTAACGAATAGTCTCGATAAAATGTTACACAAATAGTTTTTACATTTTGAGAAATTTTCAGTTCGTTGCGTGAATCGAAACACTAAATATTTGGTGAGGCCCAATTGGATTTTTAAGTTGTTTATATGGCCCATCGACAAGAAATGTTGCACATCGCTGCTTTACACAAATGCAAAAGCGCAAGTATGTCTACAGAACTGCAATCAGTGAGCACTGTTTCAACCTAGTCCTACCATGTGATATCGGAGCAGTTGGTGTGACCGACACTTACTCAAGGCAAATTATATACCTGAGAAGAAATTATTTTTGTTTGTGGTTTGTAACTATACCCTTTACCAGAACCTGCAAAAAAACTCTCAGCCCAATCCGTTCGCCTTTGAAAAAGCGGGGTCAAGGCAGGCACTGTGTCTCAGTGTCTATGCAAGTGTGCATACAGCCCAAAATACACTGACCGATATCAATACAGGCTACGCTATTAAATGGCATTAGGTCTAATTTTTGCCAAGTCAAATGTTAGGTGTTCTACAATAGGCTCTACCCTGGGTCCTCTATTGTTTTTGATGTACATAAATGATTTAAGACTAGCCATCGCCGGTCAGCGTTGGCATTGGTAATTAAAGACACCGCCATCGGAGCGTGAAGTCTACGTTTCGATTTTTGGTCCGGTCAAAATCGGGCGCAGTGTTGTTAATGTCTCGCCATCGCTGCTGTGGTTCTTTAGGGCAGTGTCGCCCAATGCCCAGCATGCACTAAGCCGCGAGTTTATAAAAGCTTTTATTTTAATTTGATGGGGCAACTCGTTTCAAATTCTTCTAGATTGGTCCACGAGCAGTTTGGTGATGAAACTTAAGCAAATTTAAGATGCATTTTATATAAATATCTTTGTAATACATAACATAAGAATATCTTTGTATTTTACGAATGACATTTTGCTTAGTTTGAGTTAATTCGTAGTAAAGTATTATTTCATTATTTACGTTGAAACAATTTGCGTTATGTCTCGTAATTCGGCCGTAATAAACTTTGAGTATAGTCATCATCAAGAGTACGACGATGAAAAAGCAGGAATAAAAAACATTCTGCGATATGCAAGATTTGCCCCACACCGACAACAATCTCTGATCGTTCAGGCACAACCTCTTTATTTTTTCGGCACATGAAGAAATGCTACAAGTAACGGTAAGCTATCGAATTATTTTTGAAAGAATGATTTAAAATACTAACCTTGCTTGATTGTAATGGTGGATAATAATTGTGTGCTTTTGTATGTTTTTTATTAATATTTTTAGCGGTTGTGTGCTCAAGTGAACCAGTTTGATCTTGAAACGCTCTCCAAATTGACACTAAGTCAATGTAGCCTATTGCACGTCGTCTCAACCTGATGGCATTTTGCATCACAAGTTGTTGTATTATTAACACGACACTGGAGGGTGCTAGTTTGGTGGTCGTTATTGTAAACCCGGCGTAAATTCAATGGTTTAAAATTAAAGGAATGTAAAAAAAAACTAACAGTCATATTTGACGAATCTCCAGGTCATAAAAGGAGATGTTGCCATAGTGATATCTTTAACAATACTGCAGTTTTGATATTTTTTTATTTTAAACACAGCTTGTTTAATCATTTCCGTCTCATTATGCACATTATTTTCTGCTCCTAATTTGTGTGACATGCTTGCGCCAGGCGATGCTAAACACGGCTTAATTCAGCAGAGAGTCAATATCGTCGAATAAGAAATCGCAAGCGAAATTTGATATAGATCTAAAGCACAAAGTAACGGCTTCTAACTGTGGGCTTGCCCATACTATGCGACTAGAAATCCATTAAGGCGGCAAGTGGTCTTCCTCAGCTTACGTTCGTCTGTGTAGAGTGCAACTAGATAACAGTTAAATCAACGCATTTTATGTCGTTATTGAAATTGAATTGTAAACAGGATATATATTTTAAGCAGAAAAAATTATCCAAGCCGCCGAAAATTTGATAGATGATATGGACGTGGAGGGAAGCACATCTGAGTTGGCGAATTGTAGACGCTCGGAGGAAGAAACGGCACAGCAAAGAAACATTCCACGTCTCTAAGCAAATACTTGAAAATTCCAAATAAAGCAACTTCCAAAAGAGCAACAAGCGTTCGGTTGCAATTGATAAAGTATCTCGAAATCACCGACGATGGTGAACATTCTAACGAAAATATTTTCGAATTATGGGAAACCATGGAAAGCCAACTACTTGCCCTAAACAAACTCGCGTTCTTTCTGTGCCAGTGTCATCGGCTCCTGTAGAGCGTATTTTTAGTACCGGAGGTTTGATCATGAGACCTCATCGATCTCTGCTATCTTCAGTTAATCTAGAAATGCTGGTTGCATTAAAATGCAATCACAGTCATATTGTTTGATTTTGGTATAGGCTTACTTTTTGTGGTGGCATTCATTTTTTCCGTAGTGTTTCGTGATTATTTTTGATTGCCATAATATGCCATTCAAGATTTTTTGGTTCTGTTACTAATCTGTAGTTACTGCAAGCTGGACCACTGCGATGGTTTAAACACAGTTTTGGAATCGAACTGGAATCTCTCTACTTTAAAGACGGGCGTTTGACCAGTTCAGCTACGCCGTCACCTTTTCATGTGCTCGTGAATAGCACGTGGCCCAAGTTCGTTTTTTGGTTTATGGTCGTTCTATGCTATAGGTCTATAGCGGTTGGCCGTTTGCTTAAGGAAAAATCTTGAGAAGGGTTGTCAATACGAAAAAGTTTTGCTTCTAAAAACTTGGGTCTTGAAGTCTCGTCTCGGTCTCGAACAAATTCCCTAAGTCTCGATCTCGGTCTCGAAAATTTTTTCAAGTCTTGATCTCGAATTTTTTCCAAGTCGGTCTCGACCATCATGATCTTGACTACATCACTAGTATTTGACGATAAACTCCAGAGCTGGATGTCTTGAGACACGTTTTTGAGTGTCTCGGTCTCGCTATGCCAATGTCTCGTCTCGGTCTCGGACCTTGAAGGTCTCGGGAAATGGTCATGTCTCGATCGAGGCATGAAGAAATTTTGGCTTTGAAACAGCATTCAAGTCTTTGATACGGAATCAGCAATGGTAAGCCTACTCAGGGCCGGCGGAACCACCCCCCAAACCCCCTGACAGGGGGGCCCAGACCTGGTCAGGGGCCCCGCCCTGAACACCGCAGAGTTTGTTTTTGCTTGGAAATGATTTTAACACGTGTTACGACGTAACATTAATTTGTTTGTGTGCGTGTGTGTATCAGGGTGCTGACGGGGGGGAAGGGGGGTTGAAATATGTAGGACTCCAATTGCGCCGCTCTGGTTTGAAATGTAGACTACTGAAGGCAAAATCGCTTGCTTGTAAACGATTTTTTGATCTGTTGAATGAAGAAAAAAAGCTTGATTTTTTTATAACCAAAGCATAATTTCTTCTGTCAAAAATACACATTTTATGAAATATAAGTTATAGCAACCATATTAACTTACTATTTCATGCGCCTTGCTTCGAATGAGGTCGTTCATGGTAGGTGTGTAAAAGATTAGAGGTTTGCCATAATTTTTGTGCAAAAGCTTTAGGGGTATGCGACTCCGCAAGCAAAGTGGATCAAAATTGGTTCGTCAAACGATCGCTAAAAGTTCAAATTCATGACATTTTATAACTTTAAGTATGGCCTACTTCAAACTTCAATTGTTCTTTTAAGTATCGTTCATTGCCAAATTGATTGATGATTTCCTTCGATACCTTTCTGCTTTTTCCCATGTCATGTCACACTGTGCTGGGCCGTTTGTCATTAATTTTAATTTATTATTGTGACGCTTAATTGGGCACAAAAGCAGCCTGTGGACAGACAGACAGAACAGTTTATTTTGTCAATAATCTAACAGCATCACCGACAGGAGACTGCGAAGACACCATTTACGGTCTTCAAGTCAAGCAGTCACCCTGGAATTTGTCTATGTTTTACACTTCAATTCGAAATTACAAGCTCATAAAAAAATTTGATAATATTGATAATACAAAAAACAAAAAAATGACAAGTGGATGCAATATTTAATGGTAACTTCGTAGCAGTAGTTCAAGTGTTAAAACGATTTTAGGTAAAACATTTGCCGGTAGTCCTGTATAGATAACTATGGGTAAACGCTTGCTCTGTGGAACCAGAGAGTGTTCTTAAGAATTAGAATATGATAAAAATGAGTAGCCTTCTCTTCACGCACCATGCAGTTAAGCTCAATATACTTCAAACAATTGATTTCATAGAGTGTATGGGCCCCCAGCATAAACCATGTTGTTCTAGGGGCCCATTAGCCCATATCTATAAAACGAAATAAATGGAGCCAAAGCAAGTTTAAAAAACGATTAAAACAGCATTTGAGCTCAATTATAGCCTACTTCAAGTAATCAATTTTATGGAGCGCGTGGGCCCCCAACATTGGTCATCATGCTGTTTTAGGCACCCATTAGCCCGTATCTTACGAAATACAACAAAAAAATTAACAGCATTTGAGCTTAATATACATCCAAGTATAACCAATTTTCCGGAGCATATGGGCCCTTTAAGTAAAGTTGCATCATTTTGATGCAAATGCTATTGCTAAGGCATAAAGGCGCATGAAGGTGAAAATTAAGATGTTTTGCTTCATCAGCATTTCATACAGCTTCGTCTTAGTTAAAGACTACGTTGAATCATAAACGTGTTTATCCGAGATTTGTGGCTGCGCTACTGCGAGTATGCGATTGCGACCAGTTATAGCATTCCAACTGCAGCTTGAAGCTGGAGAGATCAGTGGAATATTTTGGTTTCATGTATGCAGCGTTAGAGAATTTTTAAATAATCGAGTAGATGTTGTGGCTCAGGTATAGGCTTTAGTTTGATGGGAGCACAAAAACAGTTTCATTAAAAAGTTAAGGCATTTTGAAGCGAGAAGATATCGGTGTCTAAGCATATTATGCTTAAAATAATCGGCAAGGCGAGACTACAAGACAGAGCACGATATGAGGTCAACGAAACACAAGTATAATTGTTCGTGGGTAGTAGAGTTTCATCGTGTGCGGGTAAAAACACTTTTGGTTCAAACAGGTGTTCAAAAATGTTGTGTGGCTCTCACGAGAATGCAATGATAACAATCCAGCTTCTATGGCTACCCTGGTCAAAAAGAGTTACCTAGCTAATGCCTATCCCCGGACAGGAGCAAATCCTTTCAATGACCGCATGCGCAAAAGACGGACCGTTGGAGTCAGTGTTTTTTAAATAAATGCTGTCAAATTGATTGATTTGGTACAATAGGTTTTAAAAATTGTTATGCTCCTGACCAGGAAACTGCTAATGAAGTGTTAAATGTAGCGAAAGTAGTCCAGGGAATGATATTAAAGTTTCAAATGTAAATTCAGTATCTGCTCCGAGTGATGCGAGTGATGATGTAAGCAAAGTCGTAATTTGAATGTCAATATTGTATAGCTGATGAAGCAAATGGAAGTTTCCCTAATCCACGTGCTTATACTGGCAAAGGAATTACTACTGTACGCAGCACTGGCAGCGGGACTCCAAGCCCGCGCTATGACATTGACCTTGTCCTCACTGAATTTCCATCTACCCTGTAAATACTTAACGCGATTCATCGTAGTCATCAAAAATATCCTCAAAATTTTCTCGAAGATGAAACAAGCGAGCCCGTTATATCACCTTAATCGCTTTTTCGCTGTTCAGGGGATAAATAGGCAACCAACTAACACACT
The DNA here is from genome assembly GCA_964006365.1 of Trididemnum miniatum. Taxonomy (NCBI): domain Eukaryota; kingdom Metazoa; phylum Chordata; class Ascidiacea; order Aplousobranchia; family Didemnidae; genus Trididemnum; species Trididemnum miniatum. The sequence goes on from OZ023245.1 coordinate 8,035,245, forward strand.
GAATTTACTAAAATGTAGTCTTTGTGCTTAGAGACTGCAAAAGGTAGGGGGCCCACCAAAAAATTTGTCCCGGGCTCATTGGCGCTTTAGGAGCCCCTGACGCAGGGATTCCATACCGTCCTTATTGCAAAGATTTGTCCTTATTTTGAGAGTCTACAATCATCTTGGAAAACATATTATTGTCCTTATTTTTAAGAAATGTCCCTATTTTTGGTTTGCGTCCTTATTTTGTCTTATTTGGATTTCATAAACCAAGCTTTGTGTTGTTTGTCTTGCCTTATTTTTGTCTTACCGTCAAAGCTTTATTGTGACATCATAAAAGCAACACAATCTTATTTGGAACACGAAGAACCATGGCATAGATAGGCATGAAGCATCGCTTGCTTAATTCATGCCAAAAATTTTATGAAACAATGGACGATATTGACCCAGTGGAAATTAATGAGGAGTTGGAACAAATCGTGGTCGTCGTGAAAGAAAATAAAGATCTCAAAATAGCCAACAATTTTCTGAGCTATATCTACCGAAAGCTATATGCTGGAAATCAGAGGCGTAACTAGTGTTAGCAAAGACCCTGGGCATTGCCCATTTGCCCAATGACGAAACACCAGCAATGAGCTTTGGTAAAATATGAAATATTGCGTGGAGATAACATGCGTTTTTGGTAGTCAGCAACAAAATGATGTGATCAATTTAATTGCGTCGATTGACACCTTTTAACGTCCGAGTTTCGTAAAAAAGTTAATTCATTCTGACAAACACGTCTGTGGTGGCTCACGTTCAAGAATTTCTGTGGCATAGCATATGCCATGTTAATAGGGCTAAAGAATAACTATAATGGTGTGATGCGTGGCCCATATCTGAGTCGGGGTGATAATGGTCACCGCATTACGGAAAATTGTTTGTACCCCTAGCAAAATTCGAAGTCTTAATCTGACATTGTACCGGAAGGTATAGGCACTGGAATAGACGAAGTTTTCTGGTCTGTAGAATAAGATTTGAAAAAAAGTTACCAAAATCACGCTTGATTGACAGGGGTTAAGCATTGGGGGGATGATTTAGCAAAATTGACCATTTTTGGATATTGTGGGGATGATTAAGCAAAATTGATCATTTTTCGATATTGGGGAGATGAAATTGTCTCGTATGGGGAATTTTCCACTTCCATGAAGTATATTGGGGGGACGCTGCCAGATGATTGGGGGGGATACATCCCCCCTATTTTCCCCTGAATTCGCACCCATGTTGATTGAATTCAGGAAAAACATTGGCAAGTCACGTGACAAATCTTATCCTACACCGCAAATTTTGTTGGGTAATTTCACTACCCAGTATTGGGCAATTACACGTTTTACCCAAAAAAAATTCAGGTATTTACCCAATATTTTATGGTACAAACCCTACTGTCCAAAATTTAACTTCAGGCAACACCATTACCCAAAAAGCTTTTCCGGTAATGAATTAATTTACGCATTTTTACCTATCACTGCCCAATAACAATACTTGGAAAAAGCATTTATCCAAACTACTTTGGGTAATAACTTAAAAAGCCCAAATCCCATGCTAAAAATTAAAAATGGTGAATAGTAATCTGCGTTTTAACGCACCGGTACCCAACATTTTTGTCAGTTTCTCTATACGAAAGTTCTGGTTGACAGCGTGATTTAGCTTTAGCTATGATGTGAACGTTTGTTATAGATGTGAAATCTCGATACGAAAATTCTGGATGACAGCGTGATTTAGCTTTAGTCGGCAGCGTGGCCGAGGGGTTCGAAGCGTCGTTTTACGACGGACATGATCGTAAGGTTGATGGTTCAACTCCCACCCAAGCCTTGTTGTTGTGTCCTTGGATAAGATGCTTCACGACAATTATCTTTGCTAGGAGGAATCTGACTAGCAGCAAATTGAAGTAGTCAGAAGCAAAATACAAGCGGAAAACTCGGAAACAAAGGCAACTCCTAAGCGAGTCTGGATTCGTCCTATGCATAGCGCCTTTGCCGCTTTCTCGTGACAGGAGGATAAAAATGAAGAAATTAAAGCAATCAAACTGGTGTCAATAATACAATTCTGTAAAGAAAGCCTTACAGCGGCAACCAAGATCACACATCTTCAACTTTAATTAGTTTAAATCACCTACAAAAAAGAGTATTAATAACAAGACTATAATAGGTTGAAAGTAAAGACAGCTAAAAGGTGAAACCAAGAGTAGGCCTAGACATTGTGATAAAAAATTGAAGCAGTAGCCTAATTCATGTATAGAACCAAACGGAAGAATAGTTCATTCAAAAAAATGTTACAATTGCAGCAGTGCATCGCGAGTGTAAAAAGTGTGCGTGAATGCGTAACGAGGAAAACAACATTGAGACTACTGGTACAAGAGAACAAGCCGGCAAATTCGTTTTTACTATTGCCAGAGAAAGACACTTTGTAGAACTATACTTTTTCTTCGTAGATTGACCTACATCCTCGTGTTCAAACTGATCGTCAGTTAAGACATGGCACACACCAAAGATTATTATAGAAGACGGACTGTTAGTGATTTAAGCATTGCACCACTTCGAAAATATACTAGAGGGATGGTTGAATACTAAAAACTTCAATGTTATTTTAAAAAATTGTAATCTAGAGCCGGCGCCAAGGGCATGGCCTCCCCCAACCGACATGCTTGGCCCCCCAATCAACAAGCTTAGGCAATTCTTTTGAAGAAAGCGGCTATTGTGTTTAATTTCGATTTTTGTCCCCCCCCCCCCTTTACAAACGCTTGGCCCCCCTAAGTCGACTGCTCTGCCGCCGGATCTGTTGTAAGTTAATGTAACCCATTTCACAACAGTTCCAAAGTTTTCACCTACGTTTGAAATTTGAATTTTTTAGCTGGTGCACAAACAAAAGCGAGATATAAACGTTTGGGTCCCAGAAAGCTTTTTACGAAACCAAGTATAAAACGTGCGACCATATTATGGAAAAGCCCACCTGTGCAATAGCCTCTTTAACATTCGCAACACCACCATTGGCCTTCAGGTTTAAACCAACCTAAAAAGTCACAGCACGGCGCTGAAGAGAATAAGTCACATTGCAAATATCCTTTACTTATAGAAAAGCTATATATTGTGAAATATCGCTCTTATCGCCAACTTTAATACCATACTTAAGTGACAAGATATAAGTGACAAATCCAGCAGGCTTTCAAGGGAGTTCTTAACTAATGGTGTGTTAGCTACATTTGCGAAGCTAAAAACTATAGGTGAACAAGTTAAGGTCAATTTGATAGAGTATATTTTTGAGAAAAATGATATGCTACCCATGCATATAACTTTTGACTCGATGGCACGAATGATGTTTATGCAGTAATTATCACAAAAGAGTTCCTTCCGGTAATTGATTTAAAAAGGATTTTTTCCGCCTGAGGCGAAAAATTAAACTCTATTAAGCAACTCAAGATGAAATTGTTGTTCATTTGCAAGCAGTGTTATAATTTAATTTATGAAAAGGTTTATTTACGAAGCAGAGCCGGCGGCAGAGCAGTCGACTTAGGGGGCTGAGCGTTTATCAGGGAGGGGGGCAAAGTTTGAAATTGAGCACAAAAGCAATTGTCTTCGAAAGAATGAGCTTGTTGATTAGGGGGGCCAAGCATGTTGGGATGTCCAGCCCCCTTCCCCCACCCCCTACTTGGCGCCGGCCCTGAATACGAAGAGCCTACACTAATCACAGCATGCGGGCAGCGAAAATTAAAAAAAAATTAAAGAAATATTGGGTATAGAATACCCAATATGACGTATTTTCAAAAATACCACTAGTGAAATGTTATTATCTTTCTTTGCTTTATATATGAATCAGAACAGTGACGTTAACAATATTATCAAACTCGCTTCCTATGAGATGCTCTGCACGAACCGCCATGGTAAGTAATATGTATAGCCGTCGACTAGACCTTATAGAATAACGTAATAACTCAAGCAATACACTGCAAACAAGCGATACAGGGGGAATTCTATATCGCATTTTAGGTTATGATTGCCTAAACGTATTTGGGTAACAGGAGCCCCATTAATTTAATTCCGAAATGCCAACGCAAAATAGCATCAAATTTTTGGGTAGTCAATACCCATTTTAATCTCAATATGTTGGGTGCTATATAGCATTGGATATCATATACCTTAATAAATTATTTGGAACTTTTTACCCATAAAATATAATGAAGTGTCTTAGTCTTCATACCCAACAACGGTACCCAAACATTTTGGGTCAAAGGTACCCAACAATATTTGCTGTGTATACAGACCAGAAAACTTCGCCTATTTTAGTGCCTATCGTACTGGAACCTAGTTTTTTTTTTTTTCGGTCATTTGTCAGTTATTGACCGAATATTTTTGGCAATGACCAAATTTTTTTTCGGTCACAATGACTAGTGGGTAAAGTAGGGTGATATGGACCACCAGGGTGATATGTACCAGTTCATAACTTCCTTTACAAGAATTAAATAAAATCGTTCATTGCGTAAGAAGGTCAAAGGTTGCCTGACGGCTGTTTTTCAACATAGCGCAGGCTACAGTGACAGCACGTGCGATTTGTGCTGAGAGCAGTTTTTTTTATTTTTCAGCTTTTTCTCATAAAAAATAACATTATTAACTAACTGTTGGGACCAATTTTGAACCAACTTATCTAACTAATTTTGAAACACCATTTTGTAGTGTTGTTTTGCATATTACTGTATTGTATTGTAGGCCATATATCGGTATGTGCATCATAATTGCATAGCCAATGAAGGATGATTATTTCTTATCAAAATGGTGATGGTCCATATCACCAGTCTCAGCAAAAATTTGTCGGAGGATATGGGCCGCGCAAAAATTTTTCTCGTGACTAATGTACTGAAGTTGGGATCGTCGCTTTTATTATGTATAATGTGGGTAGCAGGGCACATCATAGCACCAAATAGTTGACGCTTTACAACCAGTCAATTTTTTTTAGAGCTTAAGCATTCCATATAACCCGACTTTCCCCCTATTTGTTTGTACCATTTGTTTCGAGAATGTGCTATTAATGTTTCGAAAAAGGGTTAATGTTTCGAAAATGTTCTATTGCCCCCTTTTCGCTTTTCGCACCCTGGTGTTTTCTTTCGCCCACAAGGGGGGATTATCGCCCACTTTGAGAAACACTGATTTAGACTATAACTATTCGCTTGGTCCAAACAATAGTTTCCTAAAGTGAGCTCCAAAGAAACTGAAAAGCCAGGAAAATACCGAGAAACTTCACAAGTATTTTTAATTTTTATGCATTTAATGGCAAAATTATTTACGTAGGTAGGCCGATATTGAAGTTCATTAAAACAAAGGAATTGAGTGTAAATTACCGCAAAATAGCTTTAACTATACCTTAGCTTGAAGGCATTACGATCACTTGGAAAAAGACCCTGGGCTTTTTGAAAAAGACCCTGGGTATTTGCCCCCCCAAAAGACCTAGTTGCGCCACTGCTGGAAATATATCCAAATTTGTCAATAGCTCTTCGAGGTTTGTTGAATTGCCCAGTCTCAATAGTTGGCGCTGAGAAAAGTTTCAGCAAACTGAAGCTGATCAAAACATTTCATCGATCTACTATGATGGCCGCGATATTAGCACCTTTTGCAACAATCTCAATAGAAAGCTCTTGTGTACGAGATTTAGATCTCGACCGCATAATTGATGTGTTTGCTGCGGAAAAGACTCGCCGGAAAACATTTTGAAACCTGAGTTACAAAATAATGATCGTTTGCTAGTTTTGTGGATTACTGTTAAGAATCAATTGCATAGAAATTTCTTTGCATTAAGACAGTCGTTTTCAACCTTTTACAAGTCGCGGACCCTAAGTTAAGCAATTTGTTGTTGTGGACCCCACATAAATCAATGCAAATATACACGACTTCAACGTTCTGCCCAAAATCAAGTGAAGAGCAAAAAAAAGGTCATCACGTCTGCAGGCGTCAAATTTTTCGCTCAAAATCAAGTGAAGAATAAAAAAAGGTTTTCACGTCTTCACATGTTCTGTTTTCCACTGAAAATATCGGTGAGGAGCTAAAAAAAGGTCTATCTTTGTATCGTTCACGAAAAGATTATTTTTTAAAAATACATTAATAATTAATAAACACCGGTACTGCGGACCCCTTAGCCCTTGCGCCCCCCTTAAAACCATTCACGGACCACTTGGGGGTTCGCGGACCCCAGATTGAAAACCACTAATTTAGAAGACCAGAGGCGTTTTTAGATACTCCAAAGAAAAAAATGTAAATTTACTGCTACACCAATATCGGTAGTACCTACGCCGCGAATTTCATAAAAAGTATCAATGGTACTTCATACTTGCAGACTATACAGGTGGGCCTATATTGGTATAGTGTAGAGAGGAGAGTCGTTTTCGATTTTATGGTTCATGCAGAGGCATTCAGGTTTTTGTGAATATTGAATTATCATTGACACCTTTTAAAGCAGAATAAGGAACAACTAATGGTCAAAATTGATTGACCAAAAATTATAGCGTACGGAGATGCGTTATTTAACATATTGGATTAAATCAGGGGTTTTCATCCGGGATTCCGCCAGTGCAGTTCAGGGGCTCCGCAAGTTTACAATTTAGAGATCGGTTCAAGTAAATTAGTACCGGTAAGTTAAATTAATGCATTATCGAGTCTCTGGTAGGCTTCATAGAGGTTCCGCTGCACCGGAAAGGTTGAAACCAATGGGTTAAATGATTGAAGGAATTTAAAGCGACAGAGCAACATTATCAAATCATCACGTTATAGGTTGATCTTGCTGCTGGTAAAAATAGTCATGTGCTTGCTTAGTTGTGAAATGTTCAATTCGGCGCTCAGCATAGCAATAGAAAGGTTTCACTTAAAACGCACCTTTGTCCTTCATACGTGCGTAGTTGCAGACAAGCTCTTTCTACAACCGGAAAAAGAGCTTAGAGTTGGTGATTCTAGCATGTTTTTGTGCTGTGATTTCGTGTCGTTGAACACTAATATCACGATTTAAGAGGCTCTGCATTAATTTTATTCGATTCTTGCACTTCAGTAGACCATGAGTGGCATATAGCCTACAGTATATGATTGTATGCAGATGTGAGAACTGAGACATTGCTGATATCTCCTGGAGTGTGATGGATATTATCTTTATCACAAGGTGAAATGTAAAGACGAGCTTAGTGGCATGTATGCAAACAATCACCCCAGGAAAGAGCTTTTTGTTATCTGCTACTTTTTAGTTTTTGTGAAACGGTATTTCGTGAATTTACACCAAAAAAAAATTCATTTACTCTTCGCTTGGCTACTTACAACAATAGTCTGCGTCAAGCCGTTTTTGCTGCGTTTTGGTAGAAGTTCAGCAATGTGTTGCGTTCAGTTCTCGTGCTGTTTAAAAGAATTTCAAATGTTCAGTACGGATAGGTTAAAGTGGTAAGTTGTACTGGTTTGAGCTTGCCTGGCTTATCACCATACCAATATCAGTTTTTTTTATTAAAAACTCATTCAGCGTTCGAATTCGGAACAGGTTCACAGAAACGCGGTTTGAACGAGTTTGCACTTCCGTTCCACTTTTTGTTTTTTTAAACGGTTGACTGGTTGGGCAAAGCTTAAGGATAGCTAGTGTTTCTTCCCGGGATATCGTACGGGAAATGTGGAGTTTTGAAATTTATCGTTCTCCGGGAAATTTACGTCGAAATCTCGAATTCTTTTTATTTTTAAAAGTTTTGTCCATGTTTCTAAAACAAAAATTTCAAAAAACAAAAATACCCGTTTTTCCTATTATTCACTAAGCTCGTGAGAAAACCATTAAAGCTGAATTTGTGCAACAACGGCTAAAACGCATTTATTTGAAAATTGCCTCTAAAAGTTCTCAACTAATAGATACAATTGATTGATTTTTCGATATATTTTTGTGTTTAAATGGAAATAAGTTTACACAATAGGTTACCATATTTCTGTATTAGCTGATTAAATTACTCTTCAAATTTTTTGAAAGTAATGGAATAAATAAATTTTCGCTGCCTGGCTATTGACTTTTTGTTGAGAGCATAATTATTAACTTCTGCCAACGTTTGCTAATACGCCATAAATTTGCAAAATGAGTTTGGAAAATCATAACACCCGTATCGCAAAAACTCTAACACCGATATCGCATTTTCCGGTATCGCAAAAAAGTTTTCAGTTAATCTTTTTTTATTAACGCATTTTCTTGACACCTAACTTCAGTTAATGTTGCAAATAAAGTGACTTGAGATCATAGTGCTTGGAACTTGTCCCAAGTAGAAAACATGCAGCCAGAATAACCGTTTTCAGTTATTCTGGCTGCCTGCTTTCTATACTACAATGACTAGACTTGGCAAAAGATTGACTTTGTACTCAATATTCAAACGATTTTTGCTCAATACAATTTTTAAAAAAGCGGCGCATTATTTTCTTTAAAAAGTTTTCTCTGTCAGAATTTCATCCAGCTTAATGCATGCAGCTGTGCACATTATCACGTATATAAAAACGTAGCCTGACGTGTTGAACGTATTCAGCAGAGGTTAAGCATGAGGTTCGATAAATATTGAGTCAAAACACGTATTTTACAGCTGGCATAACTTGAATAAACAAATTAGTTGCAACGATACTATAGCAAGAAACAAGTAGGACCTGGCATGAGCTAAAATTACGGGGGTTAGCTAAGACCATCGATATATGAAATTCGTAATGGATTTCCTTTTGAGTTCTAACATGATTTACTGTACCTTGACTTCAGTAATTAGGCCAAGCAGCTAATCATTATCAATATTTGCTGTTTTATAATAATTACTTAAGAGTTTGCACGTGTTTACTGACAGCTTTGAGTATTTATCGCGATAGTTTATCGTTTTTTGAATATCGCTTCAAAAAATTGAGATTTGACGTATCGGTATCGTCTAACCATTTTTAGTGTTATCGTTATCGCTTTACAATAAGATTTATCACACCCATCACTACTGGAAAGATTTGTCTTGCGGTTTTGCAAATGTATAAACCCATGCGTAAGTCTAAGAACCACTTGCAAATCAACCTTGCTAAAGCAAAGATTATGCGTAGGCTTATGCAACGGGAAAAGATGATTAATTTGTATTAGTCAACTTTAGCTACTTGTACTGTAGGTGTAGCAATTGCATGAAATATACAATCTGATTCTACGGCTTCCTTCCAAAGCTACAAGCAAATTGCAAAAGAAGACCAGCGTAGAAATATGGAAGGAATCACTTTCACGTGAGTTATTCTAACTTCATAGCTGTTGAATTGTAAAGAGGCGTTTACCGATACGCGACAAGCGACAGTTTTTTATCGCGCCTTGTTTTATTTTATCTTACTGATTAGTAATCACGCGAAAACCTTCTACATTCACTAACATTACAATTTTTGTCGCGTTATCGCATGTCTCACGTCACCTGTCGCGTATCGGTAATAGCACCTTAAGACGATGCATTATTTTACTGCGGCTATACGCTTCATCAAAATAAGAAAAATACCAGACAGTTTATGGCTCTTTGTGACAACTAAGAGCATGCAGCGCCCATCCTAAATTGCTTGAATAAGGTTGGGCAGCTTATGAGTTCATTCCGCGCTGCGCATAATAGGCTGAAAAGTCGATTTTACGCAGATTAAGACCGCCTAAAGCTGTTGGTGGTTGTTTTGTATGCATCATTGCTATGCCTTGAATATGAAGTTTTATGACAAAATATCTTTGCTTGAATGCTTGGTCAATTTTTAAAAACAAGCATCTTAGCAAAGAAATTAGAAATTGATCTGTATATTTTTGTATTTAGTTGCATATTTATCCTCCTATCGCTAGAAAGCGATCAATGCGCTATACGAGCTCGCTTAAGAGTTGCCAGCCATCTGTCTACCACACCAACATGGGGGAATCCCGCTAAGTGTCCTTCCCAACGGCACAACAAGTAAACTTGCCGGCTTGTTCTGCAGACTGTCCCTTTAATGCTGAGCATCAAGCAGGGAAGCTGTGAATACTTATTTTAAAGTCATTGGTTTGACCCGACTCGGAATCAAATCCAAGTCTGCAGCTCCCCAACTCCCAAGGCGGACGCTGTTACCACTTGCCCAACTGAGCTGTCAAAAGACCAGACATTAGCTCAGTTGTCACCAGACATTTACTCAATTTTTGTGAGCTAAGCCCATATTAAGCTGGATTGTTGTTATTGTTGTTTATTTATTTCAGTGCTACCCAAAAACGAAAAACGACATAACATATGCAAACACAAAAACGAAAAACGCGGCAAAGTTAAATAAAAAGAGAACACAATACGCAGCTGAAATTTCAAGGGAGACTTTTCAAAGGAGATTCGTCTTATTGCCTCTTTTGCTTTCTTTTATAAGAGGATATCACCAATCTTTTTTTCTGCGAAACTCTGGCAGAATTGTCTCCTGTTTAACCATCATGTTCTGATCTTCTGATGCAAATAACTTTTTCAAAAGACTTGAATTGGTTCAAAGGAAACAAACAAGCTTTAACAGCTCAGATGGCCGAGTGGTAAGAGCGTCCGCCTCGAAAGCTGTAGACTTGGGTTTGATTCTAAGTTGGGTCAAACCATTGACTTCAAAATTGCTATTCACAGCTTCCTTGCTTGACGCTCAGCATTAGGCCTATTGGGATAGTGTGAAGAACAAGCCGGCAAGTTAGCTTGTTGTGCCATTGGGAAAGGTACTTAACGGGATTTTCCCATCTTGGTGTGGTTGACAGATGGCCGACAACTCCTAAGCGATCTCGCATGACGCATAAATCGCTTCCTCGTGATAGGAGGATAAGTATGCAAATAACTACAAAAAAAAATACAAAAATATCACTTTTCTATAGTAAAAATCGTAGTTAAGTTACTGCTGAGTTTTGGGAGAATGGTAAATTGGTTAGCCAAGGCAAGTTATTGCAGAATTCATTTTATATGAGCATGCTTCTGCAGGAAAAACAACTTTAACGATTGTTGTATCGTACGAATTAACTCGGTGAGGCTACTTTGCGTCTCACTTGCGACGTGCAACTACAACTTTTAATTAATACTGTATGTCAAATAATTTTTGTAGTGCAGTATAGAAAGAACCACATGTGAGCAATGTGCTTCAGAAAATTTAATTTCGATTGCTCTAATGGCACAAGTACCGTAATATTAAGAGGAAATTTGGAATATTATAGTTGACTGTTGTCACGAGTAATGATTTGGAAGATGAAAAAATTTTTTGCTTTTAATCACGTGCGCAAAGCCAAGCGACAAATGAAAAATTTGGCTTGCATAATGTTCTGGCTTACGAATTGCGAATACTCGCGTTATTATACACCAAAGCGTGTGAACGAGTGGCAGCAGGGCCCATCTCCGCGGCTTAGCACCTGGGCAGCACAGCTACGAAGAAACTTTGCAGCAATGGCGAGCCTTTGGCGACACTGTGACCAATTCGCACCCCACACCTCCTGCTCCGATAGCAATGCCTTAACTTAATCATCTTGTTAAACTGAAAGTTTTAGGAATAACATGCAATATACATTATACAGTCTAATACCACGGACGGATTCGGAGTTTATTTCAAGAGAGGCTAAGAATTGATTCAGTCAGAGTCTTGATTTCAAAAATTTAAAATACATGTAGAAAATTCATGAGCATTAATGGATGAGGTAAAAATCATGTTGTTTTCCCAGTCATTAGTTTCGATTTATTTAGGAGCGGTTATGACGCCAGCAGCTGCTGCTAATACGGTATATTAAGCTTCATTGAAAAATCGTTTCCTACTTTTGTCATGTGATCTGTATGTATACTCTGCTATAAATGGAAAAAAAACTCGTAGCTGAAACTAATATATACAGTACAACTTTCGTTTCGATACATTTTTCATATATAATCATTCTAGCTACGTCTGTTATAATTGCCAATGATTAATTAGGCTGCTCGAATTCGGGCGCGAAAGTGAGTTTTGCCGCAATCGATCATATTTTTATCTCCAAGACCCTATTTTTGCGAATTCTTTGCTGTATGCGTAAGTACACTATATTTTTGTCTTCTATCGTTACATTACTGCATTGCTGTACAAGTCAAAAAACGTGTACACTTTGCCTTAGTCCGCAACCGCAACTGCGTTTTCACGTTAGTACGCTTTCTAAAATTCTGAAGGTAGACTTTTCGGTGTTTTAACCTACAATAGACCGGGCGGCTAGCTCAGTTGCGAAGACATTGCTATCGGTGCACGAGGTCTTGAGATCAATTTCTAGGCCGGTCAAATCGGACGCAGTGTCTCCGACGACTCGCCGCCGCTGCGGCGCTTCTTCGGAGCTGTGTAGCCCAGGTGCTAAGTCGCGGAGGTGGACCCCATGCACTACTTGGCGGAGGTGGACCCCACCACTAGGTGGAGATGGACCCCACCACTATATAGTTACATGCTTCGGCGTAACAGCGCGAGTATAATGATGATTTGATTTTTTTTTTTTCAACCTGCAGTAGCAAGTCTGCAACGACAAAACTTTTTCATTTTGAATAAATTTAAGCCTAACAACATGTTGGATTAAGCAGTAAGTAGAGTCGTCCTTTCATAATGTTCAGGGGCGTGCCCAGAAATTTAAAAAAGGGAGGGGCCGCAATTTCCTGTTTTCGTTTCCACTGAAAATATCCGTGAAGACCAAGAAAAAGGTCTTCACGTCTTTCGACGTCCAATTTACCCCCCAAAATCAAGTGAAGACCAAAAAAAGGTCCTCTCGTCATCACGTCTTTCGTCGTCCAATTTACCCTCAAAAATCATGTGGAGACCAAAAAAAAAGGTCATCGCGTCCTCAGATGTTCTGTTTCCACTGTTCCGCTGACTGAAGATATATATCAACTTATATTTCAGCCGGGGGGAGGGCGACCCCAGCGCCCCCCCCTGGATACGCCCCTGATGTTGATATTCACTATTTTTAAATACGAGTTGGCATTTCTACCTCCCGTCACCTCAACCAATAACTGCGAGCAGTAAACTTTCAAAACTTTCTAACTGCTATTGATACTGGCTAGTATAACGTATTTAACTTTTTCATCACTTTTGCAACTGCCCTGTGCGTACACGGTAGTCTGTATAGGCTACAATATGTTCAGTTGATTATCTGAGCACTAAATTTGATTTCCACCGCTGCTTACTTAACCATTGATGGCGTAATTCACTGCGTTACCCCAAGTTAAAACAGTATCAAGAAGACTTTTCAGTAATCCTGGCCGCTCAACGATTTAATACAACAACAACAACAACAACAAAAAAACGATAGCAAATACAGGATTTGAATATCGGCACAGCAGTCAAAAAACAAGCACTCCTGGCTAGGTTCAGGTTTTGACAAAAAATATTCTTATCGCTTCAAATGCGGTTTAGGTTCAAGAATTTTTAGTTTCTCCAAAAGTCTCTTGTTTTTTTTTTTTTTTTTTTTCAGGCCACACGCTTTTAACCCTTCTCTTAATGATGCGCTGAAAAGCCTTAAAGTGCTGTAACTTGCACTTTTTTCGAAATCAAAGGACTAAAACTTTTTTGGCAACTCAGAAAAGAGATACCAAATGCTAGCTACAAAATATCATCGATTGCGACTATTTTGCACTGTTAAAAACGGAAAAATAAACATACACAGAGCTGTGAATAAAAAGCGTATTTTATGGATTTGCTTTCCTGCTGATTCCAAGAAAACACTCTTGTAAAACATGTCCACATGATAAAATAAAGAATGTTTTACGGACGCAAAGCAGTGCAGTAGTTTAGTGCGCAATCTTATTTAAGTCACTGTAATGCTTTTTCGAATTTGTTGGTTCGAACCCTCACGGCAGAGATAGATTTCTTGTAAAATTTTAGTGTTTATTCAAAAACTCGAGGATCCTACTACAACCAACTAAAAATTTCTGTTCATATCCGCAAAGTGTCACTACAGAGCTACCGTGACTAGCGAGCAGCAGCTTACCATGTAAAACTGTTGTGGAACCTTGCTCTTGCATAGTTAATGACGAATGCTTTTAAATTCCACACATTTAATAGAATGCTGCGCATCTAGTTGGCATGTTGTAAATTACCGGCGAGTCACCACCACCTTTTGGAACTGACATTGCCTCAGTGATCAAAAAGAGTAAACGTAGGCTATGGCGTAGGACCCATAAAACTGGTATAAGGACGGTTAACGCTACCGGTCGCTGCAGCTATCATCGATTGGCAAAATTGCGATGTTCTAGCTATTCTAACCAAGTTTAAGTGATTATTTTCCTTATTCTTTGACTGGTATGTGCATTCAGTAGCATTAAAGCTGCAAATGATGTCAAATTTAATGTATTGAAGTATCTGCTTTGTGGTGTAATACACGCATACCGTAGACGGTAGTAAATTCCTAATTATTTGCATTTTATTTATCCAATTCGGTTTTTGTGTTATTCGGCTGCGATATGCCTGCGATATGGCATTTAAAAACCTTCTCAAATTAGGTAGCAAAATAAGCAAAGCCTCAAAAATGCTCTCGAACGCTTCCTTTGCTCAAGTCACTTCATATTGTCAGCCCAATCGTTTCTATGCTTCTATTTCTGGATTAATATCGGCAGGAAAACGATTTTTCACGACATTTCCTATATGAAGAATTCACTTGTCACATTACAATCGGACCAAGTGATCGATTAACGAACTACCATCTTACGTCATCAAATAGACGAATGAATGCTGGAAAATTAATAGAAATACTCGGTGAAACGCAAAATCGTCAACGTTAACTTCAGGTTGATTTATAAGGCTGTGGTAACAGAGTAGGCTAATCATATTAAGTTAAGGCGGGGATGGGTAATTATGTTCACACGAAGGGCCGCATTTGAAAATATTTTGAAACTGAGGGCCGCACGTTCGCAGATGTCCAATTTTCTACTCAAATTTAAGTGAAGAGCGAAATATAAAAGTCATCACGTCCGCATAGTGGCGTAGCGAGAAATTTTAAACAGGGAGGCATAATTTCCACTTTTTTTTTCAAGCGTATTTTTTTTTCGGCAGAACCAATTTAAAGCTGATTGAGAAACAAAAAAGGCACTAGGGGAGTCCGGGGGCATGCTCCCCCGGACAATTTTGAAAATTTACATGCTGTAATGGCTATTTTAGTGCTTTTTGAACAATTTTCAGGCAAATTTTGTTGAAATTTTTAGACCTAATTCTGAGTGCTTCGCCAAATATGATGCATTTTGTTCGCACGTTTTCGATTGTGCGTGTTTAAGGCGTAAGGCTTATCACTATCAAAGAGGTTCGAAATTATGAAAAAATTGTATACATCAAAAACATTTTTGAAAATGGCTGATGGAACGATGGATACCCCTCATCATACCCCCTGGTTCCGTAAGTGCCCGCGGGCCGCATAAAATGGTCTCGCGGGCGCACTTTGCCCACCCTGAGTTAAGGCATTCAGCTTCAACCTAAGTAACATTGAACGTATATTGTAAAGGTATGATACATGCAACAAGAAAACACAACTAAGATCCTTAAATTGTACGTAGCTTGGTCAATTTTCAAAACTATCTTTTCATAAAATGTGTTGTGATTGGAACCCCCTATGCCTCGATGTTTTTTAAAGCACCTGGGGTTTGGAACATCTGGGAGGATCCAAACGCAAAGCAATGATGAAAACGAATGCTTTTGCGATTGGACCTCCCAGATGTAGATTCTGCAAGTTTACACGAAAGAGTTGCTACAAGTGTGAAATTATTGGCAAACAGGTATAGTTTAAGCAGCTGTAGATTTTTTAAGCTTGTCATACTTTTTTCAAATTTTTCTTTGTGCTTATACATCCCAGCGAAACATGAACGCCGTTAAAAATCATTTGTAAAAATACTTCATTCTTGGAAACTGCTGCTGTTTATTTTCAACGATTGAATTTTTTTGCCTTAGCAAAAGCAGAAATTCAGCTTAACCAACACGTAGCTTTTGAAAGCTTTTTAAAACAGCAATTTATCACCACACTGGTTTTTAATATTGACGCCAAATGCTCTTCCACAGTCTTCCGGTTATAAGTTATGTCATTTTGTGGAAAGCATTGCGTTAAGCGCAACATTATTGCAATCAGCATTTTTGAGGTTGTTAACCTCGAGAAAGATTAGCTTAAAAATTGCAATCTTGCTGATACCTTCGTCCTTATTGATTGCAATGGACAATTAGCTTAGCAAGAATCACCTTCAATTCTGCGTTGTCATCCCACGCAAACCTTGACTTTTCTATTAGTTAAATTGGTTGACCAGTCCTTTCCTGCTGGTAAACTGACCTATTACGTTATTAATCGTGGTCTGTCAAGCAGAAAGCAAGGTTTAGTAACAGCTGACAAGGTTAACTCAAATCTTAAAAGTTGGCGAAAAGATGCAAGCATGAAACTGCCAAAAATCCATAATTATAATTTTGCAGAAACCAAAAAATTCATTTTTAGCTTCCTAATTGATTCTGGATATCCAATTGCTGCTTTCTTTCCACATTTATACGTATTGTCTGGGCAAGATAAGACTTTCGTCTGGTTTTGAAAAAGCGCTATGACGTGTTAACATAAATTTACCAGATGATAGAAACGATTTATTGTGTTAGTGTAACAATAAGTTTCGCGACCAATTTGTTTACCAGCGAAAACAACTGGTACCACCATGCGCCAACTCGACACCATCTACTTTCCGTTTTTTTTTTTGTTTTTTTTTTTTCGTTCACAGAAGCCTATCAGACGATAAACAGTGGCTATAAAAAATAAACGAACAGGAGCCAAATAATTTATTCATTGATTTCTTTTTTGAATGATCAAGGAGTGACTTCAGTTCATACGAAGGTTTTTACCGCCAGACAGTCACGAAAAAAAAAAGGATTGTCTTATTGTTTTCACAACTTCCCGGATGCTATATTTTAGAGTTTTTGGTGCTTTTTTCTTTTTTGTCTATTTTAAGATTTCACTTACGATGGTACTTAGTTGAAATCAGTTTAAGCGACACAACGTTCACAATTTAATGGAGATCGCATTTCTGCCAAATGATCATTCATTTATCAGGCGATGATTCTATCCTCTGTACGTCTTAGCTTCGTTTTCATTGGCGAGTCGCAATTCAGTGGAAGGCCCAGTGCTACATGGCAGAGGATCGCTATGTTTTGCCAGATAGGCTACGTCTCTATATTTCTAAAACCCCTTTAATATTTTAGGTAATTTTTAGCCAATGCTTGCTTTCAAAAATAAAATAAACGTTTTTGACGAAATTTACAATGCATTGAAATACTGTATGCTCACATACCTAAGGAAAAAAAAGTGCGTTTTTAAATAATGCTGGCGTTTGTTCAATTTTTTATCACGTAGATATGCAAATAGCTGAGGTCATTTTCAACTTATATTGAACTGAAAAATCAACAGTAATTGAGGGACACTGCGAAGTGAGCTTGCACTGTGCTAATCCAGCAGTCATCCAGTTATATATATTTGGTAAATGCAATCTGCTCCAGCCGTGAATCGAACTCGTCACGTCGAGTCTGTATTCTGCGCGCGATACAGCTAGGTCATCGCCAACGCTCAACGAAGGCAACACGTCACTTATCAAATGATCCAGACTCTCATCGTCAAAATTACATCATTGCAAATACATTTTTGGAAGGCCCAAGAATAAGTTGCCAACAGACAGATATGACAGCACACTGAATTTCAAGTATCTTTATTTATCCATCCAAAACATGTTTGTAAATTTTTTTTTTCAATTTCGGTTGTTGATACGTCGAAATACTTAGTAGCAACGCTCGTTTGCTTCAGCTACATTAGTTGGCACCACAAACTAAAAATCTCGCAACAATCAATTAGTTATATATCAATCGGAATGTCGAAGAGATAACGCCCGGGCGCCAGAAGCGCTTCGCATATGAACGATCGTTCTTTTGACGTTTGGCTACATTGGTGACAACCCGACGTGATCTGGACAACGCAACCTACGCACGACGCAATCTTCAGCCGTTCCCTCTTTCCGTCTTCACGGTAACGACGATGCCCTGCAACCAACGCCTCTCAACACTTCAAACAGACATCTCTCTCACTGTCTTCAACGGAGTGAACAGGCCTGCAGCATCAAACTTCACTCACAGCTACATTAGTTGGTACAACAAACTAAAAATCTCGCAACAATCAATCACTTATACAGGGTGACCAAAAAAAAAACGGGCTCCGTGTATTTAGAATAATTAGAATTGGGGCCCGTTTTTTTGGGTCACCCTGTATATCAACCGGAATGCCGAAGAGATAACGCCCGGGCGCGCTTCGCATATGAACGATCGTTCTTTTGACGTTTGGCTACAAGCAGCTTTTCAAATTTTACCAAAAGATGTTTTTTTAAGTAGGACATCCGATGACCTAAGAGGCCCTAAACGTGTTTGCAAAACTGCAAGCTCATCGTACTGTATACAACAGACTCCAGCGAATTTTGGCGAAATGATGTAAAAGTGCTTGATGGCTTAAGTAACGTGACCCTTATCTGTTTAAAGTTTATATCAGTTACAATTTTTTGTAAACAAATTAATTTGCTGCACGTGCAGCTGTTTATTGGTGGTTAAAATCATCAGAATTTCATTATTAGTACGATTGTATCGGACCTCCTATAAGTATAATGTACCTATAAGACAGTATAATGTACAGTAGGCCTATCATTTTGACCATTTCTGTAACACAAACAATTGACGAGAATAACTTCTTTGCTCGTAGTAGGATACGTCATAAGGCTAATTGGTCTTAAACTCTCAAAACGTGACGTCATTTTGAAACAAACGAAGATAGTTGCAAATGTATTTGCGACCTAGCAGTTAGTTGCTGACTAATGCGTTACGCGGGGTGCAAATGAAATCGCTGTTTGTATTGATGGTAGAAAAATAAAAACAAAAACGCTTCTAAAATAAAAAAAAATGTTGCTTCGTTATTTGATAATTTGGGTGAAGCTTGGTGTTATCCTTGAAATTAAGCTGGCAATATTAAGTTTCTTAATTGTTTGAACCAAAGGGTTAAAACGCAGTTGTTTTTTGTTATATGGTTATGGGTTTATTCTGGAGATATAAATCTCGACCTCGTTTAAAAATACCGGTAAAATTTTACAATCGTGCCGGTAGCCGACAAAAACTATTTGCATGCTCTGCACGCCAAATACCGGCATACCCACGCGTGGTCTTGAAACCCAGATTTTAAATGGAAGCAATGATTTGCGGATTAGCGATTGCGGACTAACGCAATTTGACGCTAAGTGATTGCAAAACGGTTCAAACTGCCGATACTAGCTTTGAAACACTGCATTGCGAATAGGATTGTGAAATTGGAATACTTTGTTGCACTAAAATTAGTATTACGCCAAAGCATGTAAGTGGCAGGGCCGATCTTCGCAGCTTGACGTCTGGGTAACGCAGCTCCGAAGAAACGTCGCAACGATGGCGAGCTGTTGGCATCACGACGATTTGAGAGACCTGGGATTCGAACCCCAGACCTCCCGCACCGATGTCTGGACCACTGAGCTAACCGGCCGCTTCTAACAAACGTAAATGGAAACCTGATGACGCCATATTCTAGCGCCTCGGAGAGACTCTCTAATTTCAAGCAAACACGCATTTATGAGCTTGTGACGCATTATTGCCCTAATTGATTAGGTATATAGTGAATATATTTAAACATGTAAGCAATAAAATTGTATGCATCGATGCTAAAATCGTTTTTGATGACGCGGTGTATGTAGAGATATTTTTTTTAGAAATATCAGCACTTGAAAAATTATGTCGCAATCGTTTGCTAGTATCCTGATGTTTCCTACGTGTACCACATATTTGAACGTTCAAATAATATTTTTAGATTTAAAACCAGCGTGATTGACGTGCGCACACAAGCATTTTTGGCCCAAATGTTATATTTCAGTTGGTTCTATTTTAGTCTCTATGTCACTGCAGTAGGAACATGTTGAAAACATAGATTTCACGAAAATGCAGCTGTTCTTTTTTTGCAAAAATGCTGCATGGTGCCTCAAATGCGCAATAATTTCTCAGTATTTTTTCGATACAAATCAATCCAAATTTCTCTGCAAATGTATGTTTCAATTAAAATCACTTCAAATTTATGCACATTTTAGATATTTACTTCAAATTTTTCAAAACGCAACAAA
Organism: Trididemnum miniatum; assembly: GCA_964006365.1. NCBI lineage: Eukaryota > Metazoa > Chordata > Ascidiacea > Aplousobranchia > Didemnidae > Trididemnum > Trididemnum miniatum. Next base: position 8,055,379 of record OZ023245.1, read on the forward strand.
GAGAGCGTTAAATGTTACACTTTGGGAAACTTTTTTAAGTGCAAAAATTAAATAAAACTACCAAAAAGCATAATAAAAAACTAATACGAAATTCGTCATATTTTTGGTGATAGCTCTCGTAGTTAGTTCGTTTCGTGGCTAAAACTTCCATTTTTAACACGTTTCTGGGGATTAGAGAATCGCAGATATTTCTTAGCCTATTTCAATACGTTGTTCGCTTTAATTCGAATATCCTCTCAGCTAATAAAGTAGTGCTTAGTTTTCACCTAAGATCATTGGTACTTTATCCCTACAAAAAAACAAAAATTTACTTTAAGCAAAGTTCATGCGACAATTTTCTGCCACCAGAGACGGTACAGACCAAACCGGATCAAATCGGTCTGCACCGCTTCGTCGTCGAAACCGAATGAAAGTAGTTTTGCAGAACTACCGTAAACTTGTACACAACAATATTTTGATCTTCCAAGACTGTTGTAACGATTAAAAAACAGTTTACAAATTGCAAAAACAAGGTTTATTATATTCGGTTTTGTACTTTCATCTGGAATGCGTGAGCGAAAGGGATCTTTAGATTGATATTTTGCATGCTGCGTAGTCTATCTCTACGACTCACGTTTTAAGTCAAAAAGAGTAACGCATTTGATAAGCTGTAATGGCAGCTACACTATAGATATTAAGTAATTTGAATTCAAAAAGGTACAGTAGACTGGCCGGTTAGCTCAGTTGTTAATACATCGCTATCGGTACGCAGGGGCGTTCCCTAGAATTTGAAAAGGGGGCGCTATTTAAGGCCGTCCGCTTTTCTCCCAAAGTCAAGTGAAGAGCAAAAAAAAGGTCATCACGTTCGCAGATGTCTAATTTTTCGCCCAAAGTCAAGTGAAGAACAAAAAATAAAAAAATAAAAAAGTTCATCACGCCCTCAGATTGTCCTTTATACGTATATCACCTTTACTGCACGAAAGTTCTGTGCATTTGTCTGCAAGAGAGGGGGGCGCCCCCCCCCCTGGATACGCCCCTGGGTACGGGAGGTCTGGTATACGAATCACGGGTCGGTCAAATCAGACACATTGTCGCCAACGGCTCACCGCCACTGCGACGTTTCATCGAAGCTGTGTTGTTCAGGGGATGAGCCGTGGAGATGGGCCCACCACTCGTTCCACGCACAGCGAGTACACTGAAGATTCGATTTGATGTTTTTTTAAGTATTGAATAATTTGAATTAAAAGATTATTGCTAAACCGGGTAAGCTGGTCTCGTCTTTTAAGTGGTTAGTGTTGCATAGAAATAGGAAGGACGCCGTTCAGGAAAATCCAAATCGATTTTAAAACGCGGGAAAAATCAAGCAATGTAAAAGGCAATTGATAATTATCTATAAATCGTGTGCTGCATAAAATTACATTTACCGTGTAGGCTTCAAGCTTTCAAGCATCTTCGAACTTAATTACTTTGTACTAAATTAATGCATAAAAACAAACATTGAAAATGAACATTTTTGGTAAGCAGATTGTATTAGTGAATTTTCATTGAATTGCCCTCCTTGATTGATTCGGTCATATGAGTCAGGAGTTCGTTTTATTCTGACTTGGAAGTTCTACAATGCAAGCTATTCCACTTTTTCATAAAATCGAAGACCCAACCATAGGGTAAGTTGTTACCCTTTTTGGTAGTTATTTTTGTTTGGATATGGCAGGCGAGGACATGTACCGGTTTATTATTCAAAGCTATGCACGTATGACAATTCGTTGTAGAGTTGTTTCATTATAACCTTTGATCAATTGATAGCGCATGCAGCGGTGAGACGCAGCACGTTTTTACGTCTTTTCTACTGTATTATTTTGCTCGGAAGCTCGTGAAAATGAATTTGTTTTGGTATCATTGCGTCAATACCATTAATTATAAGCTCGTGTTGCTTTAAAATTGACGTTTTTATCCTCCCTCAACCTTTGCAGTTCCATAAATACTATGACTGTATTTATGGTCATGTGATATTAGAGTTCGTAAATCCAGATAAACTTGTACTGTAATTTTGATGCGCTTACGCATGGCAAAATTGCTAATTTCATCATACATACTCTTTTATCAAAAAATTAATAAATATTGTAACCATTACTCTGTCATCTTCACTTCTCGTGAAATCTTAACGACAAACCTTGACCCCTCAGGAAAATTTCTTTACGGGTTATACCAATTGGTCAAATCTGGCGCGTGCAGTATGTTGTGCGAAGCCGCTTTTTAATGGCGTCATAAGTATGTGATAGTGTCACACAATATACGTACGGTAAGCCAATAAACATGTATCGCTACAAATCTCACTGAACTCAACCACAACCTATAATATAATAAAAAAAATTACGGAAAAATTTTAAAGTAACTTGCGATTTTTGCTACGTAATAACATATCGGTTTTGACAATATTAATTTAATTTCTTCAGTTTTAAAAAGAAACTATGGAATGAACTTCTGTACTTGCATAACCAAATTTAGACCACGTCGTTCCAACGCCACTTTCAGTTCAAATAATTACTTTAAATAGTCATCAGTTAATTCAATCAAAATATCGTGACGAGTTTGATACAAAGCTATGGAGTCAGCTGCGTTTGACTCATTTTCTGGTCGCTACAGACCTGAAGAGCGCAAACTCATTTTGCAGTCTGCTTTACAATAAATTTTTAAATTCATCTCTCTGCAAATTATATAACTTTAGCTTAGTTGAAACAGTAAAAACGGTTTTTCTGATACGCGGCAAGTGACACGCGACTAGGCTACTTAATTTTTTTGTTCATTTCATTTTGACGGTTGAACTTATTGCAGGTGCGACAACGCGGAAAAAACCTCGAATTTTACCTGAACAATTTTTATCACTTTATCGCCCCGTATCAAAAAAATGTTTGAGATAATCGTGACGACGGAAATGAGACAATGCACGTTGGATTGTTACGACGTTACTGAAAAATTAGCTTGCTAGACGCAGGCTAGCAAAATTTTATATCGCTTTAATCGCAAGTACAGTCGCAGGCCAGTGTGGTTTGCAATGGTAGTCGCATTGCCGCATGTCGCGCATCGGTAAGCACACCTAAAAAGTGAATTTTTTTCCAACCCAATCGAGGCCCGAGGCAAAACACCAGGCAGTATCTAGACCAGACATGGGTAAACTACGGCCTGCGGGCCAAATCCGGCCCGCCGGTCCTTTTATTCTGGCCCGCCGGCACTTACACGAACGTACACTCCCACCGTGAATTGAGCGGAAGACCTTTTTTTCCTTGAGAGATCATGGATGGCAGTGATTTTCAACAAAAGAAGCCGCAACGATGCAAAATTGAAATCAAAAACGGGGTGAAAACCTTTCATTTTGGAGATAACATTCGTACGTGGACCGTAATCTCTAAAAAAAAAGTCTTCACCTAGCTTTCCAATCAGCGTACGGCCCGCGGCTTCAACAGTTTTTCCAAATCTGGCCCTTCGTGTGAAAGGCTTGCCCACCCCTGCTCTAGGCACACGTGCTCTGCTCAAAGTTCAATAGGCTCTAATGGATAACAACAATTCTAAACTAGCCATGAAGCACTAAAATCACTAAAAATCAGTCTAACTACAAACTGTTTTTTGTTTGTTTGATAAATATTTTGATTTTTTTGGAACATGCCGATCGTATGAAACATTTTGCTGCATTTTGCACTGCGCATTGAGCTAAAGTTTTTAGTACGGTCTTAAAAATCTCAAGGCTATTAAACTTCAAATGTCCCCCCAAAAAAAAACGCGGAGTAAAACTCTTGATTGGGTAAAATCATAAAAGGAATGTGCAAGACGAAAGAAATAATTTTTTACCGGTTCAAAATCAGCAGGCCTTGCAGGCTGCTGTCCATAGAAGTGTCGAATTGAGTTTGGATATATTGCATCAATATTACGTCCCCAACCATAACGTTGAGATCGAAGAGATATTTGACCGACCTAGCTTAAGCCTTTTCATGTAGTACGGTAGATTTCGGCTTCAACGTATTTAAAATCACAGCCAGTAGTTGACGTTCCCTAGAGATCTATGCAAGGTATGCATCCTGAATCACTTGCAATTATCGTCGGCTGTATTACAAGCAGTGTTGAATTGACATACAGTATCATTTGCTGCGATCGTATCACCACTTGGCAGCGAAAGCCGTGTCAGGAAATGGGATGTTTCATTATAAAGTAGGAACGCGATTTTGGTGTGAAAGTAGCTGTGTTAATTAAGCTGCAGTCTCCTTTAAAGAAGAAAACAAAAATACTCAGAACATCTAGTAAAATGGCAATGAGCAAAACCAAACTAGCAATTATTATTGTCGTTATCATTTTACTGATAATAGTTGGAGCAGTGTTGATATGGTATTTCGTGACCCATCCTGGACAGTCCACAAAGACAGGCGCAACTGATACCCAACAAGGAGGCAAAAATCCAAAGCCGCATGAAACGGAAGGAAGTGGATCTGATCACACTGATAGTTCATTTGCAGGAAGTGGAGTAAATTTTACTGATGCTGCTGAAGGTACTTCCCAGGTACCGTGGTTTAACGAATCTTCTGGTAGCGGATTTCGTCCCACTGATGCCTTTGAGAAAGATCAAGAACCATGGCTAAGCATGAGGTTACCTAAAACACTTGTTCCTTACTATTATAAAGTGGAATTAAAACCGGTTCTGACACCAGATGCAAATGGTTTATACTGGTTTAATGGAAGTAGCCAAGTTAGTTTTACGGCGATGGAGAGCACGAGTAGTATTATTATACACAGCAAGACATTGAGCTATCTATCGATGGAGATAGCGAGTTTACCTGACAAAAAAACACATCCTATAAAAGATCGCTGGATTTATGTACCGAATGAATATCTTATTATAGATTTGATGGAACCGCTTATGGCTTCTATTAATTATTCTTTTAAAGCTGAGTATTTTGGCCCCTTAGAAAGCAGCAACACGGGAATTTACCGTACCGAATACGTCAACGCCTCCGGTTTCACTGTTTCTGTTGTGGGATCCCAAATGGAAACGACGTTTGCTCGAAAGGTGTTTCCGTGTTTTGATGAACCCAGTTTTAAAGCAGCGTTTGAAATTGGATTGTGGCACGATAAATCAAAATTCGCTTTGTCAAATATGAATTTAGCATTTTTGGAAGAGAAAGCAGATGGTTGGAAACTGAGTAGATTTCACATCACACCTCGCATGAGTACATATCTGGTAGCAATAGTTGTGTGTGATTTTCATCTATTTGAAGAATCTCCCACTAATACTTATTCAAAGACTAAAACACGTGTCTTTGCTCGTCCTCAGCAAATCCAATCAGGTAATGCAATGTACGCAAATGACATTAGTGCAAAACTTTTGGATTACTTTACAGAATTTTTTGGTGTGCAGTATCCTCTGCCAAAATCAGACCAAATTGCAATTCCCGGTTATAATTTTGCTACAGCTATGGAAAATTGGGGCTTGGTTATTTACAAAGAGACTACCTTACTGTATAATGAATCCCGCAACACTGTTTTCAACAAACAGAAAGTAGCGAGTGTGGTTGCTCATGAATTATCCCATCAGTGGTTTGGAAACATTATCAGTCCATTTTGGTGGGATGAGATATGGTTGAATAAAGGTTTCGCCACCTATGTCCTATACCTTGGAGTTAGCGAAGTTGAACCCACATGGGGCATGGAAGATCAATTTGTCGTGAACGAACTGCATCGGGCCATGTCTGTTGATGCACTGGTCAATTCCCGACCTATCGTTGCTCGGAATGTCAACACAAACAATGAAATTATTGCTTTATTTGACGCTATAGCCTACGCCAAAGGTGCATGCATAATTCGAATGATTCGAGCATTTGCTGGTGAAGATGCGTTTAAATTAGGTTTGAAAAACTATCTAAATGAGAACAAGTATGGCTCTGTTACTCATCCACAATTATTTACATATTGGGAAGAAGCCATTGGACAGACAGAAGGAGGGAGCAATCCACCAGTAGGTTTTATGAATGCCATGAGCACGTGGGTGTTGCAAATGGGCTATCCTGTAGTTAACGTAAAAAGACATTACACTGATTCGAACAAGGTAATTGTATCGCAAGAAAGATTTTTACTGAATGACGATATCGACCTTTCCAGTTCAGACGTTCCATTCGACTATACTTGGGTAGTTCCTTTTTGGTACGCGACTCAAGGCGAGATGAAGAAAAACTTGACATGGCTTCTTCCTGGGCTAAGTAGCATTATTGAAGTACAAAAAGATGACTATATTATTGGGAATTCTGAAGTGTTCGGGTACTACAGAGTAAACTACGATGCAGAAAATTGGCGAAGGATCACTGATCAACTGTTGAAATATCCTGAAGCAGTAGATGCAAAGACCCGCGGACAACTGCTTGATGATGCCTTTAACCTTGCTAGAGCTGGTCGTCTTCCATACGATATAGCACTAAATCTTTCAAAACTTATTATGGTAGACTTTAACTATATTACTTGGAAAAGTGCGTTTGACGCCTTCTCATACATCGACAAAATGTTGGCAAAATCCAATTTTTGCAAATACTTCAGCGATTATATTTTGAATCTTGTAACTCCATCATACAACCACTTTGGGTGGGATATTCAAAACGATCATTTGCAGATTCAACAACAGAACTTGGTAAATACTTTAGCGTGTTCTTTTGGAAATAGAAATTGTAAGTCTGTAGTGAGAGGAATCTTTCATCAGAGTTTTGCTGGTCATAATGCCAACCAGAAAACGAAAAACTACAAACCTGTCGTATATTGTCAAGCGTTGGCAAATGGGGGAGAAAAGAAATGGAACCTGGTGTGGGAAGCGTACAAAGGAGAAGAGGATTCTCATGAAAAAAGCACTTTAATGGAATCCTTGACTTGCACGAAAGATCCTCTACTAATTCAACGACTTCTTAACTTTACGAGAACGGGAAACTACGTTCGAATCCATGAAGGTCCTTCGATTTTGATAAATTTATGCAACAACAATTGTGCTAGAGATTTGGTTTGGAACTTCTTGAAGCGAGAATGGGAATTTGTTTTAAAATCTTATGGATTTGCTGTTTTCGATTTTAGAAAACTTATTCTTTCTTGTGCTTCGTATTTTTCCACACCGGAAGAATTGAAAGATCTGGAAATGTTTGTGAGTGATAATGCTGGAAACATGGGCTTTGGTTCAAAGACCTTCCAGCAAGCGATTGAACTGGTGCGAGCGAATGTTCAGTGGAAAAAACACTATGAGAACTTATTGCTTAGTTGGTTCAAAAACGCTGAATTTTAATGGTTTGTTTCATATTGACGTAGCCATAACGAATTAAATATTACATGACTTTGTAACTAATTTGTCCTTATTGAAATAATAATCACAGACGTTTGCCGACTTCATTTAAAACAGTTAATGACAATTCCTGCTTTCAAAAGTCGCAGCAAATTAGCATTTCCAGCAAAAAAACATGCAAAACATAAATATTTATTGTACTTGTTGGCTTTATTTATTAATACTGTCATCTCGCATAAAGTTTGCTTTATTTGATTTTTTTATGGTCTTACTCGCCCAAATTATCCTAACATGCTGCGTCACTATTCAAAGCCTGAGTGCTATGAGAATAGATAAGGAGGGATACACATTATTTGAAAAATTGTAAGAGATAATTTGAATTAACCAGTAACAATCGGTATATTCATGTGCTTTCAATCTTCTCGTCTTTATCAAGACATCTCAAATTTCTAGGTGTTAAGGTTCTTGGAATGTTCTCACAAACTTGTTATCTCCGCTCAAGGCCACGCTTACTTTGTCATATTTTCCACTAATAATTACTCATACTAACCGACTTATATGAGTATTTATAGAATACTTGCTCAGGGGCGGATCCAGGACTATTTCATGGGGGAAGTTGAGCCTTTTTCTTTCCTCTCCTAGATCCGCCAGTGCCACTCTTTCCGACTTTAATTTTTATGAGTCATTGTACACTGCATCGCTAATTTCAGTTTAATGCATTGTTAATAGCTTCAGTTATTTATTCATGTTTGAAACACAAACTGCTGTAATTATTTTTCTAAATTTGGATGAATGCTGGTACCTGTAAAAATATATTACAGATAAGTATTGGAACCTCGGACAAAACTCCTGCAGTTAAAAAAAATCGCTAGAATTAACAAATCTGTAAAAAGCTGTTCATACAACTTTGAAGCAGCAAAATTAATTTTTGTTATTATGACGCAATCACGTTGCTTTGCTCTATTGCTGAAATATTTATATACGCCTAACGTGCTTGTAACGCAAAGTTAACTTGCATAAACAACAAAGAGAGCTCAAGGGTCCCACAAGATAAGAGCAAAGTTACAACATACTTGTAGATATCTTTTGTAGAATCTAGGTGATAAAGACTTTAGGGTTGTAACGGAAGAGGCCTGAGGGAGTGCGCGCTTAACTAGGACCCCCCCCCCCCCCCCCCCTTATCTGCGTATGTCACTGCTTATAGTCATCGAAAACCGTGAGATTATGGTTACATTCGTTGTTTTGTAAGAGGTGTATTTAAATTGGCATGTTGTTGTCGTATCAAATGCTCTTGTATTTTATGACGTGTGTGGCCTATAAGTCAAAAACTTGTGGCTTCGGTTATATTACTGTACAGTCAATTGCTGATCGGCTCACAGCAGCTGACTGTAAACTTACCACAATGCATGTTATCTAGTGTGTCAGATTGCACTCTGTTTGCTTCTAGTTAAAGGTGTTGATCTTGTTACTATACGCATGATAATTGTCGGTGTAAACGTGATATCAGAAACTTGTAAAAATATACTGGTCTAAAATTTACCAGTGGAGTTTTTTTAAAGTTTGAGATGAAGCTGCTAACATTTAACAATTATCCGAACTGGTCAATAGTGCTTTGCGGGATACTGCGAATTGATCTTACGCTCTAGAAGTTGGAAGCCGCCCGAATGTGTAAAACTGCATCCGGTTCCAGCTGCGAGTCGAACCCGTCATGCAAACCCACGCGGAATACAGCTACGTCACATCGCTGTCAATCTCAATTTTATTAACGTTAGCTGATGATTTGAACACAGAATCTACTTGCAGAAAAAAAGAAACCTCATTTTGACGAAAAACCTCCGAACTCTGCTAATATTTTCTGCCGCAACTTCGGTATTGCGTTGTCGTGCAACGCTTGGCAGTTGACACAGCTCATTTCCACAGCGGTGAATCAAAGTAGCAATAGTGTTGTAGCCTATATTTTGGCACATTGACACAATCAATAACACAATATAGAGCAAAAAAAAAACAGAACATAATAAAACGTTACAAGAAAATGGATGCCAAAAAACGATGAGCATCGTAACGATTAACAAGCAGATATATAAAAATCAGGAGTTAAGGAAACGCAGGGTTAGCCAAGGTGACCGACAACCAAGAGCTAGATATTGTGAAAATTCGAAGGTTAAAATGGGGGAGTACTGGCGCGTAATGAGAAAATAATTCAATTATTTCCACAACACATGGCGGTGGTATCTCGTAAAATAGTATAGTCTAACACTCAAATCGTGCTGAGTGATAACCTAGAGCTACAAGACGTGCATTAAAGAATATACAACTTTTTTAGCCCAGTGATTATGAGAGAATGTCAGAAAAACTGCGAAAATTAAAACTGAAAAACCGAACAAAACAACTCGAACGGAAGCACAAGCAAGCCATTTAGCATCATTTCATTTTGCATTAAAATAATGAACTTTTGTCGCTTATTCTGAGTTGATCAAAGAAGGTCGTTCATTGAAAGATTGTATTTTACGCCAAAACGTGAAGAAGCTACATCTACGTTCGTCTGTAGCATTTTTTTTTTTTTTTATTAAAAAATCTGATCAATCTAATGCGAAATTTTGACAGCAACTCACAGCTGACGCAACTTTCTGCAATTGATTGCTGTTTTGCAAAGCTTTGCTTCGTGATGACGTCTTTGCAGGCATTCTCCTGCTCACAATACTCTTGGGGCAGGTTAGAGCTGATGGTCTTACGCACATGGTCGCTTCAAAACTGTGCGGAAACTTATAAAGTGGGTTGTGCATCCACCAGATTCGGGTTTCACTCCTACATAAACCCTTTTGTACCGGGCGTATACATTTCAAACAAGGCATCTTTAAACCATGTACTGTAATTAATATCCAAAGTATTTTTTAAAATTTATTTTAGCCTGCAGCCTAAGAAAAAGCGTTTGTAACAAAATCAAAAAACCACTGTTTCTGAGCTGTATATTTCAACAGCACGGTCGTTTACGCGTTTTTAAAGAGTAAACAGCGTAAACAACAATATCTGAAATAAAACATTTCGCGCAAATTTTCACTCTCTTGAATGCTTACAGTGTTTATGTGTTAGCTGAATAATGTGTTGAATATAAAAAATTAATTTAGATTGATTCATGATTCCTTATATCAAATCACAACGGCCAGCATCAAATCCAAGAGGTTCGAGAAGAAACGAGTCGTAAATCAGTCGGCCAAAGTAGTTGGCGAAATAACCAGGGTAAAGCAACACTGGCAAAATATGTTTTTTCATTCCTAGAGGTGTTGTCATTACGAACCGAAGTACACCACAAAATACCCAAGGAATAATATACACCAGGGGTGGGGAACCGGCAAAGCACAGCGGGCCACATTGATTGCATAATATTTTCAACGGGCCACATTTACTTTTAATTTGTAAGTTTTGTCTTAAAAATACAGAATATTGCGTCGTAAATTTATGAAACATTCATGGTGAGCTTTTTTTTACCGCAAAATCAGTGACTTTTGCGTGTTTTTTGTGCCACAAATAGGATGTGGTTGAATGTGAAACAGTTTTTAAGAAATCTTTATGTTTGCTATTCTACCAGTTTGTTGTACTCTGACGCGGGCCACATGTGGCCCGCGGGCCGCAGCAGGTTCCCCACCCCTGATATACATGATCTTCTGGAATAAAAACAGTGTGAGTTAATAGCAGCAAAGATACAAAAAAGCTCCGACTACACTTTAAGTGAATGGTCGTTAGGCAGTAAAAAAAACGTCTTCGGTGAAAAATTAAAGGTTCAACTTCGTAAATAGCTTTTGCCTCACACGAGATGTCGGCATATATTTTAATACAAATGATTTGTTTGCTATATTTTGCTGACAGCAACACGATTCTTTTGCAAATGCCTCAAGCTTGCTCGTCCTTTAAGTTGTCCATTATGAACACCTCAATGTGCAAAGGAAGTGAAAATTTGTGATTCTAAGCAAAGGGGAAATAAATGTACTGTCATGGTTAGGCTATAATCGATTTATCGAAGCAAATATGTCAATTACATCATGTAAAACTCACTTTACCTTTGATGCTAACCACTCTGCGCGCTATCGACAGTCTGACGTTATGTGAGCATTTCCAAACCGACGTTTACGTGTATTTTGGACAAAAGTAGATGATGACCCTTTCTGAAATACTCAGCAAACACTTCTTATCTGTAATGGACTTTTACCCGTTTATACTGTGTTTTGTGTAACGCCTTAAAGGCGCGTTACACCGATTGCAAATTTTCATTAGTGCTCCGCATAAACCAGTGCATAAAGCAAATTGCGAAGATCTACCGTTTATAGAAGGCACGGGTAGAGCCGATGTAGGTCCCGAAGGGCTGCCATGTAAACCCGCATGTGTAAACGCGCAAATTGAAGCCTTTGTGTAGACTCTCACAAGAGCGAGTAAAACATATTCTCCAATTATTATACTTAAAACGTGTAAACCTTCGTTAATGGTTAGGCTTGGCAACATATCTTTCTTTATAAAAGTGACTTAGATCGATCCTTCGGTGAAATGCAGATCTCTGATTAAAGCAACCAACACTTTTGGCATATTTGTCAATAATTTTCAACACCTTTACCATTGTAATCTAAAATTTTCTCACGACAAGAATTTAAAAGATGCTTAGTAGGCTAATTTGCAGCCGCATTGTTTTCACACATCTCAATAAATTAGAAAATAAACCCAGAAATAAAAGTTTTACCAAAGCATCTTAAGCCATACTGCTTAGCTTCCGGATGCAGTTTTAAGATTTTGCAAATTGAAAAATGATTGAGCTACATTTTACAATCTATTTTGGTCATATTTTTAAGTATGGGTGTAGCATACCACGTAATATAATTCGGTTCAAAACTTATGCAATGCTTTTATGCAACAGTTTCATAACAATAGACTATATGAAGTCAAAAATTTATTTAAGGGAACTTTTTTAGCTCATGGTGTACATTATGACAATTAAAATATATAATTCGATATTAAATTAAGAAAGTATTTTGCAAGAATTCAGTTTAATTATTTTTCTTTTTTCCTAAAAGTTTCTTGTGTGACAGTTTATACAGCAGCTACAATTCAATACTTGAATGTTGAGTATATAATCCCAAATTCAGCTTGGCCATTCAAACATTTCTGAATAATGATAAGCAACCTTTATTTTACATAAAACTTCATTTAAAAGATGCTAGGCTAAAAATCTAAATGATACAGTCGATATGTGACTAATATACAGCTTTACATCATCAGAACAGTGGTTTGAACTTCACATAAATTACATATTTACTGAAAAGGGGTTCTAGACGTGTCGACCTAGTTTTAATATTCCATTGAATAGTTTTAATATAGTTTTAGTATTTATTAAATTATACCAAATTATTTATTAAATCTAAAGAAGAGAGCATTCGTCCTCGAAAGCTAGTGGAAATAAAAATTTTGTCGACGACAGTCCCATCATCATTTATTGCTTCATAAATTACATAGCTTACGTTGCGTGACGAAATAAACGTGTTTTCATTAGCTTCTTAATAACTGATTTCCATACAAACATGCTGATATCAATCACTTTTCACGCGTGATCAGTATCAAAAACTTTGCTTAACCTTCAAGCTGGAACCAGTGGGTGCCAAAGATATATGACACAGTAGTTTTTCCGCGACCTTGCCATGTTGAACTCAAGACGTGGCTGGTTGACAAGCGGAGCGTCGAAACCGGCTAAAAAAATTAGGCGTAAGCGCTGCAAATCCTCCGCTGCAACATTACAGAGAGCTAGATCGCTGAACTCTTTCGCTTTTTTATAAATACAACTGTTGTTGCCAATCCTAAAGCAAAGTCCAGAAGATCAAAACCAAAACTGAAAAGCTTGGCTTATCAGCTTTTTACAATTTTTAGCAAAGTTGCATTCTTAATTGCTGTAATATTACATAGCCTATACCATGTTAGAACTTCGGTCTACGTGAAGTATGAAACGAGAACAGGTTAGGGAGGAAAAACAAGGCCGTACTAATTCTTATAACTGAAGGTTTCGACAACATAAATTCCGTTGACATCATCATCAGTGTATGCAAGGCTTTCTTGCATTTTCTGATGATGATGATGATGACAGCTGGATCCATCAAGTCAAAACGTCCAGCTTTAAGAGTTACTGCGGCTTTATTTTTTCTCCATACTAAAACTGTTTGGCAGCATACTTGAATAGTTGTGTTTTACAATTTTTGATAAACAAGGCGTGGACGTGGAACCTGGGGCATTTTTCTCGATGTGGGTTGTCTTTGACATTTGAAACTATGAACTAGCTCGGATATCCTGCGGGAAAGCTCTCTTTTTTCATTGTCAAAAGCTTCAAGTTAAGGTTAAACTATTTGTGTTTTTGCTTTCTCGCAAATGAATGTTGTGCCCTTTGCTAGCATCGCGGTTACATCATTGCATGTAATGATTTATGTTATCGCGTCATGCAGAAGTTCTTGTACATGATCTGGAATGATCAACTCAGGTGGTCGAGTGGTAAAAGTGTCCGCTTCTGGAGCTGTAGACTCGGGTTTTATTACGAGTAGGGTCAAACCAATGACTTTAAAATTGGTATTCACAGCTTTCCTGCTTGACACTCAGCATTAAAAAGACAGGGAGAACAAGCCGGAAATTTTACTTGCTGGGTCGTTGGGAAGGACACTTAGCGCAGCGAATTCCCCCCTACCCCCCCAATTGGATGGAGGACAGATGGCCGGAAACTCCTGGGCGAGCTCGTTATAGTGCTTTGATCGCTTTCTCAAGATGGGAGGATAAATATGGAAGTAAAGATTTAGGTGCTAATCTCACTGGAAGGGCAGCTTAATTGTTGTTACTGCATATTCAGATTAAAGGATCATAGCGGTCCCATTTTTCTGATTTGAGTTTTTAAATTCTAAATTAATCTCTCTTCATGAAATAATGATCCTAAGCGTATCCCAGTCGAGTTTAGAATGTTAACGCAGATTTGCGTTTACGTCAGTGATTCTAAAGCTTTTTGTTGACGTTTTTTGTAAACCTTGTCTGCAGTGGCGTACGCAGAAATTTTCTGAGGGGGAGCGCGCAAAGCAGTAGCGCACTCAGGATTAGGAAAGGTAGGGGGCACAACCGGAGGATCTGGTGGCATAGCCCCCAGCCGCCGGAAGCTAGGGGGGCTGGGGGCTAAGCCCCCAGCCGCCAACGAATTTTTGCGATTTTCACGTACAAAAACACTCATTTTAGCACACTTTTTTAATGAAAAAGGGCATGACATGCAGTGAGTGCAGTTACTGCAGACAATACAAAAATATTTTCGCAGCTAATGTCCAAAAGCAGAAGCTTGGCTGAAATAAGTGAAAGGAGGCTGCAATCATTATTAGTTTGTAAAATTATAGACTGAAAGTTAGGTTTTAGCATCTTATTCCAGGGCCAAAAGGGGGGGCATGGCACCGTGTCCCCCCAGTGCATGCGCCTATGGCCCGAAGAAATTTTTCCACAATGAGGTACGATTTTTCTAGAAGTATCTGAGCGACACAGGCTTTTAACATGTATCGCAGAAGGCATGAGGGGGGGCGCACGCATAGGAGTCCCCCCTGCGTGCGCTACTGCTTGTCTGAACCATATTATTCGAGAATTTAAAGCATTGAGTAATTTTGTCCTAGCGTAAGGGCAGCATCATATACAGTCAGTTTTTTTAATGCAAGAAAAAAACTTCTATGAGTAAACATTTAAATCAAAATTCAAGCCTTTGCAGTGCTTTTCGAAACCAAACGCTACTTTTGGCGATACGCGACGCACATAACGCGACATCGCAACAACAAACATGTGTCCGCCAAAAAAAGTTGTCGCATGCCGCGGGTCGCTTTGCCGCTTGCCTGGTATCGGTAAACGCACTTTCATCCATCACGAATTGCTGTTAAAGAGCGCTGCAGCTGGTCTTATACATGCAGTAAACTTCCAAGAGTTAAATTTTGGCAAAGATTTGTCCTTCAAGTCTGTTTTCCTTGCAAGGGATATTGTTAGAAACTTCTAAATGAAGCTTTCAGTAAAGTAAAAGTGGTAAAATTTAAAAATTGAAATGGTATTTTATGGGCTATCGTCGTCAAGTAATTGACGCAACAACAGAAAATGAGTAACGAAATTAGACAAAACGATAAAAATAAATATTTTGTGCCAAGACGGAACATCTCTTTTATTTAAGTTGTACCCGAAAATGTTATTCTATTACGAGATAATAGATTTGTTTTTAGCTTTTTTTTATACTTAGTACGTTGTTGTGGTTTCAATGACGTAAGCAGCAGTATGACATAATATTTTGCAAACAAACATAGACGTTGATGTTGTGATTTTGGCAGATGATACTTGCCAGAAGAGGAAACATTGACGAAATCTCTTTCAATACTTTTTTCATTCATTTTCAAAATTAATGATGAAGTTTTAGTTTAAAATATGATGAAGTGATTTTCGATTATCGATTCTGTTTGTTTCAGTTTAAATCTTATCAAGTTTGAAGCAGATTCAAATTTTAACCAATTCCTAGAGCTGCAACTGTTAGTGCCACCTTCTGCCATTCCTACAACAACTTTTACACTTCCATTTCAATCTCTTGACTTTGTCTTTTTACGAATGCCAATGCATTGTTATATTAAAACCCTAAAGTTGGCTATTAATCAAGACTGTAACGTGGGAGCGAAAAGCAGCTGAAAAGGATTCTCGAGCTTGGCATAGGCTCTGCTGACCTGTAGAAAACATTGTTTGAGTCATCTGCAACGTAGAAAAAGACTCAATGCTTTGACTATGAATAGTTTAATACGAAGTCGTTTCTATGGTTACCACTTGTAGGAGGTCACTTTTTGGGAAGTCAATATTCAAAAATAGAACCAGTAGCTGCTTGAACAATGCAAAAGCTTCCGTTACATGATTTAAGCTAGTTTCGTATCGCGTTAAAATTATGTGTTTACGCAACTTTTTTATACATGAACTGTACTTAATTACAAGTATGGCTTGTAACTCAAGCCACGATTAAGGGTATAGCGATAAAAAAGTTTTATTTATTATTACGTTTCAAGAACTTATACTTACACTTATACATGCGCAGCTTATTGCATTGCATTTTTTAAAATTCTTGTCTACCTGTCAAGAGAAAGTAATGGCAACCTGTGAAAGTAATTAAAGCGATTCGATTGCTTTGCTTGACATTGGTTGCAAATTTGATTCATCCTTTCAAACCTGAAAGAGTCAGATCTTTTTTTACGTACAAAATCTGCATTTCAAATTAGGTGACAACTGCTAGAAGTCCGTTTGTAGCGAAACAGCATGTTGCGTCTGAGTGAGTAATCAGTGGCGTACGCAGGATTTTTTCAATGGGGGGTTTCAGTGACGTCACATCGTGATGACGTAAGCTTCAGTGACGTCACAGCTATTTTAATACCATAACGAAGAAAACAATCCAGATATTTCGACTATAACCAAAGTCTCGTCAGCCTTGCTACGCACAGCCAATCCAGGCTAAACTAATTCCAGACTGTAAAGACTCTTTTTTGCATTGCTTTACCTGAACATCTCGACTTCATCTCTTTTCTAGGTTGTGCCCTATTTTTGGCAGGCGACTGGCCCTGGCTGTGCGTAGCAAGGCTGACGAGACTTTGGTTATAGTCGAAACATTAATTTGTCCCTTGCAAATTTCTAATCCAGATATTTCATTCACACTTTTGCTTGATTCTTTGCGCTTCATTTAGGAGCGAAAAGGTTTCACAAAAACTCAAGCTGTCAATTCGTGGTTAAAAATTTACCAAAAAATTTTAGTCGACTTCATTTTTGGGCCATGTGAAGGTTAACTGATTGAAGTAAGCTAGCTTTTGCAACGTCACAAACAGGGTGTAGTCGGGGGAGTAAAACAGACAGGGGTAGATGGGGTTATTTCGGACAAAATTTACTTTTGTGACTCTAGAACAAGATAAAAAACGTGGAACTACGAACTCTTTGTACAAAATTGTAGATAGCCCTTGACTTCAATATGAAATTGTTTGTGCTTGCAGTAGCTCCATGCATTAGGCCATTACTTACAAAAATGCAAGGTGGTCTAGCACGTCCGAACTTGTCCCAATAGTGGGGTAGGTCCGGACAAGCAGTGGGGCAGTGTCGGACAAGAAGTGGGGTAGGTCCGGACAAGCAGTGGGGTAGTGTCGGACAAGCAGTGGGGTAGGTCCGGACAAGCAGTGGGGTAGTGTCGGACAAGCAGTGGGGTAGTGTCCGGACAAGCAGTGGGGTAGGTCCGGACAAGCAGTGGGGTAGGTCCGGACAAGCAGTGGGGTAGGTCCGGACAAGCAGTGGGGTAGGTCCGGACAAGCAGTGGGGTAGGTCCGGACAAGCAGTGGGGTAGGTCCGGACAAGCAGTGGGGTAGGTCCGGACAAGCAGTGGGGTAGGTCCGGACAAGCAGTGGGATAGGTCCGGACAAGCAGTGGGGTAGGTCCGGACAAGCAGTGGGGTAGGTCCGGACAAGCAGTGGGGTAGGTCCGGACAAGCAGTGGGGTAGGTCCGGACAAGCAGTGGGGTAGGTCCGGACAAGCAGTGGGGTAGGTCCGGATAAGCAGTGGGGTAGTGACGGACGTTAAAAAGAAGGCGAATTTATTGCGATGAAAAAACGCTCTGCATCAATTTCCAGTGATAGAAAAAACAGCTCGTTTCATTTAAATTCACATTCACAGTTTCAAAAGTTTAGAACAAAGAATTCAAATGAAATTAATCCAATGAAAGAGACTATGCATGATCTCAATAGTTAGGTGAAATTAAATAATCTATTTTTCAAATTTCAAGTTGAAAACCGTAAAAACGGACGTCGAGAAGACCCAGTAATTTGTAGCAGTGGCAATTTGAAAGCAACATCTTCTCGTGCTAAAATCATTTTTATATTTGGTTTAAAATCATTTTCAAATTTGCAAACAATATTTTCACATGCTATTTCGAATGGTTTGTTATGTGTGTCCGAATTAACTCCACACTCAGCCCGACTAGCAAATGGCAAACTCATCCTACATAACTTAATTTTTTTTTTAATTCATCTTGTCTGCGTGTTTTTTATATATGCCTGACTGGTATCAATACCAGACTTCAGCTTAAACTGCTGCCATGCTAGCACAAAACCTTACGATTTCGTCTCATCTGATTTTACTTTTTTGTTAAAAATCGTGAATATGAAGTTGAACAAAAAACTACTTGATTTTGCTACTTAGCCAATATGGCGATTGAAAGAGAAAATTGCGGTGACTGCTATAGGTCACATGATGCTGCTTAAATAAAACCGGAAGTGGTTGGTCCAAACTAGCCCCAAGTCCGAAATAACCCCACCTTCCCCTAATTGCTTCCCTCCAAAAAAATCTTTTCAAGAATCAACATTGATGTAAACAACACATATAACCCTTGATAAAAACATTTAATATGCTCTCATTATAAAAGGGGCAGTTTTCCCTGTCTTGAAAACTGTAGACAGTGAAGCATGAGCAAAAACTGCCCTCCCTACCGAAACTTTTTTAAATTATATACAATAAATTACGCGCAAGAGGAATCTCTGATCATGTGATTAAGGTCAAAAACAGCGTCGATTATATCTTAGTATTTTTCACCCAAATCACAGCGTCGATATCATGTGATACTCTCAAGCACATAATCGAGGTGTCTGGGAAACAGAGCACTCCAGCTCCTGAGACAGTTACGGTGCGTAAAAACGATTTTGCCTTAAAAACAAGAAAGGTTTCACTGTTTCTGCAATCGCCAACGTCAAGCGCAGCGTTTAAGCAAAGTTTGACTATTAGTAGGCCTATAATTGCATCACAATGAAAGTTTTTCACGATTTCTAAGCAAGTTGGATAGCACAGAAAAACATGAGAGCAATTTCGGCAATCTCTGTATGAAAAAAGGCGGTTCGTTCCAAAAAGAGAGGTTTTAATTTTTTTTAAAACTTTCAATGGGGGGGGTTTTGACCCCCGAAACCCCCTGCCCCCGTGCGTACGCCACTGTGAGTAATACATACACCTTAAACGTCACTCGCTCTATTATACAAAAAAAAAACAGAGCAAAAAATATAATTTAACAGCATTAGTAAACTCAATGTGAAATTTGCAAGGGACAAATTAATGTTTCGACTATAACCAAAGTCTCGTCAGCCTTGCTACGCACAGCCAATCCAGGCTAAACTAATTCCAGACTGTAAAGACTCTTTTTTTGCATTGCTTTACCTGAACATCTCGACTTCACCTCTTTTCTAGGTTGTGCCCTATTTTTGGCAGGCGACTGGCCCCAAACAAAGATACCCAATGAAAGAACCTATAACCACTAATCCACAACTAAGTCACCGGTAGCCTAACTAGCCCACATCACCAGAAGCCCCCATGGTAACCCACTCATTTGCAGCTGCAGACGCGTTTCGACCTTATTATGGTCTCATCAGTGCAGCATAGCAACCTCCCACCTTCCTGAAAAAAAAAAAAAAATTCTAACCTTCAAAAGAACTACACACCCCAAATCTAAGCCTCTACTCGTTCTGCTCAAGGATTGGCTAGCACGGCTCTCAAAAATAGTGATGTTTGCCTGTGCGAATTGACTTGCAGGCCTTGCTGGTAATGTTGAAGTTAGATATGAATGAGTAATTGGGTATTAAAGCAAACAGAATGGATATGGATGCATAAACATAGACCGTACTGTAATTTTGTCTATTTTATGTTATTTTTCCTTCGTCTATATACACTATTGTAACTGATGGTGGTTAGTACTTTTTTGCTTCTATTTTTGGTGATTTTCTTTGAGGTAGTTTTGCCTCAAAATATTGGCAAAAAGTATCGATACAATGGTTTTGCTCTTAACACTGATCCGAAAATACTAAAAATATAATTTGAATTTTGCTATAAAGAAATGTTCAATTTTGGTGATTTATGTGCATCTAGACAAAAATAATATCACAGACATGCTTGCAAAATTCAAGCTATTTGTAAAAAATAAATATTCGTCTTCTGCACAGCTTGACTTTGTGGGGTAACAAGGAAGGGCTTTATGCCCAAATAAGTGTATATGTGCGTAAACACGGTTCGTAAGTGCGTTGAAGTTAGGGATGTTCCTAAACAACTTTAGCTACTCAAAGCTTTCCACGACATATTGATATATAATTATTTCACATTAGTTTTGTTCATGTGAGTTTGCTTGATCAAAATAGCTGTAATAGCCATCAATGTCTTATTCCACCATTCTTCAAGCATTTTTGGCGAAAACTGTTTTTATATATGGGGTAAAAATTGCTTAAGGAATAAAAGTAAAGGCACTTCCAGTTTGGTGCTGCCTTGCTTACACTGCTGATGATGACAGCTGATTCTATGTTGTCGAAACGTCCAGTTTTGAGAATTATTGTGGTTTAATTTTTCCACGTTAAGCCATGTTTTCTATAGTTGTTTAAAGTAAAAAATTCAAAATGCAAACTGAAGTAGTTATTCTTGCAAGCAGAACTTGCAACCTAGAAATTCTGGAGAGCGCTTTTGCGTAATGGTGCTTTTTGTAGGTACCATTGTAAACAACCTTATTTTCAGCTGTGTAAGCGAGGCTGCACAAAACTAAAATTTATGTATTGAGCGAGTGCTTCTTTCTTTCCAGTTTTGCACTGTCTTGCTTACGTTGCTGATGACGACAGCTGAATTTATGTCGTCAAAACATCATTTTTGCTTAACGGCTTTGTGAACATTCTGCGAACTTCGCAGCAACGTGGAAAGTTTAAGCGTCGTTTCAACTACTCGCGCAATTGCATCAAGATATTCCTGTGTTCGAGTCGGAGTTTTTATGTATCTAAGTGAGTGCCACTGTCGTTACTGCGAAAGCCTATATAAAACCACTCGTGAGACAAACAATTATTTTGGCATTTTGTATATCTGTAAATTTGAAGGCTTGCGGCATTTTCTTACGTCACTATGAAGCTAAATGGTCAAAAGAACAACATTTGTTGTGAGTATACTCGTGGAGTTCCGGAGCCTTTATTGCTGCAGATTTCGATTGACAATACTTTGATTCTATTTGAATAAGATGACTGACGATGACCTTTGAGGTCGAAATCGATTTTATCTTTTACTAGTTTTTAATATACTTTTTACCAAATTTTATCTGAGGCTGGTTTCTTAGTTTTACTTGATATAGATTTATAGATTTCGATTGATATATAGCTCAACTGCTGGTGAATTATTTGACGTTTGTGGTACGTAAGAGGTTGTTGCCACAGGCTTTTACTACACTTTCATTTTGTAGCCGATTGATCTTGAGTGAAGCTAACTCGAATCGTGCTTAGAATCCTGTACTAAAAAAGGTATCTTCATACATTTAATTTTCTAGCTAGGCTTTCGTTTATGCAAAATTAAAATCATTTTCATCCCAAATTTTCATTTTGTAGGTCACCAGTTCATAACAGCTTTTATTAAACTTGTTAATGTGTTTTGCATTTGTTCCAGCTATTAATAAGTTTCATTATACTTCAAATGAACTTGTTTTCCAGTAAAAACAGTAGCGTTTTTGGAATAACCAAGCTCGCCACATTAAAGTAGAAACGTTTTTATAAAACTTTCCCACGTCGTGACAAAAACACGTAGGTAAGATAGTAGCTAATAGAGGTTAAAATTTTAAATAAACGTGTCTATATTGACTTGCTGGCTTTATTTGGGTTTTCTTCCCAGGCGGGTCATACTAAAGACTTCAAAAATAGTATTCGCAGCTTTCGCGCCAGGCACTCGGCACTAGCGAAAGTGCGAAGGGTTTTGTGTATGTGTTGTTCGTCATGTTATGTCCCTTATCAGCGTTCGATCATTCGTGACTGAAAATTGTAATGGGCTGACAATTGAAAATGGCCTAAACAATGTGTGCTTGCACCCGCTGTCCCGTACCTTTACCTTAATTAAAACAAAGTTGGATTAAAACATTTAATATTACATTGCAATTTTAGGGTCCTGTTGAGTCGTAAAAATCCTACAGAAGTTTGAACATTTAATTAGATGGCATGAACCGTTTTTTTAAGGAAATTGATAGTTGCCCAAAAGAATCCTGTAAAAACACAAAATAAGAAAATGCTTTTCCACCATAATTTGTAGTGATTTCAGGAACCACATATTATCGTTAAGGTTCCAATTGTATCCCTACAACGCCTTTGAAAAATCAATTTTTGCTGTCTCATGTTGAAAGTTTAATTGATAGGTAGATGAGAACTCAATTGGATTGAACGCAGTAAAGTTTCACCAAAATTCCAGTTGTACGTCTTTGTTTTTTTTTCTTGTTCGTATAATCGGCCAGATCGTTTCGTGGTTAAAAAAATTGGCGCGAGAGGGCTAGAGTTTGATTTCCGGGCCAGTCAAGTCAGATACAGCAGTACCCCCAACGGCTCACCACCGCTGCGAGGATTCTTCGGAGCTGTGCTGCCCAGGCGCTGAGCTGCGCAGGAGACCCCGTCACACGCTACGGAATTATGCGTAATACCCCAATTTTAATGAAGATTTGATTTTACTTTGATGTGTTTACATTTACAGTATCTTATGGGTGATTACAATATTAATGTTTGTTTAAAAAAGCAATAACTTTGGTTAATAGGAGGCCTAATATAGAGTTACTACTGCCACAGCACTGCAAATAAATCTACTTTTCATTCCTTATATTCAACAAATGTGAGAAATATTCTAAAAAATCAATGTTTTCCCGAATTTTATTTTGCAAATTCTGCTGAAATTTTATCTTCAATTACAGCTGCAATCTTCCCTGGGAATTGTAGGTTTTAATTTAGCTTCGGGGTCGAGAAAATACGTCAATGAGCAAACATAATATGCTTTATTGGTATAATAGGCTATATTTGTTTCACACAAGGTGTCAAATCAATATTACTATATATAAACACGCGTAGCATTTTAATATTTTATGAAATTGACCGGTTGTGTTGTATTGCAGTAGATTCACTATTTGCAGCGTTTTTATTTGATATCTGATGTGGTATTGGAGCTGATAGGTACAAATGGAGAGTTCTGCTTTATTGTAGAAAATATCATCGTCCATAGATGACTGATCTTGCCGCACATGCAACTTTGTTCTTGTCGTCGCTTCAAACGGCTGTGATTAAATTCCTGTTCGCTTAGCTTTAAACTTTTAATGTGATGTCTGATTTGTTCACATATTTAATCATCTTCAAAAGTTATAGATAATTATCTCATTTTTAACTAATCACAATGTTATTACTTTGTGAGAGCTTAATTAGCAAAAACAGCATACTTGGTCTAATAAAATTGTCAAAATTTCATGCTTACTCGTTTCAGGCCAACACAGTTGCAAACTCCACGAACTAACGAACTAGCTGCAGGATGCGTAGATTGCTTCGTTAGTAAGCAAATTGCTTTTCGGAAGAATGGGTTGGTTTTAATATAGGGCTTGTTCGCCCCAACCATTTCCGGTATTATTTTCCAGCATCATGTGACTTGTGACAGTCCTCTTCATGTTCTTTTTCGGTCGCCATGTTGTTCAGGTAGCAACATCAAGGAGTTTTTATTAAACTAAATCTTCACGAGTAATATCAGGTCGGCTTAAAATGGTAAGGTCGCGCTTGTATGACAGCAGTTAACCATAGCATTGATACTATAGGCAATCGAGTTTTAAGAATACGCACACAAAAAGGCTTTTTTACAAAATTAAGTTCTGTTGGAATAGATGGGCTTTATCTAATAGATGGGCTTTATCAATATATCAAATACATATTTACCTTTAAAGGCCCACTGCACCCAAATTCATCGATAGTTGTAAATATGTATTTAACATATTTAAACATTTTCGCAAAAATTCGATCACGATATCTGGTCTCGGTAACGAGAAAACTGGTAAAATATCGTTAAATTCGTGACGTCATTGGGTACCAACAACCAAGAAAAAATGCGACTTCTAAAAGCTTTCGCACAGCGAGAGCTTTCGCAAAGCTTTCGAAAGTTTTCGGCAAAGTGCGAAAGCTTTGCGAAAGCTCTCGCTGTGCGAAAGCTTTTAGAAGTCGCATTTTTTCTTGGTTGTTGGTACCCAATGACGTCACGAATTTAACGATATTTTACCAGTTTTCTCGTTACCGAGACCAGATATCGTGATCGAATTTTTGCGAAAATGTTTAAATATGTTAAATACATATTTACAACTATCGATGAATTTGGGTGCAGTGGGCCTTTAAGAGTTTATTTTCAATCAAAAAAGTTGCACCTTAGAACTAATCAAAACAGAAATTTTGAGGCAACAAAATATGATCGCAAAAACACTACGGTACATACTTCTTCTTATAAATTATTTCTGAATAGCTTGTCGAAGTATAGCTGTATTGTCGAATATCTATATTTACAAGCAGTTAGTACTAACAGCAGCCTAAATGTAGGACATGAAGCTATATTAACAGCAAGTTTCTTTGAATATGGAAAAAAATAACATGCTGTTTAATTCGTGGTTAATTATCCATAAAGCCGCTAAGTCAATATTGAAAAGCTTATTTACGAGAACTCAAACTATTTCTGTGAGGGTTTTAAACGGATTTAAATAGAGAGACAGATCTTCTCAAGCGGAGACGAAACATAAATAGTTTGCTAGACAAACAAGTCAAATTGACTCTCAAGATCAAGACATTGCAATTTTCTTGCCAGAAAAAACGCTCTTATGACGACATGACACATTTGCCCAAATTTTTCTCTCCAAGATTTCCAAATATTTCAAAGTTATTTTAATTCATAAATATAGAGATCAAGATGAAAGATTTTTAAAAAACAAAATGGGCTAATTTGCTGTATGCAATATTCCTGCTTGAATCGATCAAGTTTATGCATTCCAAATTTTTTTTAAGTTTACCTCTTCAGCCTCTCAAACTATTGTGGCCTCTGAGCTAATTCTGGATGAAGCTCTTTAGGCAAAGACGTCAAAACCGTCTATAAATATTACACAATTGTAATGAAATAAGGCGTAAATCTTTTTGAATGGTACAATTTGAGGTCTATAAATTCACGAAGGCTCTTCAACCATGTCTTTATGAGTTCCTTTGTCGATAAATACAAAAAATATTATAATTAGCTTTTTGATTAGTTCGTCAAAAAGTTAGAATGTAAAATACTTCAACAGTTGTTCGAAAGTTACTGATTATGTTCTGCGAATCATCAACAATTGACGCGCATCATGAAGATCTAAACATCCTCAATTATTATCATGTTTGCTAACTTTAGCTTTCAATGCGCCTATTCCCTCATGATCGTTTAAGCGTGACACATGTTGTTGAACTAGGCCTACATTAAAAATAGAAATACTTTTTTCATTACACAGATATGAAATAAAAAAAAATAAAAAAAAACAGAGTAAACGTTTTCTTTGTGTTGAAGTTCTAAGCAATACAGCATGCCAGCGTAAGCTTGACCAACTGTGTTAGGTAGAAAAAATTGGTTCTATGGGGTAAATTTAAATCTTGTTTAGTTAATTTTTTGTTGGAAAACAACAAGAAGATGAAATGAATTCCATAATTTTTGTTCAGATGTGATATGCCTAGGTAAGTGTTTAGCTCCTTTACTTGCGAAACGGTTGAATAGGCGCATAGCTTGGGCGGGTCTATGTACACAGGCACATCCCAAAATATCGAGCTGTGACTCACAAATGAAACATACCTCGCAACTCTTTTTATAGAACTGGGAGCTATTTATAGTTGATCTGCTCAGTTCGTTGTTTCGCAAGCAGGTTTCGCAATTTAATCTGGAGTTATTTGTATGGCTGAAAGGGAACAATGTTTCGTAACATAATTGACTTTGTTGCTTCATATCTCCTGAGCCACCGCTTCCAACTTTTTTTTTTAAATTTAGGGACGAATTTTTTGTTCTTTATAAAAGATGACAATCTCATGATGCAAAGATGTGTTATACAAAAAAAAGCTCAGCAATGATTGCGAAGCCGTAAATAAGACAACAAATAAGTATTTACAGATGCACACTAACAATTTGTGCAAAGTGCTCGGTACGTACAAAGATAAGCATGCCATGTGCAATTATGCATTGCACCTGACAGTCTTGCAAATTTTGTAAAACTGATTTGGGGATATTCTTACAATCACTGTTCGGAAAGCATTGATCGAGATCAGTGGTTCCTACCCTTTTTTACTGTACTGCACCCTCAAAATATTATACGATATTCTCGCACCTTCTACAACACATGCGCTGAAACAATTGACAATAAAAATATTGAACTAAAAATAAAAGCACTCTATAAGACACAAAACAAAAAAACTGAAAAGCCCTTTGCACCCCATGAAATGCTGCATCACAACCCCAAGGGGTGCGAGAATCCCCGCTTGGAAATCCTGCTCTAAATAGATAATAAAATAGTCAAACGTTTACTGAACTGAATGCAGTGATTACACAAAAACGAACAGAAGCGATTAGTTTCAACTGCATCATCACAATGCATTTTTTGTCGTTACAGAAAAAACAATCATGTTGCATGGCATGAAGTTTATAGACCAATCGTTGGCTGATCAAAGCAGGGAGGTGCCTACCCTCATAATATTTTTGATTTTACATGTTGATACATTAGTACTTCGATACTTGCAATGATTTTCAACTTTTCTGGTGGAGCGGAACCATAATGAAACATTCCAGAGACTCGAGGAACCCTGTGCATTGCTTTAACTTACTAATTTACTTGAACCCAGCTCCAAATTGTAAACTTGCGGAACCCTAAGGTTCCACGGAAGCCCGGTTGAAAACCACTGGTAGACGCACACAAATGCAAAGTTACCATTTTTTATTCTTAGTTCACCACCCCGGATTTGTCTTTGTTAATGTCAAACGCTACGTGTCCAATGTAATACAATCAACGCTTATTGTGCAAACATAATTAATTAGCGAAAAGTTTCCGAATTTCTTTTTTCTTTGCTTGCTGCAGTAGACAGCTTTGTTTGATGACATCATGATAATATAATTTATGAACCTATACTTTCAGGAAAACCTTCTCTAACATCATAAAACTTGTTTTTGGTACTTTTTCCTTTAAAAAAAATGTTTAAATATGTTCCGCATTCTCTGCGATATAAAAAGTAGTCGCAAGTATCAGACAAAGAAAAATGCCGAACAGAAACAGAAAAAAAAAAACACTGCGCAGATCAACAACATAAGTTGGCAATCGTCTCTGTTTTATTTCAATCATTCCAATCTTAAATCTAACGTCCATTTTTAGGCAATGCGCTATAACTAATCTTAATATCATTTTTATACAACGAGACAAAAACAAATTATCGCTCAATATAAACGATTAAATTAAAAAAACATAAAATATATAGCAATTGTTTGGTTTTTAAGCCCTGTCTGCACAATGGACATTTGAGAACTGGCTGCTATGCGCGCGCCCCCCTCAGGCCTTCTTCAATGCATGTTAAAACAAGTTAAGAGGTGTGGTTAATGGTAATGTTAAGATAGCAATAACACATCTAAAAACAATAGCAGCGATAATCCAGTATACCACACCGCATTATGGATTTGAAACACATTCGAGACTTTTTGGTAGGTTACTTTAGCTGTGGCGCTGACTGGGGGGAAGGGGCAGTACCCTAGCTGTATGACCATTAGGTGGAGAGTGTGCTTCACTGCTGTATGACCAGTAGGTGGTGGCGAGGGGTGACTTTGTCTGCCTTCAACCAGTCAAGAGTTGCCCTTTTAGACTTTTTACTATATTTTTTACGCTCGGCATTCTCACAATTTCGGGCCCCTCAAAAATTCCGGACCCGCTACCAAATTTTTTTTTTTATTTAGTTGCATATTTATCCTCCTATCACGAGAAAGCGATCAATGCGCTATACGAGCTCACTTACGAGTTGCCAGCCATCTGTCTACCACACCAAGATGGGGGAATCCCGCTAAGCGCCTTTTCCAACGGCACAACAAGTAAATTTGCCAGCTTGTTCTCTACACTGTCCCTTTAATGCTGAACGTCAAGCAGGGAAGCTGTGAATACCAAAGTTAAAGTCATTGGTTTGACCCGACTCGGAATCAAACCCGAGTCTACAGCTCAAGAGACAGACGCTCCATACCACTCGGCGATTGACTAAAGGTACCCCCTGGACCCCCTCTCAACGGCCTTGGGACTTACTTCTCAATTCTCATACACCCAACTCTTGCTTTTACACTTTCTGCTTGTGCGGTGTGAGTGGCGTGAATACCACAAGCACAGAATTCTAGAATAACAGCAGCAGTCAAGCACACTCTCCAAACCAGTCAAGCTACGGGCCCGAAATAATTGGTAGACCAGTACCCTGTCCACGTGTCCTATTTTAGTGAGGTTTAAGCCCGCGGGTCTTAGTACTAGTTTCTGCATCATAATCAATTTATTATTGTCACGGTCACTTCTTTGAACTATGACATCAAGAAATTGATTATGATGCAAAAACTAGAACCGAGGGCCTAAAGCTCCGATCACGCTAACTGAAACGTTGAGACCTTAAAGACATTGTGCACGTTTATGTTATTGTGACATCACATTCACACAAAGTCATATCACAATAAGATAAACCTGCACAACGTCTCAAAGGTCTCAACGTCTCAGTTAGTGTGATCGCACCTTAAAGCTCACTAAAATAGGACATGTAAAACAGAATGCAATGCATTGGAGCAGACGTTACTAGCTCCCACCAAATTTGTCTTTTTGGGGTGGAAACTAAATAACTAACGCAACCACCATCTTATTTCACTTTTTGTTGGCGTTTACTAGCTGAAGTTTTAAGTCCTTATCCAATCACAAAATGCAGGTTCGATTCTTATTTCACGCGAAGTTTTGTCGCATGAAAACTTGTTTGCTGGTGTAAAGTATGATCAAACGATGAAAGACTACCCACACAGCACACATTCGTGTAAAAAGCACGGCGATTTCGCATAGCATGAAAAATGTTCATCGGAATAGAACACTTGAAACAACTGATTAATGACAAATGTAACGAAGGGCAAAAACTTTTGGTTCTATTTTCAACTCTGAATCCGGTTGCGGAAATAACCGATGCGATGCGTTTTCTCGCATTTCCGGTGAAATAAGTAAGTAACAACAACGCATCTTAGTCATAGACAGCCAGCAGACACATTCTTTTAGGCATATCGGAAGTTGTTAAAGTGAATACTGCGCATGACTCGATGTAAAATTATGAATGGTGTCTTGGCTGCAGTGCGACGATGGGCTTTTTTTTAAGTTGTAAAAGAGTAACAGATTTTTCGTCCAGATGGTAAGCTTTGACTTAGAACTTGTATCAAGCGTATATTTAGAGTTTGGGTTTAAAGATTCAAATATTTGAGCGTGTATATTTTCAACCCTTTGGAGAACAAGGTTATATAAACCTATAAGCGATAATTGACGAGCATCATAAGTTTGGAGAGAGTTTCTACTGCTATACCGCTAGACCTACTGACCATTTAACCTCATAAAAACTTTACACTCGCTACTACGTATGTTAGCTCTGAGTATTTTTTATTTAGTTGCATATTTATCTCCCTATCACGAGAAAGCGATCAAAGCATTATAACGAGCTCGCTCAGGAGTTGCCGGCCACCTGTCTACCACACCAAGATGGGGGAGTCCCGTTAAGTGCTTTTCCCAACGGCACAATTCTACAGCTCCTGAGGCGGACGCTCTTACCACTCGGCCATCTCAGCTGTTAATGAGAGTAAATTTTGATCATGTCGACTCCACTGATGATATCTGAAGAATCGTTTATTTTGACTGGAGCACTGCAGTTGAAAAAATGTTTGCTGCCCTGCAGTTAGTTACAGCTTATCAATTATGCTTACATTTAGTTCTATTTCTGTCTATAGTTACTGTAGTTGTAGTCTTTATCATGACACAGTCTCAGCTGATATAAACATTTTAAAACTTGTCTTGTTTCTTTTTCTTATAAAATGCGAAGTTGCAAACTTGGAAACAGAAATTTTAATCCACTGAATTTCCTGATTCAATCGAGAAAATGTTCAACAGCCAATAGCTCATTCAAACTGAGAAGAACCCAAAAAATCCTACAGCAACCGTTTCTTTGAACAAATCAAAATCATATCTTCATTAAATCATATCTTCATTATACCGGCGACTTCATTATACCGTTTTCTTTGAACAAATCAAAATCATATCTTCATTATACCGGCGCTTGGCGGATCTGTTGAGAGCGTCCGCTTGGTAGCCGAGAGACAGAGGTATTATTCCCGGTCTCGTCACACTAAAGACTTTAAAAATAGTATTCGCAGCTTTGGCGCCAGGCGCTCGGCATAAACAAAAGTGCGAAGGGTTTTATGTAACTGTGGTTCGTCATGTATACCCCTAAACAGCGTTTAATCATTCATGATTGATATTTGTAATGGGCCGCCAATTGAAACTGGTCTAAACAATGTGTGCTTACTCCCGCTGTCCCGTACCTTTACCTTTTTACTCGCGTTATTGCGCCGCAGCGTGTAACGAGTGGCGGAGTTCATCACTCCACGGCTTAGCGCCTGAGCTGCACAGCTCTGAAGAAACATCTCAGCGGTGGCGAGCCGTTGGCGACCCTGTGTCCGGGGTTAACCCGGGATCGACCGACCGACCCGGGATTAAACCCTTTACCTTCCGCACCGATAGTATTGTCTTAACTACTAAAACATTATCAAGGTGATTGAAAATATGTTTTTCGATAACCTTGACAGAGAACTGAAGCCAATCGATCCTTGTATGTTTTGTTTAAAACTGGGTTATACAGTAAATTATTTCAAAACATGAAATAAATGAAATGAGCAATGTAAGTTAGCTTGCTGCTTATTTTTTTTTAATTGCTACCAGTACCACCAAGCTGTTCGGTAGCTGATGAGTATTCGCCTGTTTCCATGTTTTCAAAAATCGTGAGCTTTTGGCCCGGGGACTTTGTTCTAGTCAGGTGAATTCGAGCTTTGTAGGGGCTAATTTCAGCAAAATCGTGGGCTTTCTTGGACGCAAGTAAAGAGCTGGTCTTAATAAACAAGGGATTATGGAAAAAGTGAGCTGAAAAACCCCACTTTGAACTCGACCCACGTTTAGAAAGCCCACGTTTTGACTGGACATGGAAATAGGCTAAGTGAAAACTACTCTAAATGACAAGCACTTGAAGTCAAAAACTTGAATTTGTCTGCACCAATTTCGAGCAACATCGAATAGCTGATTGGTTTTACTCTCTTTGTGAGTTGGTGCGTGTCACATGTATGTGCAATTTGAAGAGCTGATTAGCACCGCAGCAGGTTTCACAGCTATGATCGTTTAAAACAACTGCAGCGATAGTCAGATTGGGTTTGATTGGTAATTCACAAAATATCGAGTAAAGTTCAATCAAATAATGCAATTGGTTTTCCAGCGTCAAAGCGCTCTTGAGCAGTTGAAGGCGAAGAGCCCTGTGTAATGCAAACTATTTTATCGTAAATTAATTTTTTTTTAAATAAAAGCTAAAAAGCACGCCCAACGCTGCGTTAGCATTAAATTCATACAAAATTTTAACTTCACAAACTAAAAAGTGACCCATATTTTTACTGCTTCTCAGGCTTCGCTTCCACGCAAGCACCTGCTGACGCATTACTACTTGCTTGGTGATGTCACAATGGCATCCCGACAGCTGGCGAAGTTGTAAAAAAGAAAAAAGCATTATAAAAAACGCGCTCGCATATAAACGCTGAAGCGGTTGTTTGGTGCAGACCGCACTAGATTAATTTCTAAGCAGGTGGCAAGAATCAGTGCTGTAAAACTATTGCAGAGCAGACGCAGAACATTAGCTGAAATGCATTTTGAAAAGTTTTAATAATTATTTAACAATAAAATTATAAATTACAATTGTTTTGCAGGAGTGGAAAGTATAAAAAATTGACTTCTACTAAGCAAGAAGAATATTATTTAAAAAATCATCCGTTTGAAAAACCTGTACAAGTTGTAAAGCTTGAATCAGAACAAGAAAGCAAACATCGACCAACAACTTGGATCTCTGGTGTAAACGAACGTGAAGACCTATTCGAAGACGAAGTTTTCAAAAAAAGAAATAGCGAAGACTTCTGCATTCATAAAACAAATTTAAAGAAGAACAAGCTTACAGCAAGTGAACCCTTATTATCTACCATAACCGATCCTGTTCTTACTCCCAAGAAAGAAAAAAACCCAAGCACACCCACAAAACTATTCTCATTTGGATTTGTAAAGCTTCGAGAGAAAGTTCACAAAAGATCAGCTTCATCAACAGTAAGTTTTTTAGTTTGATTTGGGTTTTGCAAGACTAGCGTGCATTCTCTTCAATTTCAATCGCGTAGAATTTCTTTCTCAAATCTCTGGTTAAAGCAATAATTTTTTGATCGTATTTTCGACATCGCAGTAACGATTTGCAGGACAAACAGACAGTCTTCCTTTTTTTGTTTTTGTTCCATAATGCATTTATGATCTACGTTTATTGACATAATTAATAACGTATTACAATAATAATTACACTGTCTTCAAATTCTAAGTAAATATTATAATTAGGTAAAATAAAGCCATTGCAGATCTCAAAACTGGACGTTTTTTCCCCTATTTTCGTACCATATTTATTGTATTCCTAAGTATATATCCTTGTGCAATTTCATTAATGGCATATTCTTTTTTAGTCGAAGCAGCAAAACAAACTTGAAATACCGAAACCTTCCCACCATTCTCGTCCTTTTTCAGGTCACCATCTCCTACCAGCAATGAGGTAAAATATTAGCAACGTCATATCTTTCTGGTGACTGTAGTTAATGCAGATAATAATTTGAAACAGTTTGTTGCAATGACGCAATGCGGTAGTGAAAACGTATTTTTAAAAAATTGCCATGTGTTTCTGCAATTGCAAATTTACTATATTGTCGTATATGTTCATGCTATGATGTGGTGTGACGAAACAGCATTGCTTGTTCATTAGAAATCTTCTATATTTAAGCGTAACATTTTCTAAGCTCTTGACTACAAAAAGGTTAATATAGTAATACTGTAGAAGCGTATGGCCTTCTTAAATAAAAAGTATTGTTTCATTTTTAGATTTTTCTGAAGTGATGTACATGTTTTGTTAATCATGTAACTTTTGCAGACAAAGAAATTCGGACAGCGGATCTTCCTTAACAGATACTTTAGAAAATAAACGTAAGTTGAAGTTAAAGTGTTATTTTTTTAACTAATGGTTATTAAGTCAATAAGTTAAAGCTTCTCCAAGAGTGGTTTGAATATAAATAAAAATAGCTTTACCAGACTTAATCGTCGTTTCTGTTAGAAGTCATCGTATGAATTACACTGTCCAGTGTTCACCTATTTTTAAAATTTCGCTTAATTTTTATGCGAATCTGAATCCAAGTTGTACTACTTAGCCTAGTCTAATTTATTCAATTTTGCAATTGAATAAATGCAAATATTTCATCTGTCTCTGATTTAAAATAGCAAAATCAGACAAATTGATTGGTTTAATTTGCCACCCGACAACAGCAGGACCAAAACAGATAATAACCGTTATTTATATCTGACTAATCAGTTGTTTCGTGCAAAAAATGATGCTAAATAATGACGTTTGAAGCAATTGCTGGCAATGCATGGAATTTCAGTTTTTTTTATTAATAGAAAATCGCTGTAAAATTGTACGCAGTACGTTCTATTGTATACGCATTATAAGTCCACATTGTTTATTGTCTGTGCGCATCATTTTACGTAAATGCAGTATGTCAATAACGTCGCACGTGAGCAATGCACGTAACTGGTTTTTCGCGTAGTGTCACAACCTAACATAGCAGCTCTTTGTTTTCCATGGTAAATAGTTTCTTTGCTGTTAATTGTTTAGAAAAGACTTGCCTCACGGAATATCATGAGATCCTGAGTTTTGGAGTGGTTAGTCTAATTGAGTCCTTGTGCCTATATTTTCAATAAAATATTGTTTTTCAGGTCTTAGAACAGCATTTCTTGACTTTTTGCAATCAGAATACAGCTCGGAAAATCTTTGTTTCTGGCTTTCCTGCGAAAAATTTCGCAAATTGAAAAATGTCGATCAAAGATTCAAAGAAGGTCACGATATTTACTCCCAGTATATCTCAACCAATTCCCCTTTGCAGGTGAGAAAAAATAACTAATTTTTGAAATGGATCGAAATAGATCATTCCTTAAATATTTTGACTGCATTGCGGCCATTTAAATATATTCAGTCTGTTTGGAGCCTGAAATAAGTCTATGAACTTGCCTTTTCCTGTGACGTCATTCAAGACTTGTAATCTATTTGAGCTGAGAAATTAGTTTTTAGTTTGAAAAATGTCTTGCTTGTGACCGAGTAAGAGCACGTGTAAAATAGCACTTAAGCCTAGTATATTTTTAAATTTTGATCCATTAGCAAATTGGCGCTTCGAACACAGTTTCAAACTATTAAGGATGCTGGTTATCTTCAAAGTGTTAAAAATAAACCCCCGATAAATTTATGACGTATGCAGAGACATTAGGCGTTCAATTATCAGCCACTCTTGCTTCCATAAGCAGAGGAATGACGTCACTAGTAGTCTACAGTAGAAGTTTAATAGGAAGTAGATTGGATTTTAAAAGATCGTTCAAGTAATTTTTACATTCTTGTTCCAAAAAGCAAATGTGTACTTAAAACTTTCACAAAAGGTCATAACAAATCCATAAAAAATTACGTAATTAATTACCTTCAGCATTGCCAGAAATCTACAGTATGCAGCAGTCATCATAATCACTTTTTATTACATTATTAATCATTGCTGTTCTCTAGTTTATTAAAATATAGTACTGTAGTGTATTTTAGGCTTCGAAACTTTGTACCACTTTCGCCCGCATTAAAGATAATTAATATTTCTTAAAAAGAAAAATTTATTTTGCTGTTAATTAATGTTCATGTGCTAGCAACTAACAGGAATATATTTTTGCAGATCAACATAGATCATTTAACCCGACGCCAAATCACAATAGCTATGACATGTGGCGAAGACGTTGTTCCTTCTGATGTTTTTGATCGAGCTCAAGGAAAAGTTTTTTCAATAATGGAAAATGATTCCTTTCCTCGTTTTGTCAATTCCTCTTTTTACAAAGAAGCATCTACGACCAAAAAAAATCCTTTGGAATCCGTATTCTCCACAATACTTCCTGGCTCGATATCGCCAACAAAACCTTGGTCAAAGAACGCCAACAATAATCACTTGAAAGAAAATCGTTTGTCTCCTAAAGACGAGAGCGCCGACAAATCCACTGTGTTTCAACGATTTTCATTTGGTTTTAGAAAAATGCACAGTAATAAATCCACAAGAGATGGAACTTTGACTCCAGAGTCGGATGAATTTGACAACAGTCACTTTTACGGAGTGGAGCTTAAATTGGATTGAAAAGTTTGGAAATGAAGTTAAAAAAAAAAAAAAAGACAAAATAAGCTATAACAAGGTGCGAGAGAAGCTACTGCTGTCATATCTAATTCATCAAATAAATATATTTGCAATCGCAAATCCAGTGGGGCTAAAAGACCTCGACCCCCCATTAATTTTCAGTTATACACATTAAACATTTGTACTTCGAACGCTTCTAGAGTCGCAAGGCTGCAGGAAAAGCATCTTTTTGATTTCAAGTCCTTCTCCTTGAAATTTTTTTGGATCCACTCTAGGGTTTATAAGCGAAAGTACAATGGTGAATCAGATAAATGGTTCTACAAGCTGCAAACCCAAAAACTCCTCTGTCCTAATCGCGTTCTTGTCCACCGGTTTTAAATTTAGCTACAGCAACAAGTTATTACTGTGATGTGAGTAATTGCTTTACGACGTTATTGCATCTGAATTGATTTTTTTGTTGTTGTTGTCTTTCGTGATTGGTTGTGACGTTTATTACATGTTTATCTTGAATGACAATGCAGTTTCTTTCTCTATTTATTTACTATTGCTATTTAATGTTTGTTGACGCTATATTTTGCACGGTCTTCAAATAAAACATTACAAATTCCATACTTTTTCAATGCGTGTTATTCGCAAAACAAAGTCGACAGATTTCATTGGTTTACTAAAATTTTTTATGGCGACTCCCAAAAGATGAAACAGCAGAAAAAAGATGATTGGCAAAAAAAAGCGTTAAAACAGATGTCCAAAACGAGAAAGATAGTTAAAAGAAGCATGTCAAAAAAGGATTTCACTTCTGTCAGATGTAACTAAGAAAAACCGAATATAGTCTATAATTTTGAGAAAAAAATAAGTAGCGCTAGATGCAAAAATTAGCCTATTCATGCAGATTTGTTTAGAAGACCAAAATTGAAAACTGTGGGTACCACAACTGAAAATCAAAAATAGATACAGTCGCATCATAAGATATAATATTAGTTCTAGCGCTAGACCTCATAAAACGTCCAGAAGCAATCCAAAGTTTCACTTCACAACAAGCCAATCAATTGATTGAGTGGATAGATCATCTCCCTCTGGAACGGTATATTCTGTTTTGATACCGCATTTGGGTCAAACCAATGACTTTGAAATGGATATTCACACCTTCCCTGCTTGACTTTCGGCATTACAGGAAGAGTGTGGAGAACAAACCGGCAAGTTCACTCGATGTGTCATTGAGAAAGTACTTAGCGCAATTTCCTCATCTTAGAGTGGTAGACAGACGGCCGGCAACTCACTTAGTCGAGCTCGTTACGCAGCACCCATCGATTTCGCGCAAAAAAGGAGACTAAATTTCCAGTGGTGCGATGCATACTACCCGCCATGGTGGCCCAATCTAACGGAAGCAAGCCAATAGTGCGTGAAGCTCATAAGACAAACGTTTCTCAAGACTTTAGTTTAGCCTCTCCTACTTTTTCACGGGCTAAAACATTCTAAAGAACCTATGCACCTCTTTATAAGAGTGGATATAACGGCCAAAATGAAACAGCCAAGCTAGGAGATAATAATCATACCGTGTTTTTATTTGAGTTACCGACCCTTTAAAGTATCGGATCTTTGTGGATTCCTGAAGGTTTGTGGGTCCCACGTTAAGCGTCCCTGATGAAAGTTAAGGTAAACAAAGCTCAACAGACCAGTGGATCATTGTAGAAATGTAAACTCGCCGCTTCTCGACGATTTTGAAGATAATTTACTGATTAGGTCGAGGGGATAATCGTACACATGGTAGTGTGTAGCGCACCAGAGCGGGTTTCACTGGTTCGAATATTAGATCTCAATTGCGGCATTTTCCATGATGCATGTACTTTAATAACGTAAAACAATCGCTTCAAGCAAATGTGGCTCAAAACATTGTCGAAACCAGAAAAAGCAGGTAAAATGGTTTTGAAATAATGGCAGGTTGCAACACCTGAAATTGTTTATGCCGCAAGGTAAATGTAATTATTTGACTTTAAGCGTGAAAAATTTATTCGTGCACGTACCACTATAGCTAGTGTAGTCACAATAGGCCTACTTTTAAAAACGACCGCGTGAAAAGTCCTGCAGTCAATGCACGTACTTAAAACTACTTTATCTTGCCCGATCAAGATCAATGGGAGCGAAGAAAAAGCTTTGCTTCTCGTGCAATTTGTGTATGGACCATTGTATGGACTGAGAGATTTGTGAGGCCATTTATCAACACCAGACAGAAAGCTTGCAATGCATGTACAGCTTTGAATCGTAATGAATTTTCAATTGTTTAATATCAGTTTCAAACCAAAACTTGACTGATCAAATCTTGGGTAATAAAAAATGCGCCATTGGCCCATTATATGTAATAATTAATTATAAATGTTAAATCGATGCCTAAACAATTTTTTTATAGTTATGACCACAGAATCAAATAATCAAATAGTTACCACCAAGTCATATTTATGACCACAAAGTCGCTGGATTTTGTAGTAGTTATGAGTTAGGCAGAGGACAAGGTTACGTGACCGTAACATTTGTCTCTTTAGTTTATTTTATTATCCCTTCACGCTTACCCGATTGTACGAGAGCGTGACGAAGTAATAAAATAAACTAAAGAGGCAAATGTTATAGTCACGTAAACTTTAGCCACTTCCTATAAATTATGACCACAAAATCAAGCAGCACAAAATCAAGCAGTAAAAATATCCCAGACGGTTTGCACTATTCCAATAAGCAGTTGTCTTGCTCCAAATAACACGCTAATAAATCAAACTTTTCACGAAGAACGTTTTCTGTAATACAGTACTTGATACGACGTTCAGGCGATTTACCAAATCAGTGATGATTACAGCTCATTACTGCCATCTAGCGAATAATCAGTAGTACGCGTTCCTTGAAAAACGAAATGACAGCTGCAGTCAGGATTTCGGTTTGAACAAACAAGAAGTTGGCAAAAAAACAATCATAATTGCAATGAAAGTTATTATCTTTGGATATTTAGATGCACTTATAGCTGATGCAAGAACGCAGATGGGAGAGATTTGACGAACTTATTCAAGCAAATTTATTCCAGACACCGACGATAAACCACTACTGATTTCCATTAAAACCCTGCTGGAAATTTCGGTCAAATTTAAAATTTTGCTTCTTTAATCATCTAGTTGATAAAAATTCGATGAGTAAAGGTCCTGTAATCAAAGTGAAGTATTACAAACAGATGTCGCAACGTTAAAGCTTGTCAGGGAGTTAAAATCATAACCTTGCGAGCATACCGGCCGTTGAAATGAGGTTCCACACAGCTTCATCTGCCGCAGTCATTATTCTGCAATACCAGACTTACGGGTTATGCACATTGCGCACTCTTCTGGAATTACTTTTACCGTAATTTCGAAAATTGTCGCCTCATTTTTGACATGAAAAACCTCTTATTATTCATGAACTTGTTCTTCTTCTAATCAAAGACGGAGGCTAATACAAGAACTCCAACTTTTTTATTGACGTTTCGCTCAGCAATTTACGCCGAGCTTCTTCAGAATAACAGGTGCCAGGGTGGAAAATCCAGCCTGGCACCTGTTATTCTGAAGAAGCTCGGCGTAAATTGCTGAGCGAAACGTCAATAAAAAGAAGTTGAAGTTCTTGCATTAGCCTCCGTCTTTGAATACCGGAAGAACAAGTTCATGAATAGTTAGCCTAGCCTACCATGCCCGGTAAACAAAATCCACAACAAAACGTTCCCTATTAGGCAGTGTTTAAAAAACTCTTAATGAGAAAGAAGACACGCTGAAAAAACTTCAGCCTTGCTTTTAAAAATCAAATCTTTATAGGTGTAATACTATAGCGGCATTACGCGAAGCGTATAACGAGTGGCGAGGTCCGTCTGCGCGGCTTAGCGCATGAACAATAAGCAACAGGGTTTTGAAGAAGCGTAAGCATCAATGGCGAGCCGTTGAGACATATGTCTGATTGACCGGCCTGGGAATCAAACCTCACAACTCCAGCTATCAATGTTATTGCTACGCTAACCGTTACATGTGCTCGCTTTCAATTTTCGATAAATTGGTATTGCAAAAGCTTATTGCTAGCAAAGCTCAGATACCCACAAATCATGAACACTGGGCTTCGAAAAAAGTGGAGAATCTTGGGAGGCTTTAATCTTGCATTTTTTTTACACCGGTAATTGTTTTTGAAGATCGGATTTATGTTTTCTGACTCGAGCCTGTACTAATGCGTCCGTTCACAACTTCCTCCTACTTAGTTATTTTAAATAAACTGTCTTGCGACTTGCGAGTTTCAAAATTTTTCCGGCGGAGTCAACCCGCTGCAAACTATAAAGCCATGAATTAGTTACGGTTCATCTACTTCCTTCGTCTTTACAAAGCTTTGTTCAAGTAAGCGTTCACCAGCTAGTAAATAAAACTGAGTGTAATAAAATTTTCGATATATATTTTTGGTCCCAAAAATCTCTTTACTCTAAAGGCGAGCAAAGTAAATGCAAATGCAATACAATATCATAATATAATACAGTACAATATTACAATGTAATATACAGGATGATCCGAATGTAACTCTTTATTCTAAAATAACGATACTGTAATTCAGTGGCGTACGCAGGATTTTTCAACGGGGGGGGTTCAGTGACGTCACATCTTGATGACGTAAAAATACTACAATTTGCCTGTAGTAGTTCAGAGGTATTAAAGTGCATCGGATTGTAATGTTTCTAGTCTAAATTACTGCGCAATTGCACCTACCATGATTAAGCTATATAACGTTATAACGAAGGAAACAATCCAGATATTTCATTCACACTTTTGCTTTGATTCTTTGGGCTTCATTTCAGGAGCGGAAACGTTTTACCGAAACTCAAGCTGTCAATCCGTGGTTAAAAATTTACTGAAAAAACTTTAGTTGACCTCATTTTTGGGTCATAAGAAGGTTAACTGACTAAAGTAGGTTAGCTTTTGCAACGTAACAAACAGCGTGTAGCCAGGAGGGTAAAACAAGTTATTGCTTCCCTCCAAAAAAATCTTTTTTCAAGAACCAACATTGATGTAAACAGCTCATAAACCTTGATATAAACGTTTAATATGCACTCACTATGAAAGGAGCAGTATCCAGTATCCCCTGTCTTGAATAGTGAAGACAGTGAAGCATGAGAACAAACTGCCCTCCTTACCGAAATATTTTCAAACTACAATAAATTACGCGCGACAGGAATTCCTGATCATGTGATTAAACTCAAAATCATCGTTGATATTATCTAAGCATTAACCCAAATCATTTTTCACCCAAATCACACCTTCGATATCATCAGATACTCTCAAGCACATAATCGGAGAGTCTGGGAAACGTGGCACTCCAGCTCCTGAGACAGTAGCGGTGCGTAAAAACAATTTTGCCACCCCCCTCCCCATTCCGCCCCTGGGCCTCTTTAAATCTTTCATTGGTTTGGTCTTCCTTGGCAGTATCTTTATTTTATTTTTAGAATTTAGGGCAGTGTCAATTTAGATTTTTAGATTTTAATAATTTTTCAACAAACCAGCAGGTCAGAGCCGGCGCCAGAGCAGTCGACTTAGGAGGGCCAAACGCTTATTAGGGGAGCCAAAGTTTGAAATTAAGCACAAAAACCGCTGTTTTCAAAAGCAAAAGCTTATTAATTGGGGGGGGGCAGGCCCCCCTTTGGCGCCGGCCCTGCGGCCGGTTATAGCGCAGTGTTAAAGTTGTTGCTATCGACGTGGAAGGTCTGAGGTTTACTTCCCAGGCCGGTCAAGTTGGACACAGAGTAGCCAACGGCTCGCTATCGCTGCGACGTTTCTTCGGAGCTGCGTTGTCCAGGCGTTAAGCCGCGGGGTCGGGCCCCGCCACTCGCTACGACGCTGCAATACTACAGCGAGTGAAATCAAACGATTACAGTGAAGATTTGATTTTTTTAAAAAATTTTGTGTGCAGCCATAGTTACTGCAGATACTTCGTATTTAAGGGAACTCTCACTTGCCAATTGTTTCACAGCAGCATCAATGACAAAACTGCAGTTCAAGCAAAACACATCGGAAAAGTTGGAATACCGGTATTGTTGCATCGTATCATAATAAAAGTTTCTCGAAATTAAATTAGAAGATTGGACCGAACAGAAAAAAAACATGACAGCAATTTCGGCCAGCTCCGCACAAAGAAAAGTCGGTTCGTCTCAAAAAAGAAAGATTTCACTTTTTCTGCAATCGTCAACGTCAAGCGCAACGCACCAGAAAAGTTTGACTACCGGTATTATTGCATCACAATGAAAGTTTTTCAAGATTATGTAACATAAGGAAGTTGGATAGCACAGAAAAACATGATAATTTATAACAATTTCGGCAATCCCTGTATGAAAAAAGGCGGATCGTTTCAAACAGAGAGGTTTTCATTTGTTTTTCAGTTGTCAATGGGGAGGGTTTGACCCCCGAAACCCCCCCCCCCTCCCTTGTGCGTACGCCACTGCTGTAATTTATTCAAATTTGCTGATACCAAAACTTTCTCAATTTTTGTGTGTAAATTACTCAGTGTGCGGTAATTACATTTGTGCTCGTGGATCTACATTTCGACAATTTTAAAATAAATTTGAAATAATTTAAATCATATTTTTGTAAATTAACATACTAATTGTGATGAAAAGTAATTTAAAATAAATTCAATCAAATTAAAAGAAACAAATACAAAGATATTGAATTTTAAATGGTAGTCCATGCAATGCACTTTTTTTCATGTTTATTAAATGAAGAGATTACACTTCAAAAACAAACCATTTTCATTTTAGAATAGGGAGTTATTTTTGGATCACCCTGTGTAATACAAATAAATACAAATATAATGCAATACAATATTATAATATAATATACAGGGTGCGGCATAAATAACGCCCTTTTTATATATATAAATAAGATATAAAAGGGCGTTATTTATGCCGCACCCTGTATAATACAATAAATACAACAAAAAAAAAACAAAATGAATACAAAGTATTCTGTAACGATAACGCAAATACTGACAATAATGTAATGGAATTCAACATTATTAATGAAAAAGTGTATTTAGTAGAGATCAAGAGCAAGATATTTTAATAAAATATAAACGATTACGGAAAAACTTCGCTATAAAACATAAAACAACCCGCTAAAAAATCAAGCATACTTAAAATATCTTTCTTTTCAA
Organism: Trididemnum miniatum; assembly: GCA_964006365.1. Taxonomy (NCBI): domain Eukaryota; kingdom Metazoa; phylum Chordata; class Ascidiacea; order Aplousobranchia; family Didemnidae; genus Trididemnum; species Trididemnum miniatum. The sequence goes on from OZ023245.1 coordinate 8,098,205, forward strand.
TATCTCTCAAAATTCTAGAACAAAATATAATCACAGAAACAGAAATTACGTCGATCATGATTTCAAAATTATCAGTGCTTTAACTCGCAACAAGTGTTTTCGTTGAATTCTGGAGTTGATTTTGTCCTTGGAACAGAAACCAACGCGCAGTAAAGTGAAGAATTTGCAATTTTAAGCGCAAAACTGATTAAAAATCATACAAAACAAAGTTGTTTAGTGGTTGTTGCATGACAAATCACAAGACCAAATGGTGATGCTATTGCAAACTTGAAGTGACATGCCAGTCAGCAACAAGAGGTCTGCGAAGGGACAGATGCTTCGAGACCATCAGTCTCGCAATGACGTCAAAAGTAAGTCATCACGATATGTTACATGTATCACATCTTTTCAGGGCAGAAGAATAAAAGCAGTGTTATTGGTTCGATTATTAGTTGTATCACAATAACCACTACAATAACCATCACTACAATCTAGAATTCAAAGATATAATAATATAAACGTGACATCCTTATAAAACTAGCTCTTTTTGGCATAATAAAATAATAAAGGTTTCCTAAAGAATTCATGCGTAACATTGAGGAGTAAAAGTTACTCTATGCACATTTCAGACGCAGAACTACATCTTTTTTTCTTTCTGCTTCTGGTCATACAGGAAGCGATTAAGCAGTTTGAAGAAACCAAGATAATCAAGAAAGGAAGATGGATACCGGAAAGTCTGAGCTTACAAGCCGCCCTGAACAAGCCTAGAATAGATGGGCCTTTAATGAAAATTACTGAACACTTTTTCAGGCCGGTAACATTATAATGTTGCTGAAACAATGTGAAATTTGTTTTTTCAAAGTTTAGGTTTGGCTCCGGTCCAAGTTGAAAGAATAATTATTTTGGGAAATAGATTTTTTGTTGCGGTTTGATTTGATTTATATCTTTCACCATTTCAAATTTTACCTCGGCCTAATCTTGTTTATATAATTCTGGGTCATAGCACAGTTTGTTTTACAAATGATGTAGTACAGCTCAATGTAAAAACCGTTATTTAATACTGATTAGGTTTTTTTCAGATTACAATCTTTTATTGATTCCATATTTTTTTGTACCCAGTATCTCAATCCAATATGTTTCTTCTTCTTTCAAACACTTAAAAGAAAATAATTTGCGTATGGCACAAAATTTAACATCTTTCATAGCGTAGTTTTGGGAGTTGAAATGATTTCCAAATGTATCGTCTTCCTTTTTTTTAACAGATCTGAGATGCTGAGAAACTCTTCTTTTTGAACTTGTTCTTTGTTAAACCAACGTACTGCTGTCTACATTTCTGACATGTCATTAGATAAATGACATTTTTAGAATTGCAATCGATACGTTGATTAATGGTATACCATGTCTTGAAACTGGTTGAAGGGAACTCGTCAGTTTCGTCACTGTGGCTGCATGTGCTGCAATTGCGGCGCCCGCAATGAAAAAATCCTAAACAAAACAATGCAAAAACTCAGTTAAAAGAAATTTCAAAAATTTTCACCAAGTACAATTTAATTAATTCCAGTCGTATAGGTCTACGTGCAAAATAAGTAAATGTTTACTAGGAATATCACTTCACTATGAAAGTTATGGTGTTTACTACGAAAAATGAAATGGAAAAGTTCCTGTTATAAGCTTAATGCCTCTCAAGGCAATGTATTTTGAAGATATCTCTTTTTCGTTTCACATTTAGCAATTAATGACTATAATTTTGCGTTCTGGCTATCATTCCTATCAAGCACATGACCGGCCGTTTGGGAAGCAAAAACTTTTCTTGTTTTTTTTGACCATTTCTGTCGGTTATGGCTTTAAAAACAGGCAAGTGAGGCGGTGGCGAAGTCACGCCTTTTTCAAAAATTGCTCGTCAATTTTCCCAAAAGTGAAAGCTTAGACAAAAAATATTTTTAGTCTTTGATCAGCAGAGAGCACTGCTTTCACTCGCGGACGATCTTTCATTATGAAAAATGTCTCTCATAAGACCATCGTCACGTGATCTGCTTTGTGTTGGTCCATTCTCCTAACCCTTCTCTAAAGAAACCGTCGCGGAAAACTGCTGGTGCTTCGGTTACTGGAAAACGGTTCACCAGCGTCAATGTCAAATTTCAGCCGTTAAAACACGTTTACATTTGCGTACTGTGTTCATGCGAGAATTCTTTCACCAGTTAAAATTGTGCTTTCTACTGCTAATGGTGTGTATTTATATTAAAGTGAGAAACTCAGGCCTAAGAAGTGACCAAATTCTCATCACTACGAGGACGAGGAGTTTAATATTAATCTACAGTCATGCTAGATAGGTCTACTGGCTGGCTTAGCAGGAGCGTATAGCCAGTGAAAACTTTAGGGGGAGAATGGCAGGGCTGGATTCAGACAATGGGAGGCCTCTTTTTTATTTGCTCTTGGTGATCGATCTCTAAAAAGGTCTTCATACGACAAAAAATGGGGAAAGCAGTGCCTCGGTGGTTTCCCCTGTCTACGCCATGTGGCTTATAGCGTGATTAGCGATTGTAACGCAATTTGTAATTGTAATTGTAATTCGTTTCACTGTTTCAGTTGCGAAAGATTTGTTAGAATTATAGTATTAGTAAGCATAGTATCAGTAAAACAAAACAATTAGAATTATAGGCTAGCGCAAGATGTAAACCAATCATTTTGTAAATGGTATTCTTACTGATAGCCTTATTTGTTAATAAACATAATGCCTTGTGTGTTTGCAAAGTGTGATTCAGGATCTTCAAGCAAAAATTTGGGAAGTGGCAAAGCGATAATTTTGTTTTGATTAGAAATTTTTTTAAATCTTCAGATTCTCATACCAGTATGATTTAAAATGAAAGTATGCAATGTGCGCAGGGTCCCTGGCACTTTCTCATCAGAGTGATGTCTAGAAAAAATGTCTTTACTTCCAAGACTTCAAAAATTTTTGTCAAAGCTCCTGACAATCTCTTAAAAGGCCTTAACTCCAGGGAGCATAGCTTCCAAAAGCGTGGAAACAGTGGATACCCTCGCACTTTCCGAAGTTATAATGATATCGGAAATGCGGCTCTGAACTGATCATATAACCTGCTTATTTTAGGATGTGATGAAAGCTATCTGGCTATATGTTAAACTACACGTCAGTTTGATAATATGCTTGTCACTTTTTTCCATGTTTTCCTAGCACAAAATGTCCATAAACTGCAATTAGAGACGCAGCAACATCCCACTTTGCGAGATTGTAAAGTTACTGCTTTATGTTGCGAGTTGGCATAATTTCTTGTCAGCTTGCATTAATTGACTTTTTTGATCTCGTGGATAAAGATTAACGTAGCGTGTTTTTTATCGTTGTATTACAAATTTATATGCATTACACCGATATTTCAACTTCAAAAATACCCCCCAACCCCGAAGCTAAAGCCACCACTAATTTCTGTGATTGTTTCCGGCAAAAAATGTATAGGCCTTTGCTTATTCAACGCATAAGAAGATTGACTTTTCGTTAATTTCATTTTTATTTATAATTCACAGCATCTCCATTTGCTTGAAGAAGGAACCAGCTATATGGAAAACATCAGCAGCTTTCTGGATAAATTTATTACAAAGTTGCAAGAAATGGGCAGGTCTATTTTTTTAGCGTTTGAATGAACAAAACCGCCCACCATTTCATATTTTGATTTGGGGCTAAAACTGCCACTTGATTTGTCTTTGTCGACGGGCCGGTTAGATCAGTTGTTAAGACCTTGCGGGAGGTCTGGCGTTCGAATCCCGGGTTGGTCAAACTTGACCCGGTGACGTCAACGGCTCGCCACAGCTGCGACGTTTTTTCGGAACTATGTTTCCCAGGCGTTAAGCGCGGAGATGGACTCGTTACACGCTTCAAAGTACTGTAACGTTGCGAGTATAATCAAGATTTGATTTTTTTAAGAGAATGGATTGTTGTAACGTAGGCTACTGATTAAATTACAGCTAATTTTTGCACTTCATGTGCATCAAAATTCAAGAGCATTTGGGAAAACAGCTTGGTGGTTTGAGTTTTCACAAAAAGGGACAAAGGAAGATTTTACGAAAATACAGAGGACACTTTGCAGAACCAGAAGGATCCAAACTGAATTTGCTATGTAATTTAGCTTTAACCACATGAGAAATTGTACATTTAAGTATCAAAGGAAATAACGATTTTTTCTTCTTCCCAGTGGCGTAATCAGCAACAAATTTTGGAGCGGGGTAAAATAGGTTTGTTTTTGAAAAGCCGTCTCCTGGATTTTGTGTTTTGGCTATCTAATGAGGCTCAAAACTGCGATTTTCGTAACGATGTAAAGTACCATTCATGCAAGACTGAAAGAGAGTCCAGGGGGAGCATACTATGGTCTTCGTGCGAACACGAATATTCGGTATTCGTGAATTTGGTATACTTTGCTGCTTGTCACGAAAAGGATTCCCGAATTTTCGTACAAAGATGGTTTTACTCGTATTTATTCTCCAGCACAAAATTTCGAAAGTTTCGTACGAAAGAAAAATGTTTGGCCGAAAATTTTTTAACGGTATGAAGATTTCTTTTGTTCGTGCGAAGATTATTTTTTTGTTCGTGTAAAAACTTTTTCTTCGCACGAAAAAAAATTGAATCGTACGAATAAAATTTTGTTGGTACGAACAGTTTTTGTTTTTCAAATATTCGCAAAAATAACAGAAATCTTCGTTATTTTGCCAAAATATTCGTGATCATTCACGAGTGGTGTCGACTACCGACCACTCTTGAATCTTTACGAAAAATTTTGACTGGGTTAACATACACTTTCAGTGTTGAGACTGAAGATATAACACTGAGAAGCAGTTGGCCTAATAGGCCTATTGTTTGAAAATCGGTAAGTTATGTCGTTGATTAGTTTGTTCATCGAGAATCGAAGAAGGCATGAGGGGGAGGAGCGTAATAGTTTTTTGGAAAGAAAAATCGAACGTGAAGTTTTGGGAGAATTTCGCATATCAAAGCAGGAAATGTATGCTCTTTTTGAAGTCGTGCAAACAGACATGCAACCTGTAGAACACCGGTCGATGGATTTAACGTTGCTAAACAAAGTGCTAATTAGCTTAAAGACTCTTGTATCGGGAAGCTTTCAAAACTGCAGTAAGGATTTTATGAATGTTTCCAGCCAACAGTGAGCCGGATCTTATCCAATTTCATTAATGCTATTGTAAGCGAAGCTTCACAATTCATTTACATCCCAAAAAATGCATCAGAAATTTCGCGCGTTATAAGAGACTTTCAACAAATTTCTGGATTACCAAAAGTAATTGGTGCCCTTGATGGGTCGCATATTCTTATGATTGCTCCACCCGTTGATGAATATATTTACGTTAATCGAAAACAGTTTCATTCAATTAATATGCAAGCTATCTGTGATGCCAATCTTATTTTCCAAGATGTTGTAGCTAGGTGGCCAGGGTCGCACCACGATTCTTTTATCTTACTATCATTCAATGTCTGTGATAGGTTTAAAAATGACGAATTTCTGTGACTGTGGGCTTTTAGGCGACAGCGGCTATCCGCTGAAAAAGTGGCTAATTACACCTTTTGGAAACCCTTCAACTGCTGAGGAAAAAAGATTAACATGTACCATTGAAAAACTAGATGTGTAACTGAGCGATGTTTTGGAGTTTTCAAAATGAAATGGCGATTTTGGGATCACAAGGTGTGCTATGGATCCAAAAATGTCTGTAAAATTGCTTTAACATGTTGTGTCTCGCATAATATTTGTCGGAAAAATGGCACACTTCTTCTCAAAGATCCCCACTTGCGTTGTTGAATTAGGTGTTTCCAAAAGAACGACGTTCGTTGATATAAGTAGACTTTGGCGCTATACAGAGAGAAACAGAAGTTTATTTATCTATCATTCCTATATGGTTAACTCCTTTCTTCTTGAGTGTTGCCCCTGAGTCCACGCGAATAAACTTTATAAATATAGACCATGGAAAGTCGGAAGTTTTATTTAAAGAAACACGCGTTTAGCACAAAAATCCGTGGAATGTGAATTGTGGAGATTATTCCGCATTTAACTAATCAGTAAAAAAAAGACGTCGGGAATTTCAGAGGAAGATGCTGGCATATTTTCTTCATCTATGTGGGGTTGAAATTTCATTTCCACTACCTCGACAAACTTTTGAAAGGCAGTGGAAATACTCCTCAACGCATCGCGAATTTCTCCCACAGCGCCAACCAATGCTTTTTGTTCTTTCAAAAGCTCGTTGTTTAAAAAATCCGGCAAACGAGCCAATCTTTTTTCTTCGCTGGGTAGGTGGGGAAATCGAAGTAGTAGGCGAGATAATGGTTGCGCCTGCTCCTTCTTTATGGTCTGCCGAAACCTCCTTCGCTGCTTGTTTTTTTGTTGCATCAAGGCTAGTGTCGTACAAAAGTGTGCCAGGCACGCCCTCCGTGCAAACTTCTCGAAGTATTTCGAAGATTTTGAACTGGAGATCCGTAGGAGTCTCAGCCTTGCTAACCCTCCCAATCTCTATCTGTTTTCGCCAATTCTTTTGTGTGCGATGCCATCGCTTTCTTGCTGATCGATTTTAAGTCAAACCACTTCCGCTTTACTTTTTCTGCGGAATAAGATGTTCCACCATTTAATGCGTATACAGCGTTGGCAACTACATGCCATCTCTCTTCCACCATACGCTTAGTTTTGGTGGCGAATAGTGCTGAGGTTAAAAACTCGTAGTTTTTCTCTACTTGGTCAACTGGGACACTTACTCCTTCCGAAATCCATCGACGAGCCATGATGTGATACAATTACTGTGCTTGGGTGATTAAACCTATAGGAATAAGCTATCGACAGTTATTATAATTTTAACAGGAAGTGTGCATATGGCTTTTTAGATTTATGTACCATTAATATTTGTGCGTTAATAACTTTCATTGTGTTCGATCATTCGGACTTCCGGTGACGTTTTTAATCGTGAAAAATTTTAACTCAATAATGCGAACAAAAGTTTACGAAAACGAAGATATTTACTTTAAACATGCGAAGATTTTTTTAACTGTGAACAAAACATTGCGAAGATTTTTTTGACTTGCTTAAATTTAGTCTTAATTTACGAAAATAAATTTGAAACAAAATTCTCAACAAGAGAAAATTATAAATTGCTACGCAAAAGCCGAAGAAAAAACAGTGTATCAAAGTCACGACGAAAAAACATTATTCAATTTCAATTTTGCGCCGGTCAAAAACTGCCACGAACAAAAAATATCCGAATACGAACAACAAATATTTGTATCCGCACGAATACCATAAGTGTGCCGCCTCAGAACCAGTCTCTATTGACTCTTAATTACCCCTCATTGCTTTGTTTATTGATGATCATCATAGAACCACGTCAAACAACTTTAATGCTCGAAGATGCTCTTATCATTTAGATGTACGGTAAAATAGAAAATCAAAAAATCAAACCTTCATTCCGCTCCCATTATTACGTCAAGGCGTGCGACGAGTCGCGGTGCTCACTTACCCGGCTCAGCTCCCGGGTCCGAAGAAACGCCACTGAGGTGGTGAGCCGCTGACGACGCGTCGTTCGATTCGACCGATCCTGCGGTAAAAGTGAAAACATTATCCAGTATACAAAAATATCCCATATCAATGTCACTAGCACCAGTGGCGGATTAAGGGGGGGCGGAGCTGGCTGAAGCCCGGGACCCCACAACATTTAGGGGCCCCACAAATTTACGTTTTTGTAAAAGTATTTTTTTTGACAAAAAATATTTTCGATTTTTAAAAAAAGCCTTCACTTGCAGAAACTCCCAAAGTTTTTAAAATTTTGGCGCTGAGGGTTGGGGCCTTGGGGGTAAATGTAATATGTTGTTAGTTAACTCAATATTAATGTTTATAAGCAAAAATCTTCTCAAAGTAAGAATGGCAGTTGTTATCATCTAACATTATTGCCTTGTAGGTCGCGGGCAGCAATTTTTTTCAAAGAAAAGTTATCCGCTTTTTGCCGATTCAAACGTCACAATAGAGAATAAGGTAAATGTTAATTCAGGTAGTAATGAACAAACGATGACACCATTGACTTCTTACTATAATAGACTCACAAGTCACAACTACAATTTTGCGCTAGCATTTCACGCTTGATTGAACAGCCTCTGAGCGCGTCGTATCAACCGTGTGCAGCGGCAGATTGCAGTAGCCAGACGGCTAGCTCAATTGTCTTCGTGGCTTTATCTGAATTTTGGCTCATGTATTCATATATCCAGCTCAGTGTTTTTTAAGTTTTGGCTTGTGAAACTATTAGGCAATTTTGAAAGACCGCCAATTGAATTTATAACGTAGAACATGGCTTTGTACACTATTGCAGAAGCAGATTTTGCAAGACCGCGCGACAATTGTGGAAGACCATTTCGGTTTCTCAAAACGCCTTAAAAAAAAAAAACACTAGCTGATCTAGCTGCTTTTTCTATCCACCCAACCAATGACATACATACCAGATACTAGGAGATCTCTTCAAGTCGAAAGATTTCCTGAGAAGAGTGTTTCTCCACTCTGCATCGATATCGAGCTACAGTAGACTACAGTGAGCAGTGCTCACTGCAGTCGCCGTTGTGCGAAGCTGGATGTGTTTGCTCTTGTTTTTTATACAACAACAATAACACAATTACGGGAAATGGTTGCTTTCAGTAACAAAAGGGCTCAATGACCAAGGTCAGAGCATATATATTTATTTAAAAACACGAAGTAAAAAAGTAAAAACCTCTACAGACTGTTTCACCTCAGCGGACCATCAGGTGGTATCTAAATTAGGGTTTAAAGTTAGTCTGGTAGTGAATAACTGATAGTAATATTGATAAACTACGCTTGCTACACTAAAAACCTGACGTAAACCATAGAAGGAGGGTAGTCTCCGCTGCGAACAGCTCAGTGCTCAAGCGAGCAAGTCACAAGCTAGTCTAGAAACACTCGAAGAAAACAAAAAGCGTGGCCGGAATACGGTGCTATAGCCTATAGTAAAAAGGCGGATAGGGTGATGTTAAAATACTGTGACGAGTGTTATGGGTAATAAAAAAAGGGGGGAGGGCGGTTGCAGAGTAGATCAACGCACACAAATTTCATACAAAATAGTAACGACGTATTAGAGAGGGTCTGTAATTTTAAGGGATAAACCTTTCTGTACTGAAGCGATAACGATAATCGATAATTTTAAAAAAGCCATGGGCGATAACGATGATCGATAAATCTCAATTTCTTGAAGCGATATCGGTAATCGATAAACTATCGCCGATAAATTTTTCCGATAAATGTTGCAATAAATTTTCATGTGTTTGACGAAGTTTGTTTTTTAATACGTCAAATTGCAAAAATGTTTTTCTAGATTTTTCAAGAAAAGAGAGCGTTTCACGGATTCTGCCGTAGAAATGACATGGGCCGCTAAGAGACCCGTCAACGAGCCGTCAACCGGTATTTTTAAAGGTCCGCTAACGGCCCAGTTCTATCTTTTGTTTCTATTTGGGCCGCTGACGAGCCGCTACCAATTTTTGAACTCCCTTTCAACTTTCAGTTTTCTTTTAAATGTGGCTGAAGATTCATAAAAGAATGGGCTTTGGGTGGACCGGGCTTTATTTTGGGGATGTTGGGCAGGAGGTTCCGGGCCATGAGCGGTACGGGCTGCAAAAAAGTCAGACCGTGCCATCTCTACTCTGCCGTGGAATTAAACAAAACGAAGAGCAATTTTTTAAATTGGAAGAAGAATTTATGGACACCATGTATTTTGCCATAACGCTAACTCACTAATTTTGAACCCTGTGTGCATAAAGAATTATCGCTATAAGTTATAGGCGATAACAAAATATATTTCAAAAGCTATATCGGTAATCGATAAATCAAAAGTATTTTGAGCGATAATCGATAATAAATTATCGCCGAAAAATTATCTCGATAAATGCCCATCTCTACTCGAGACAACTGGTATTGCATAATTAAGCCTATAGTTGACCAGACTTTTTATGTATGATAGTCCATAAGTTAAGCAACTTGTGAAAGGTAAGTTAAGCAGCTTGTGACCATAATTTAAACAACTTGTGAACAAGAAATTAGACTTTCTAAAATTACATGATGTGTACAAATTAGAGCTTGCTCAATTCATGCATAAGCTTTTCAAAAACAAGCTACCTAATTCATGCAATTATGATTTCTCAACGATTGAAAGAACTCATGATTATGAAACCAGGAGACCAAGCAGATCTAATTATTTTTTACCTCGAGTTTCTGAATCTACTGGGCAAAAGAAGGTTGAATTTCGGGGTGTTAAATTGTGAAACGAAATTAGCGAAAACTTAAAAAATAAACCCTTCAATTCGTTTGAAAATCTGTTTAAAGAAAATTTGATAAGAGAGTGCTGACTATATTGTTAGCGCTGATCGACATTGTTTGTACTGCGCGCTATGTTTATATGAGTGCGAATTATTTTACAGCTATTAGTAGGCCTTTGTGTTAACGCTTTGTGTCTTTAAACAAGGGGCATCTCGACTAGAAAATCTCAGGGTTATTCGATGCTCCTTGTTTCTTTCCGAATGTAAGGATTTGTTTTTTGTGCATTACTTTGTGGAAAGAAAAAATAAACTACTACTACTACTACTAGTAACCCGATTTGTTTCAACATTAGGCGAGCTCTTGTGGGAAGTAGTGACAGAGTTTTCGAGACAAGTCTCGGGTCTCGAGACACAATTTTCAAAGTCTCATCTCGGTCTTGAACTACAAGTCTAGATCTCGAGTCTCGTAAAATTACAATCTTGAAATGCGAGAAGTCTGGAGATTCAAAATTTTAGGTTGTAGGACTAAAAAAACTTTGAATTTATTGGATGTGAGCATAAAATTAAAACATTGTCGAAGACATATTACAACATTGCCATACGTTCTCTGCCATGTAAAAACTCATCAAAAAAAATTAAAGAAAATCAGGCAAACTTTCATGCTCGCACCCGTTACGTTTTTATAATGGAGGGGTTCGGACCTCCCGAAAATGCAAATTTTTACATATTTCGTGTTCTAAATGTGTTAAAAAGATGAGTGATGCTTCAAAAGTTTCAGAATTTTTGAAACAGTAACTGTTGTATTCTTTACCACATTAATAACTGGTGGCAAATTGGGTGGATTTTAAGAAAAGTCCGAAAAAGAGAGTTTTTTGATTTGGTATCTCATTCCGTCAGTTTTCCAGTAATTTTTTTATTGGCAAAGAAAATCTGCTGTAGTACGCTACAGATGAGATTGCAGACTCACAGTAATGAATCTTTTCCTACCAACACCTGTCTTTGAAACTAATTTTAAAAACATCTAAGAGTACCGGCAACAATAACATTAAAGAGTCAGCGAAGATTTAAATCGCATGAAGTATGAACCAAAAATTAAATCTTCCTTACATTCGCGTTGTTACGCCGAAGCGTGAAACGAGTGGTGAGCCCCATCTCTGCGGCTTAGCGCCCGGGCAACACCCTCTGAAAAACGTCGCAGCGGTGGCTAACCGTTGGCGGCACTGTGTCCGATTTGATCGGCCCGGGAATTCATCCCCAAACATGAGCGACGAAATCGGGAGGACGCGAAGATTTTCTGGGGTGATTGGAAGAAGCTTTTTAGGAGAAAAAGACCATGAAAGTTGTTAGGTGTTGTTAACATACGAATAAATTTTCTTAAAAGTTTTGGTCTCGCAAATTTTTTCAAGTCTCGGTCTTGGTTCCGAACATTAGGACTTAACTCCATCACTTATTTTAAAAACAGCCAAGCAACAGCAGGTCTGGTGATCAACACATGCAGATGCCGCAGTTAAATCATTGAAAATAACCAGCAGAAATTTACAGCGCAAGAAGTTGAGAGACTGTTTGGTCATGCGGAACGACCTAATCGAACTAAATTGAGCAAGCTTGTAAATATGTTCGTAATCACAAAATGTTAGCGTAAAAAAAGTTATTCAAACAGAAATACTTCAAAGTTAACCACGTATACCAATTTTCACACAAAACTAAACCGCGATTGTAGCGCAATAAACAACAAATAGTTCAAGCGGATAAAGATTGGTTATTCGCGGAGCATTAGTAATGTGTCTCTCTATGAGAAGTCACTGATGACACTTAATTGCCGCTTGCCGGCAAGAGCAAGGGCACCGAGAGAAATTTCGCGCCCCGGGGCAAAAATTTCGTTTGGGTCCCTTGGTCAGAGGTGCCCCAAAATCAAGCGATGAGCAAAAAAGCGTGCGCAGATGTTCGAATTTCGGCCCGAAATCAAAAAAACCTCATCGCCTGTGGCGAAGGTAGAAATTTTAAAAGGAGGGGGGTTCATAATTTCCACATTTCTTTCAAGCGTATTTTTTTTTCGGCAGAACTAATTTGAAGCTGATTAAGAAACAAGAAAGGGAGCATGCTCTCCCGGAAAAATTTTAAAAATTTACATGCTGTAAAAGCTATTTTAGTGCTTTTGGAATAATTTTGATGCAAATTTTGTTCAAATTTTTTGACCCTTATTTTGAGTGCTTCGCTAAATATGATGCGTTTTGTTCGCACGTTTTCGATTATGCGTGCTTAAGGCGTAAGGCTTATCGCTATCGAAGAGGATCAAAATTATGGAAAAATTGTACACATCAAAAGCATTTTTGAAAATGGCTGGTGGGAGGATGCATACCCCTCATCCCACCCCCCTGGATCCGCCCCTGGGCATAAGCTACAGAAACCATCAAAAGATTGTGGTATATTTCAGTCACTTGGCACCACTGGTTTTGTTCTTCTTTACTAAATAAACAGAGTCAAATGTGGGGGAGCATAACACAATGGCACCCCCCTAAATACGCTAGTGGCGTTCGCAGGCCGTAGTTTTGCATTCTATTTAGACAATTCTAAACCCCGGGCCCCTCTGTGTCTCCGGGTCCCGGGCAATGACCCCTTCTGCCTTCCCCCCCTATCGGCGTGCCTGGGCAAGAGTGCCTGACTACAGTTGTGAGGTTATACTAGCAGAAAATGTTTAATGTCACTGAAGAATCTAGCGTTAAAAATTATTGCACCATCGTACAACGGTAGGCTAGCTACAACATCCAGGCTTCATAACTTTTCACTCTATAATAGGTGGTACTTTCAGCTTTAATGTGAAAGAATAAAATCTATTGCAGAGAACAGTAGCATAGTATAGTTTGGTTTTTATAAATAAGGCATAGCTATCCTATTTTTCAGAACAGGATAAAAACAGCGGCGGCGCTAGCTTCACGCTAGTGATAGGAAAAAACAGCGGCACTGACGCTAGCGAATTACTTGCATGACGGTTAGCAACGCTAGTGCCCAGCTCTGCCTATACATTAATAATATGATTAATGACTGTTATTAGTTGATCAGTCGCTTTATTTCTTGATTGTTTTGAGTAAAAGATAAGCCATCTAGGCTTTTGCATTTCCATTGAATCGATTTACCGAATCTTTGTTTATTATATAAGACTATTGGAAATAAAAACTTTTTTTTATTTGATTTTCCATTTTTATCTTCCAATCACGAGAAAGCGAGTTGTATCGCTATATGTCAGATTAGATATCCTCACTTACATGGGAGATAACTTTTCTGAGGTTCCTCTTCTTGTCTTTTGTTGAATTTGTTGCTTGTTCAAGCCACCAAGCAGCGACAAATATCGTAAAGTACCTTATTCAAGGGCACAACAACATGTCGAGGGTAGGAGTCGAACCTCGAGTCCGCAACCTTTCGATTCATTATGGTCGCCATAAAAACGGCGCTCCAGACCGTTCGGTCACGCTGCCGACGTGACTATGAACGATTTCAAAATGATTCAACATTTTTTGGTTCGTTCATTATATATAGTACCGTACGCGTAAAAACGATTGCAAAATTAAATAAAGGAAATATTATAAACCCATTAAACCGATTGGGTAAATCGATGTGTTATGGAAATGTACTAATTGCTTCTAACAAAGAATAATATATTTGATCTTACTCAGCAGGACTCAAACGCAGTAATTGAGCGTGCTGAACAAAGCACAAAAAGTCCATACTTGGTCCTTTTACGCTTCTGATCAATATTGGTATTGTTTTGTTTTTTGAGGCTGTTCTTCGGTTTATTGTTCTTTTCATTTTATATCGCATATGCTTCCGCTGAATTTGGAAAAGAGGGCCCCGTTATTAAATTAGCCCGGGGCCCACGTACTGTTGATCCGCCCCTGACTAGCACGGCTGATAATTTTCGTTAGGGTCTTACAAATATTCAATTTTTTTCCAGCGCTTGGCAAATAACTTGAAACACAGAATCAAGGAATTCAAATAACTGTATATATCATCGGCCAACATACGTAGTCATTGCTCTTTCAAACCAGGTGCAAGTATAATATGCAAAATGGGTGAACGTGTACCTCTAGAGCTGTAGACTCGGGTTTGATTGTGAGTCGGGTCAAACCAATGACTTTAAAATTGCTATTCAAACTTCCTTGCTTGATGTTGATAGCTCAGATGGCCAAGTGGTGAGAGCGTCGGCTTCGCGAGCTGCAGACTTGGGTTTGATTCCAAGTCGGCTTTGATCGCTTTCTCGTGATAGGAGGATAAATATGCAACTAAATACAATGTTTGGCATTAAAGGGACAGTGTGGAGAACAAGCCGCTTGTTGCGCCGTCGGGAAAGGCACTTAATGGTATGCCTTCATGTTAGAGTGGCGGGCAGGTGGTTGGCAACTTCTAGTCGAGCTCATGACACAACATCTCAAGATGGCCCAGATGGCCGAGTTAACAGCTCAGATGGCAACAGCTCAACAACAGCTCAGATGGCAATTAAAAAATTTAAAAAAATTAAAAAATATAGCCTAAACAACTCCCGCAATTAAAAAATATAGCTTAAACAACCAAGATGGCCGAGTGGTATGGAGCGTCTGTCTCTTGAGCTGTAGACTTGTGTTTGATTCCGAGTCGGGTCAAACCAATGACTTTAAATGTGGTATTCACAGCTTCCCTGCTTGACGTTCAGCATTAAAGGGACAGTGTGAAGAACAAGCCGGCAAGTTTACTTGTTGTGCCGTTGGGAAAGGCGCTTAGCGGGATTCCCCCTCATTGGTGTGGTAGACAGGTGGCCGGCGACTCCTAAGCGAGCTCGTATAGCGTTTTGATCGCTTTCTCGTGATAGGAGGATAAATATGCCACTAACTAACTAACTAACATTTGTAGCTTCCTTGCAAATAAGAATAAATTTCCAGTGGTGCTATGCAATCTACTTGCCGTAGTGGCCCAATCCAATGAAAGACTTGAAAAAGAGCGTGTATAGCTCTTACTAAAGACAGACCCAAGAAATAAAAAATCGACAATTTTATTTTTCATCGGTTTTTTTTTGTTTTTTTTTTTTGCGAAATAGCTATTACCTGCTCTACGAAACAATCCACCGAAACAAGGCATTTTATATTGTAAATTTGTGGTATAGCCTGTTCAAGTTTCGCTCTCGATTCTCCAAAATTAGCGATACAGTACAGATATTAAATCAGCTGTACTGAATCAACTGATTTTATACTTGCTTCGAATCTTATTCGCCTACGCAAAACCTCACGCAAGTTTTTGAATAGGCTTTTTATTCTTCCGTTCTCAGTTTCCAACGTAAATCAAAGGGAAAGCTGTTTTATTCTATTGTTTTGCTTAGCGAATATCCTTAAGACGTTTTAAAGATATTCGCCAAGCAAAACGGTAATGTCATTGCAAATGTGAAACAAAACTAAGCGCAAGTTTGTCGTTACCAAACAATTAAAAATATTGTTAAACAAAAGAATTTTCTTGAAGTTGGTTCAAGCGAACAGCAAACAATCTAATTGGATTGGCAGCAATCACCTACTTTTAGGAGCGTAGTCACAGAAGGAGGGGGTCAAAAAGGACTATTGTCTCCCCGAGATATTTTCAATAACCAGTGGTAGGAATATAAACATTTACGTTCTTTTGTTGGAACTAAAATATTTTCTGGAACACACTTTATGAAGGGCGGCGATTGGCTTTATCTATATTTAGAAGCTGAAGAGCCAAAAGAAGCTTTTTTGCAACAATAGAATATCCTTACTTCACGAACAAACATCTTATTGCAAACAAAGGGCGATTTGAACTACTTTCCGCTCTAGGTTCTTGCAGCAAATGGGAAAAAATTTGTTGCGATGACATTTCTAAATTACTACACTTTGTGTGATACACTTCAATGATTGGAGGCTATTCCTTGATTCATCCCCTACCCCCAAAAAGCAACATTAGAGCTGTTCTTTGGCGTAGTAGAAGTATCTTACCGTTTGTTCAAACGGTTCGTCGAAGTGTTCAACATGCAGACTCACTAAGGTTTGGGTTTTTGCCAAAATACTTTTTAAACCTGTCCGAAGCAAAAGTCGTGTTTAGTAGGATTGCGTAAACCTCAAATAAACAATGAATTTAATGATATTTTGCATTGGACCGAAATATAAGCCTCAATGAGCTTCAAAAAACTCGCAAAATCCTTAGATTGACATCGTTCAAAAACATTAGCACTTAGAGAATTCCAGATGGCAAAATGTCTCTAGAGATTCTTTACTTAGACTCTCAGTTAAACTTCTTCCACAAAAATTGTGGAGATGTTTTTGATGGCCATAAGAAGCAATTTCACGAGGACCTTTTTGTAATTGAAAATGGACACAAAGGAAAATGCTGGGTGATAAGCGTATTTGAAAATTACTGCTGATCTAAAGTAAGAGATAATGCGATAAGCCAGCACAAGCAAAACCGTTGTTGTAATTGAATCAACTTGAAAATATGAGCATTGCTGCCAGTACATGTATCTCATATTATCCAAACGTACCAGAATTCTCACCTTCAATGCATTTTTGAGTTTCTTTTGAAGTGATTTATCCTCTAATAATAATAAAAGTTTTGCCTCCTTATCGTTTTAATAAAAACTATCTGATCGTGTATATGCAGGGTTGGAAATCGATACCCGAAAAAGTAAAGAAATAATCGATATTCGATAGTTCACCAAAAAGTAAAGAAATAAGCGATTTCGATGGTAGTTCAAAAAAGTAAAGAATAAAGAATATGGTAGTCGATATTCGATATTACACTGAGCATTTAGCGGTGTACGCCAAGCATTTTTTGTGATGTCCTCACATTCATGCGGTGACTTACACACAAACAACGGATATAATATATGACATTATCGATGCGAAACAACTTTGCTATTAAAAACCTTTTTTGTGTGTGTTTTTTTGGCAAAAAAAAATATCAGCTAAAACAAGGTAATGACATACCAACGATTATATTAAATTTACTAAAGTAAGATAAAGTAACCTGAAAAAGAATCGAATATGGAATATAGAACTGCGCCGAGAAAAAAGTAAAGACAAGACCATATTCAATACTCATTCATAAAAGTAAAGGCTCCAGTGCATTCGATGAACAAAAAGTAAGGAATATCGTAATCGAATATCGATTACAATCGATTTTTCCCAACCCTTTGTATATGGAATGTAATATTTACTAAGAAATCAAACTACAAAATAAAAAATTAATAATTAAAGGATTTGAAATAGAAATCATATTTTTCCAGCAATCACAGTAGAATAATAAATCGTAGCAATCGAATGGTACAAGTGTCTCCAATTTAAATAAATAATTAATCCTTGCGAAGAAAATTTTCACAACAAAGTTGTCTAGAGCCAAAAACATTTTGGGGGCTAAATGCTGAAAAAACGCAATAAATTTCACATTATCTTTTTTAAAAGTATGAAAGCTTTGAAGAGCAAGTTCGTACTTATACCAACATTTAAAAAAAGACATAATTACTTCAATGTTTCCGGATCACGTAACTTCTTGCGCTGTTAATTGCAACATTCTGGCCCACTAGTTTGAATTACGTCATTATGACTCAGAAAGTTGCATCTTGTGATAAACCAAAAGGCTCGCATGCATTTCAAGTAAACATACTTGATTCGGTAAGACGGAGTTGCTAAGTTGCAGTAAATTGCGAAAAGCGTTTTTGGTCTGCAGAATGTATTGTGTCGAAATGTCCATTGTTCTGTTGTAAGAATTTTTCCTTGGGATATTTTCGTTCCGTATTTGTTGTATTCTAAATAATAAAGTTTTACACTGCCTTGCATACACTGCTAATGATGGCAGCTGATTTTTTGTTGTCGAAACGTCCAGTTGCAAGCATAACTGTGGCTTTATCCCTCTTCTATAAACTATTTTCGTCTCTCATTTATTGTGTTCCAAGATAAATTTAATTACAAAAATAAGAGCCCAAATAATTTGAAACATTTGGATTATTAGGGCTCTTATTTTTGTAATTAAAATATTCAAAAAATCCATATTATGTAGCCTACTCCGAAGATAAATTTAATTCTGCCATATGTACTGAGAAAATATTCCGCGAACTAATGAAGATAAATCTTGCACCAATCGGCTACAAGCATACCGTGGGTATATTTTGAATGTGCCAAAGAAAATCGCAAAACAATTTAATTGTTATGTTTGCTGCCTAGGATAGGCTCATACGTTTCTTTAGCAATACGCCTAGTATCACATTCTGATGGATTCTAAGTACTGTACATAAACCGCCACTTACTTTTTCTGAACTACAAGCAGACTCCTCCGAAATTTCTTGCGTTTAAAAACCAAACACGAACTGTCCACACCCGATAGCAAAGATCAAATGACGGTGACTAGTGGCGTAGCCAGCCAAAAATTTCTGGGGGGCGAAACTTTATAGACTTGTCCGGTGGCTCACACAGGATTCGGCAAAAGGAGACCCAACCGGGGATGTGGGGGTGAACCTCCCAGCAGTCGCAGGCTAAGGCAGTCTGGAAGCAGAGCCCCCAGCCACCGCGAATTTTCAGGGTTTTTATAAAAAAAAAACTACAAATTTCAGCGTAGTTTTTTTGTCGAAAAAGGACACACGGGTACCCCCGAGTGGTCTTAATCCGCCCCTGCTTGCGTTCTTAACAGATTGATGTTATAGCATTAGGATCTTTGCTTGTAGGCTAGTGGTAACTAAAAATATTTCGGGGGCGGGGGGGCAATTGCCCCCTTTGCCCTCCCCCTGGCTACGCCCCTGACCGTGTATGTGCTTTCTTAAACTGCTTTCCAAACTCTTTCATTGGGTATCGTTGTTTGGGGCCAGTCGCCTGCTAAAAATAAGGCACAACCTAGAAAAAAGATGAAGTCGAGATGTCCAGGTAAAACATTGCCCCCTTTGCCCTCTTTGCCCTCAATTGCCCCCTTTGCCCTCCCCCTGGCTACGCCCCTGACCGTGTATGTGACCTAAATTATTTCACTAAGGACTAGAGTGAACTTTTTGGATCATTTTCGCTATAGTAGAACATGCTTACTTAGTGGACGATTTAAACTGCTTTCCAAACTCTTTCATTGGGTATCGTTGTTTGGGGCCAGTCGCCTGCCAAAAATAAGGCACAACCTAGAAAAGAGATGAAGTCGAGATGTCCAGGTAAAACATTGCAAAAAAGAGTCTTTACAGTCTGGAATGAGTTTAGCCTGGATTGGCTGTGCGTAGCAAGGCTGAGGAGACTTTTGTTATAGTTGAAACATTAATTTGTCCCTTGCAAATTTCTCAAGCTTTACAGTTTGTAGTCAAGGTAGTCCAATTTTTGTTTGTAAAACCAAAGCGATATTTATATTTGCAACGCTGTGCTGATCTGGCAATCTATTAGCTTTTACGCAATGATTACTTGTTGCTTTTGTGTCTCATAAACACCAAGAGCAGCCAAAGCTGGAGTATTTAATAAAAGTCTGGTAAGATAGTGAGAACGCTTACATATACGTGCATGTAAACCACTTAATTGTGCTCAGCGTATCGAACTGCTGCATTTCCGATTAATAACCAAACGTCTGTTTCGTCTTTGCCGAGTTGATAGAACGAACGGCAAGATGTTTCTACAAGCCAGTGGAATAGATTTGATGTTTTTTGGGGGGATGAATCCATGAATAGTAAATAAATTATTAAAGTCTAATACAGAAGAGTACTAATTCGGAAATGTCATTGCAATAAATCTTCCACTTTCTGCACGAAAGTAGTTTGGAAAGCAGTTTAAATCGTCCACTAAGTACAATATGATTTTTGTTCGGGAAGTAAGCATGTTCTACTATAGCGAAAATGATCCAAAAAGTTCACTCTAGTCCTTAGTGAAATAATTTGCCCTCTTTGCCAAATGAGTGGGTTGCCGTGGGGGATTCTAGTGATGCGGGCTAGTTAGGCTACCGCTAACTTAGTTTGGGGTTAGTAGTTATAGCCTCTTTCATTGGGTATCGTTGTTTGGGGCCAGTCGCCTGCTAAAAATAGGGCACAACCTAGAAAAAAGATGAAGTCGAGATGTCCAGGCAAAACAATGCAAAAAAGAGTCTTTACAGTCTGGAATGAGTTTCGCCTGGATTGGCTGTGCGTAGCAAGGCTGACGAGGCTTTTGTTATAGTGTAAAGCTTGAGTTATACAGTTCGTCGAAGTGTTCAACGTATAGACTTAAAACGGTTTCGGTTTTTGCAAAAATGTTTTTCAAACCTGTCCGAAGCAAAAGTCATGTTAGTAGGGATTACATAAACCTCAAATAAACAATGAATTTAATGATATTTTGCATTGGACCGAAATAGAAGCGTCAATAATTGGTATGTTGCCTATTTACCTTCCTATCACGAGAAAGCGATCTATGCGCAATACGATCGCTCGTTTAGGAGATGCCGGCCATCTGTCTACCACACCAAGAGAGGGAGGCGAGGGGAAACGAAAAATGAGTTTATTTTGAGCTCATGAGCTCACAATTTTGAGCGCATGAACGCATGTGCTCGCATTAAAAAGTAAGCTCCGAGATTCCTAAGATTCCGAGTCGGGTCAAACCAATGACTTTAAATGTGGTATTCACAGCTTCCCTGCTTGACGTTCAACATTAAAGGGTCAGTGTGGAGAACAAGCCGGCTAGTTTACTTGTTGTGCCGTTGGGAAAGGCGCTTAGCGGGATTCTCCCACATTGGTGTGGTAGACAGGTGGCCGGCGGCTCCTAAGCGAGCTCGATATAGCGCTTTGATCGCTTTCTTGGGATAGGAAGATAAATATGCAAGTAGTACACAAATAGCATTAACTTTCCATAACCATTTAGTGAATGCCCACTCGCCACCGTGTCTGGACCCGAATTTGAAAATTAGCATAAAATCCTCCATAGATCTTTGCGATGAGCGCTTGAGCTCATTTATACAGCACATGCGCTCTGAAAGTGAAGGAGCGCGTGAGCTCATTAGGAGCACATAAATGTGCTTAGATGCGATGAGCGCATGCTGAGCCTGTTATAGAGCGCATGCGCCCTAAGGGTGAATGAACGCATGAACTCATTTTGAGCACATGCGTCTGAAAGAGCTCAGTTCGCTTTTCACCGCTGTTGAAGAGGGAGGGAGGAATTCCGCTAAGTGCCTTTACCAACGGCACAACAGTTATTAAGCGTGTCGGCTTGTTCTCCACACTGTCCCTTTAATGCTGAGCGTCAAGCAGGGAAGCTGTGAGTACCAATTTTTTAGTCATTGATTTATTCCGACTCGGAATCAAACTCGAGTCTACAGATCCCGAGGGGGACCCTCTTGCCACTCGGCCATAATAAGCTTTAAAAAAACTCGCAAAAACACCTTTAAATTATCATCTTCAAAAACGTTAACACTTAGAGAACTCCAGATGGCAAAATGTTTCTGCAGATTCCTAGCTTAGACTATCAGTATGTTGTAGAATTCTTCCACAATAATCGTAGGGATTGTTTTGCCTTTTGATGATTTGATTTCTTGATTTTTATGCTCCTGTCACAAGAAAGCGATGGAGGTGCTGTTCATAGAACGAATCCAGACCCCCTTAGGAATTGTCTTTGTTTCCGAGTTTTCCGGTTGAGTTTTCGCTTCTGACTTTTTTCACTTGTTGCTTGTTAAATTCCACCAAGCAAGCAGAGATAATTATCGTGAAGTATCTTATCCAAGTACGCAGCAATGAGGCTTGGACGGGAGTTGAACCATTAACCTTGCGGTAGTAATCGCAAAAACGATGCTCCAAACCACTTCGCCATGCTGCCGACAATTTTTTTTTAGCTATTGAGGATGTTTTTGATCACCATAAGAAACGATGTGAGGAGGACCTCGTTGTGAAAATATTGAAAATGGACACAGGAAAATGCTGGGTGTTGAGTATCTTTGCAAATTACTGCTGGTCCAGAGCAATGCGATAAGCCAGCACAATCAATGCCGATGTTGTAATTGCATGAATTGAAAAATATGTGCATTAGGCCTATTGCCAATACGTGTATCTCATTTTATCCAAACGTACCAATCTAACAGAATTCTCACCTTCAATATATTTTTGAATTTCTTGTTCAGTGATTTATCCTCAAATAATAATAAAAGTTTGGCCTCCTTATTGTTTTAATAAAACAATCTAAACGTGTATATGGAATAGAATGTGTGCTAAAAAATTAAACTGCAAAATTAATTTGGCCTTATCAAAAAAATCTGAAACGAAAATCGTATTTTTGCAGCAATTGCAGTAGACTAATAAATCATTGCAATCGAATGGTGCAAGTGTTCCAATTCAAATCAATAATCTTTGCAAAGAAAAATTTTGCCATAAAGTTGTCTACAAGTCACGAACGTTTGGGGGGTTAAATGCTGAAAAAACGCAACAGATTTGTGCAGGTAAAAATAAAACAACCAGCTGATCATCAGCGCTGTTTTGCTTTTATTGATTAGCGATTATAATACGTGTGCCGTGAAAAACATTCACGACTTTCTCTTTCAAAAGTGAAGCTTTAAACAAATTCAAATGCAAGCAAATTTGTATACATGTCTAAATCAAAATAAGAAATGTTTGCAACCGCTTCCGGATCACGTTTTTGCGTTGAGAATTGCAACATTTTGGCTGAATAATTCGGACCACGTCATTGTGACTGAAAAGTTCCTCTTGTGATGAATATAAAGGCTCGCACATTTCAAGTAAACATACTTTATTCGGTGAGGTGGCGTAGCTAAGTTGCAGCAAATATCAAATTTTTTGGTCAATGTTTCACTTGAAACCGGCCGTTAGCTCAGTTGCTAAGCCCCCGCTTTCGGTGCGGGAAGTCTGGGGTTCGATTCCCGGACCGGTCAAACCAGCACAGTGTCGCCAACGGCTCGCCACCGCTGCGACGTTTCTTCGGAGCTGTGTAGCCCAGGCGCTAAGCCGCGGAGATGGGCCCCGCCCCTAGTTACACGCTTCGACGTACTACCGCAAGTATAATGAAGATTTGATTTTGATTTTGCATCACTTGATAATAATTATCGTGAAAATGAATGGCATAATTATTGACCTGCTTGTTTCTAATCCGAGTGCAAAAGGCGACATATTGACACTTCTATTTCAGAAACTAGAGTTTAGTGATTTAAAAGTTGCGGTAACCTTTTGATGCAAAACTACAAAAAAAAAACTACTTGCAGCTAGTAGGTGACGTAAATTGAAACATATTTCAATGCAATGTAAAATGCTTCGTCGTTATTAGGTGGTACGACATTGCAGATTTCTTTTGTGCTTAGGGTAGGACTTGCTGTTTTTTGGACTTCAAAATAGAGTCTATAACCGTGTACTAACATCATGAGAAATGTTTTATTGCAGTGGAAGACCATTTTAATCACTCAGCAGAACATTATATTGTAGATAAAAATGGCCTAAACAAAGATTAATTTGTTTTCTGATTTATCAAGCGTTTAACAGCACATTGCGACACGGTGAGCAGGTTCAATTCTCGGTGGAGTCACACCAGATACTTTTACAGCGTTGCCCTGTTACTCTCTATTTCATGCAGCGATATAGTGACGCGCATTGACGTAACCAGGGATTGTCTTTGCGCGCGCTCTCCTCTCTCAACCTTCTCCAATTCGCGTTTAAAGTCGTTTGAAAAATTGTGCCTAAATGAGGTAAACATCTTTTTGCGCCTCATTTCCACAGACAGTTCTTTGTGCACGCCACTGATCATGCGCATAAGCGTATACGTCAAGTATAACAAAACTGATAGATACTGTAAGTTTTATAAAATAAAGAAGTTGTTTGTAGCGCATATGAAAGACTTTGCACTTGAATACTTACTAATTGTTTACTCGGCTCCATTAGTTAATGATTGGTTTTGGTGAGAACATATGTTTGATTCAGTTTAAATGTTTGCTAGTATGAAAGTCAAGTTCTGGTAATGTATTTGATTTCAAAGTTGATTTTTAAATCAGAATGCGAGTTATTTTATAATAGTTAATTTGGTGCCCAAACCAAACTACCATAATTATGTGAATCTCACGGTTGGTGCTATATTGCAGGTCGTATGCTGCATTATGAGATTTGCTTCCTCCACGAGTAATAAGTTATTAAGTTTGATTAGGTCTACTTAAATGCAGTAATGTACGCGTAAACAAAAATAATGACGTCATACTAAAAACATTACGGCTTAAGCGTGCGCAAATAAATTGAAAATATACGGCGTCAGCGTAAACATGCTCAGTATCGGAGATAGTGCGCAAGACCATGCATCAAGCATAAGTCTGCAGTAATAAGGTAAGCCCATCAATCGTGATTCGTGGAATATCTACTGCAATGTTTAGCCGTAATCTACTGATGCAATTCAGTTCCTAGTGTGGCCAGCAAGTTTGATCGAAGGAACGAAACCAAATGTGACCGTGTTGCTCCCACTCAATAATTAATTACGATCAGGGCCCGTACTTTCAGTCTGCTACATGATTATAAAGCCGCTCACGTGCTTGAACTGTACTATTCATTTACTGTAAAAAATTGCATACCCAAAGTAACTCGTCAACGCTATCGGTTTTCGCCAAAAAGTGGCAAAAAGTATGCGGCGTATGCAGTTCCATAACTCCTTAAAAAATGACGGCTTAGGCAACATTTTAAGCAAAAAAAACGAGCATTTATGTTCAATTGCAAGGTTTATGCAAATGCAATGGCTTAATGATACAGTCAAGCGTATAATAGAAATAAAGAGGTGCAGAAATGGTACTTTCAAAGGTGTGCAAGCACGCCAGCAAACTCGGCCAATTTTTATCCGAGTTTGAGTTCACGCAAGATATTTGCTAGCCCGAGTTCAAGTTCCAGTTCTTCAATTTTAATTTTTCGACTTGGTTAATGTTATTTTCTGAGAAGTTAAATAGCGTTCGCAAATAAAAAAGTTTGTTACGTGTTGAACGCTATTTGCTGAGCATTTTTTAACAAATTTTTACTGCAAACACCACGTAAAAATCGAACGCTCGATTATACACAGACATTACGCTATAACAGTGACACAGCGCATATATCCTAAACACATTATTTAACACGGTTGAAAATAAAAACAAAGACATCATCCTCAGTTACTCTATATTTCAAAAATAGCCACATTAGTGGGTGTTTAAGCAAAGCGTATGAAGATGCATTACGTTTTGCTTAAACGCATTACAGAACTCGAATATCTTTGCTCTTCAAGTTTAAAGAGTTTATTTTTCGAGTTCAAGTTCGCATCCTTGGGTGCTAGTAAAGAAAATGGTAAAGAACCGATGCTTTGCTCGTTAACTTTGTTTGTTTCTGAAACAATGTTACATGAAACACATCCGTTTACGTACATAAAGACATACAATAATGCCACTCAGCAATGATTTTTACCAAGTATTACTACCAAATTTACGTATTTATGGATAAAAGTAAGAAGAAATTTGGGTTTTAACCACTTGCCACTTACGTTGTTTGGGTGCTTACAAGGTTACCATATTTTCACTGTTAAAAAGAGGGCAGGTTTAGCCTGCATCGCGTGCCCCTAAAAAAAGGTCTTCTCGCGTTGGAGCTAAAACTTTCCAAAATATTCGGGTTTCTCAACAACAAATAAAACAGAAAAAGTCTCTAGTACTTGCTGATATGATGAAACATTTATACACTGAAAGCATGATTGGATATGTTTTCAATATTCAAAATGCCGAAAAGGAGAACAGTTGGGCATTTTCTAACGTCCTCGGAGGACAAATTCTTTTTCACTAAAAAGGAGGACATGTCCTCCAAAAAGAGGACCTGTGGTAACCCTAGTGTTCACAGGCTTTATGACTCTCCACGAAGGTCCCCTGCATTTTCTTTGCCGTTTTTTTTTCGAGTACCCAGACTATTATCTTATGTAAAGCACGCTGACATGCAAAATAATGGTCAGTTCACAATACGGCAGAGCTGAGTATAACGCTAAGAATGTCCATCTGTATCCAAATTTAAAGACTAAAATTTCATTTCCAGTCGTGTCGCTTTAAAAATATCACTCCTAGCTCACACTTGGCATGAGCGGAAGTGCGAAGGGCTGAGAGCGTATGCATTGTTTGTCTTGTTCAATCATTCTCGATTGATGATGAATTTGGCCAAGAATTATAGCCGTCTGCAATGTGTTCTTGAAGCACCCACTATCCAAGGGCGGATCCAGATGGGAATGTGGGGGAGAATGCAGCCAACCCGACAAGCCATTTTCAATAATGTTTTTGATGAGTACAATTTTTCCATCTCTTCGTACAATAAACCTTACGCATAATCGAAAATGTGCGAACAAGATGCATCATATTTGGTAAAGTACTCAGAATTAGAGGCAAAAAATTCAAACTAAAGTTGCCTAAAAATTGTTTTGGAAGCATTAAAATGGCCATTTTTACAGTATGTAAATTTTCAAAAATTTTCTGGGGAGTATGTCCCCTGATCCCCCTAAAGCTTTTTTTGTTCCTCAATTTGAATCAAATTAATTCTGCAGGAAAAAACTACGTTTGAAAAAATATCACAACTGGGTGCCCCCTCTCTGAAAAAATTTCTGAATTCGCCCCTGACATGTAATATTTTCAAAGGGCTTATTGGGCTTATTCACGTCCGTTTCCGGGTCTAAACGTCTAACGTCTTTGTGTTTAGTAAACATTCAGCGTAGTTCAAAAATGCATTTACCCCATCAAAATTTTCTGGATCTGCTCCTGCCGCTAACCTATGTCTTACTCCTGTGCATAAACTTTACCTTCCACGACCACAAAACGCACCCATGAAGCTTCACGTAAAATCGAAAGAAGCTTTGTGAGCAGCTTTTTGTCAGTTGTTCATAAATTACAAACCGTCCAAATTACAAATTGATAATTTTATGCGTGATATAATACACTCAAAAACTGGATTTTCCGACAAATCCATGTAAATATCTAAAATTTTTTCGCAAAATCACTCTGTAACCTAAATAAAAAGACATAATATCATAGAAAGGTTTTGGTTTTTACACTAGGCACCACTACTTGATTTTTGTAATTTTTAGAAACTAGGCTTACGCTGATACAAATACCAGTTAAGTTTAGTAAACAGTTAAGTAAATTATCAATTTGTAATTTGGCGGTAACTTGTCGACTAAACAATTTGTGCTCCGAAAAATTTTGACAGATTTTTAATTTTTGATAATGTCCGGAATTTTTAAAAGTAAGTAGATTTTTTTTTTTATTTTCGCAAATTTTTTGTTCTAATATATTCGAAATAAAAAGTTTTCAGTTGGGTTTGGCAAGTGTTTCAGATAGTAATGTTTGTATATTTTTATGCTCTTTTTAATTCACAAAAACAATGCACGTTCAGTGTAACTTTTCACATTGTAGCATAATGATTGCTAACCTCTAATAACAATTTTATAATGTGTTGTAGCTCAAATTTGCACAACAGTAAATGGATATTCTTGATGGATATGATAAAAACGCTATCGATGGCATGGCTCTATCGGTCTTTGAAAACTCAAGCCTATATTCACCGCGAGTGGGTGGTAACTATACGTGGTAATCGTATGAAGGGGGATATGTGCAGTGTTTTTTAAAGTTTGGCTTGAGGAACCATCAAGCAATGTTGAAAGACCACCAATTTTTAAATTTGTAAATAAACTGCATTCAACAACTGTTTTCACAAAAATTTGGAAAATTTCAGAGGCCGCTGAACAATTTTGAGAGATCGTTTCGGTTTCTCAAAACGCCTTAAAAAACACTGAATATGTGACTATTTCTTCATTAATCAATCATCATCTACTGCAGTCATGACCAAAGTCCGGCCCGGGGGCCACATGTGGCCCGTGGTCAGTTTTCATCCGACCCGCAGCCTCCGTCATAAAATGAATAACGTCTGGCCCGCATGTAGAATTAATACGTTTTGTAAATATTAAACTGCCATGGTGACTTATTTTTAATGTTTCAAAACAATTTGCACCCAAGAGTACAATTACTTCTATTTAACGGTTACAAAAAAGTCAGCTGAAGTGTTAAAAAAAGTGAAGTTGAATGAATATTCAATTTCGTTATTGACTGTCAATTCAATTTTGATATGCATGTTTTAAATGAGCCAAACACATTCTAAAGATGGTTGAAATTAAAATAAAAAAGCAAACGTGACATACAGATTGGCTTGCTGAAATTTATTTAAATTAACTGCTATTATATGTAAAGAACGTCAGCCAAGGTTGGCCTTCCTACATTTTTAACACACCAAATCAGGCTCCCTTTGCAAAAAGTTTAGACACCACTGATCTAGTGTCTATTCATATAATAAAGATTTTAAAATTCATGTCATTGACACAGTTTTTTTCATTTAAGATGAAAAAAATTGTGTCAATTGCATGAATTTTGTGCGAGTTAGAGCCTTGATAAGATTTGAGAAAAAAGATTTGCCTACGTTAAAAATCGTAAGATGTGCAATATTAAAATAGCCCAAAGCAGCTGCTTGTAACATTAACAGTGATTTTTCAAAACTTTATCAAGCCATAGAAATGATGAAACTTTGACAAGGTGATGAATTTTGAAAGCTTTACAATAATACAATAAAAATAAGCGCTGAGAGACTGTAGATGAAGAGATGACTGCAGATTGTCCTCTGAATTTTATTACTGTAGATCAATTCGTGAAGCAGAAGGCAATTTTCCTTCGCTCATATCATATCATTGATTTTTAATTTGCTTATGAGGTAGTAATTATATTTTGCTTGATAAATGAAATACTTGGGTCATTTTAAATCGAACTTTAATTTTCTTTTTGGAAACTTTTTGAATTTAGCTCCCACCACGTTCTTCTAAAATTTTCAACTGTTATTAAGGTTGGTTTCCATGAAAATAAGAATGAGCTTAACTCAGTTTGGTAAGTTGAAGGTGTTATTTGGCCACAGGCTCAACCCACACCCTGGGCTTGATCTAGAGCAACGGTGTGCAACCTGCGGGCGTCTGTGAAATTTCGTGCGGCCGGGACATACATTTAAATTAAAAATACACGATGTAGCAGCAAATGCTGGCGCGTATTGACGCGAAACAGAAAAAATGCAAAAACGCATTTGTCGACAGGTGGATGAGAAATTGAGAACTTAATTCGAGAAACCTGGCAGAAACGCAATTTCAGGGAGAAATGCACCAAAATGGATTATCCTCACGATAAACTTATCCACGGTTTATTTTTGGATTAATCCTAATTTGGTCAGCACCAAGCGCGATATTAAGTACCGGTACAAAAGCGAGTTAAACCGACGATTAAATAAAGGTCAAAATTTAATCCGTGGTTTTTGGTGGATTAAGCTGCGGGTTTCTGTTACCCATTAGCAAGCGGTTAAGTGCGACCCTGTGTTAAGGTGCGTTTACCGATACGCGACGGGCGACAACGCGACAATTTTTTATCATATCTTAATTGTTTGTTTTGTTTTACTGTTTAGCGATCACGCGAAAACCTTCTGCATTCACTGACATTATAATTTTTCTCGCGCTTTCGCATATCGTTTAATTGTCGCGTGTTGCGTATCAATAAACGCACCTTCATGCTGACCTGCGTTAGCCTCCGTCAAACAAATTAAATCGATGCATCATTGACGTTGTAACAATCCTGCGTGTAGCTTCCCATTTGTGTTGTCGTGGACAAGTACTGGTAAACCTTTTTAACGCACAGCGATGAGTTTGTAGCCTATAAATTGCGCTACGATTAGTTGATCTTTGCGAGGTTTTCGTCGTTTGGCGACGAATAAACCCGGTTACTAGATAGCAATTTGGAATCTGAACTAAGACTGATGGCATCTAACAAGACACTCGATTTTGCCAGCTTATCTGGTCGTATCAAAAAACCAAGTCATTAATGTGCAATGAATTGCAAACTATGTAATGATCAAAATTCTTTATATTGATATTATTTCACATTCCGCCTTTCAACCAAGATTTTAAAACGAATCAGTTTAAGTATAGCTTAGGCTTAACGTAACACATAAGTTTTTAAAAATTATTGGCGCCCATACTTTCCAGACATAACGTCATGAGGCCGGCAATAGCAAAAAGGTTGCACACCCCTGATCTAGAGCAATGATCGTTTGCGGGTTCAAAACTGAATCTTTTCAGTAGAGCGTTGAAATGCGGTGCCAAGCATGACCTGTTGACCTCCTTTATTGTCCACAGTTATTTGCAGCAATGCACAACAAGTTTAAAGTCGTCAGAAGCTATCGCAAAATCTAGAAAAGTTGGAGTTGGAGGAGCTTTGATGCCTAAGGCTTCGCAGTGGAATTGATGAGCATATAGTGCTTTTCAGTTTTCCAAACGTGCACTTATAATTCAAACGAGAAACATAACAATATTTTGCTTTTGTTTCAATTAGGCAAACGTCGGATTTGCAAAAAGTGCCGCATTTGCGAAAAAACTGTTGGATGCGATTGTCGCTCAACACACGTCGTTTATGAGATTATCTGTAAAAAATGTTTGGACGAGGATGGAAAAGTGGTGTCATACGTTGGTAAAACCAAGCGAAGTTTCATACGAAGGATGATGGAGCATGTTCGCGATATTTTGAATAATAAATGTACATCCGTTTCAAAGCATTACAATCAAGAAGGCCATCACGTCACGGATGCTGAGTTTCACATAGTTGAAAAAGAAATAAGCACTTCATCCGCGTTAGCAAGAAGAGAAATTTCCCATATCCATAGTACTGTTGTATTTGATGACGAGTCACTTAATCAAGTTTTGTATTCGGGGTCAAAGTACTAAAAAGCGTAACTCTGTTGTAAGCTTGTGGTTCAAAATTGTTCAGACAAGGTTAAATCTGGCAAATCTACGCATACAAGCTCCAGTTATATCTGAACTCAAAACCGACACACCCGCAAGTATTTTTTTGAGCTTAAGCTCGAACTAAGCCCAAAATTTGACAAGTCGAACCTAGCCTAAATCGGCTTTATACATTACGACTTACCTGCAAGGTGTATAAGCTTGCAAAAAATGTTTGTGTTCAATGTTTTTCATTTGATTTTTTTTTTTTTTTTTTTCTTACAGTATTCTGCGTTTTATTCATGCATCGCATTACAATAAAATTCATTAAACTGAGTACTATTTTGCTTAGTGACTTAACAGCAGATGTTTACGGCGGAAAAAACTTTCTACGTGTAGTTGCAAACTGGAAACTGTTTCTCCTAGAGCTAAAAGTTAACGTTATGTCAGTCAGCATACTGCATTGAAACTTGCGAAGACGAAATAGTGTACTATTCGTAATTATGTGAATGTCGTAACAAATTGTATAGTTATTGAATATTTTATTAATTTTTTGTGCGTATAGATATTGTTTTAACTTTTATGTACCAGTTGCCAAGTTTTATAGAAGTGTTGCTGCATCATGTTTCAATAAAATCATGCATAAAACATATTCAGGCTCACATCTTGGTCAAATAGTAGGCCTAATCATTAATGCAAGGCAGCCATAAAAAATCCAAAACACTTCGGAGGGAAAGTTGTACAAAACTGCTTAGAAAAGTCAAACATATATAGTGGCAATTTTGAAAAGATATCCCAAGGTTTGCTCTGGACGCATATTTTTGTTTTGTGCCCGGGAACGTTTCTACTGTAGTTGTCTGTAATCCAGAGTCTCAATGTTAACTGCCTCTGAGAAGCGAACTAGTGACAAGAACTGAACCGAAAATTAGCTCGAAACTTCACCAAAAATGCGGGAACAGCACGTCATGATCAGAGATGAATATTTCAAGCCATGTTTTTGAAGCATATTTTTTGATGCGGCCAGTAGAAGTTTAAAAATTGTTTTTAACTTTTTCATGTTTTTGAAAGTCGTGAAAATGATCGAAGCGCTGTAGCAAATTCGCTTAGGAATCCCCGTCAATATCTGTTTATCATTTTTAGTTTTCTCAATGTCCATCCATCTTTACGCCATGGGCGCCAATTTACCAATACCGATATATTTCAATATTCAATGCCGGAATAGCTTAATAGTCGTGATAGCTTTGGTAGGCACCGTGGAAATTCCCACGGTAACCCTTGCCAAGTAGTATGTATGGCTTGAACGAATTTGGGTGTCCTCCCATCCCCCCCCCTTTTCGCGGCGCCTTGCCAAACCCTCCCTGCCCTACGCCATCATACGCACAGCCAGGAAAACCACCATAATTACCGTAACCTGCTCCACCATAACTCCACCGAACCCACCGCCATATCCCTGATTATAGCCCATATTATAGCCATATCTTTAACCAAAGTCATAACCGCCCCCTCCGTAGTTTGTAGCGCCATTCCAGCACCTATCCAGCCACCTCCTCGTACCATAAAGCGTTTTCCCCGCCCCATTCGCGATTTGTCGAAATTTTGACATTTTTTAACTTCGACCGAGGCTCCATCAACCTCGTGGGTTTTCTCCGCGCAACATTTCTTTAAAACTCCATCTTTTTTGAAGGTGATAAAACAAAATCCTCGAGCTTTGCCCGTAGCTTTGTCCTTCGGACGTTCAAAAAGTTCAATGTCCTCAAATTTGGAGAAATATTCTTTTATTTTCTCGTCATCTGTATCAGATTTGACGCCGCTCACGAACATTTTACCATCTTTACGTTGTGCTTGAGCTCTTTTTGAATCAATTTTTCTTCCGTGAAGATAATGGGCGGATACTTCCATCACCTTTCGCACTGAAGATAGATCTGCAAATAATACAAATCCAAATCCTCTCGAACGTTCTGTTTTGGAATCTTTCTTTATGATACAGTCTTTATTTTCACCATATTTTGAAAAATAATCTCGTAGGCTAAAAGTTTCAGTGTCCCAAGATAATCCACCGACAAACATTTTTGATTCATTATCTTCGGTTGCATTTATTAATCCATCTTCCTCTAAAGATTTGTCTTCATTAGATGTTTTTGTTTCATCGCCTTTGATATCAGCTTTTACTTCAGCATCACCATTTTCATTTGGTTTGCTTTCTTCAAGCGTCTGTTCTGATTTTCCATTATCAGTGTTTTCTTCGGGGGCCTGATCTTCAGTAAACGCTTCTGGATTATCAATATTATCAGCCATGACCTTGTCTAATCACTATATTGCCAAACTAACACAAATTCTTTACGAAGAACGTTTTCTTTAATACTTGCAGCGACGCTAGAAATACGACGTTTAGGCGATTTGCCAAATCAATGATGGTTTTGCCAAATCAAATCAATGACGGCTCATTACTGCCATCTAGCGAATAATCAGTAGTAAGCGTTCCTTGAAAAACGAAATGACAACTGCAGTCAGGATTTCGGTTTGAACAAACAAAAAGTTGGCAAAAAAACAATCATAATTGCATTGAAAGTTATTATCCTTGGATATTTAGATGTATTTATAGCTGATGCAAGAACGCAGATGGGAGAGATTTGACGAACTTATTCAAGCAAATTTATACCTGACACCGACGATGAACCACTACTGATTTCCATTAAAACCCTGCTGGAAATTTCAGTCAAATTTAAAATTTTGCTTCTTTAATCACCTGGTTGTTAAAAATTCGATAAGTAAAGGTCCATTAATCAAAGTGAAGTATTACAAACAGACGTCGCAACGTTAAAACTTGTCAAGGAGTTAAAATCATAACCTTGCAAGCATACCGGCCCTTGAAATTAGGTTCCACACAGCTGCATCTGCCGCAGTCATTATTCTGCAATACCAGACTTACGGGTTATGCACATTGCACACTCTTCTGGGATTACTTTTGCAGCAATTTTAAAAATTGTCGCCTCATTTTTGACATGAAAAAACTCTAAATTAGAAAGAAGACATGCTGAAAAAGCTTCAGACTTACTTTTTGAAATCAAATCTTTATAATACTATAGCGGCATTACGCGAAGCGTGTAACGAGTGGCGAGGTCCGTTTGCGCAGCTTAGTGCGTAAACAATGAGCAACAAGGCTTTGAAGAAGCGTAAGCATCAATGGCGAGCCGTTGAAACACTGTGTCAGATTGACCGGCCTGGGAATCGAACCTCACAACTACAGGTAGCAATGTTATTACTACGCTAACCGTTCCATGTCCTCGCTTTCAATTTTCGATAAATTGGTATTGCAAAAGCTTATTGCTAGCAGTGCTCAGATATCCACAAATCATGAACACTGGGCTCCGAAAAAAGTGGAGAATCATCGGATGCTTTTCTTGCATTTTTTTTTTACACCGGTAATTGTTTTTGAAGATCGAATTTATGTTTTTTGACTCAAGCCTGTACTAATGCGTTCGTTCACAACTTCCTCCTACTTAGTTATTTTGAATAAACCGTCTTGCGACTTGCGAGTTTCAAAATTTTTTAAAAGCCGCTGCAAATTATAAAATCATGAATTAGTTACAGTTTATCTACTTTCTTCATCTTTACAAAGCTCTGTTCAAGTAAGCGTTCACCAGCTATAGTAGATAAAGCTAAGTGTAATAAAACTCTTGATACTCATTTTTGGTCACAAAAATCGAATTACTCTAAAGGCGATACTCTAAAGGAGAGCAAATTAAATGAAAATACAATACAATATCATAATATAATACAGTACAATATTACAATGTAATATACAGGGTGATGCGAATGTAACTCTTTATTCTAAAATAACTATAATCTATTCAAATTTGCTGATAACTTTTTAATTTTTGTGTGTAAGGTACTCAGTGTGCAGTAATCACATCTATGTTCGTGTTCCTATTTTTCAACAACTTTAATTTAAATTTGAAATAAATTTAATTCATATTTTGTAAATTAACATACTAATTGTGATGAATAATAATTTAAAATAAAGTACTAAAATAAACAAATACAAAGATATTGAATTTTAAATGGTAGTCCATGCAATGCACTTTTTTTTCATGTTTAGTAAATGAAGAGCTAGATTACACTTTAAGAACAAACCATTTTCATTTTAGAACAGGGAGTTATTTTTGGATTACCCTGTATAATACAAATAAATACAAATTTAATGCAATACAATATCATAATATATTATACAATAAATACAATAAAAACAAACAAAATGAATACAAAATACTCCGTAACGATTACGCAAATACTGACACAAATGTAATGAAATTTAACAGTATAAATGAAAAAGTACATGTACAGTAGTAGAGATCAAGAGCAAGATATTTTAATAAAACATAAACGATTAGGGAAAAACTTCGCTGTGAAGCATCAAACAACTCACTAAAAAATCAAGCATACTTAAAATATCATTCTTTTCAATATCTCTCACAATTCTAGAGCAAAGTGTAATCACTAGGGCGATTCACGGTCAATACAGTCAATTTTTTTTTTGGAAGTAGAAAATAACTTTAACTACGTAGAAACAAAATTTCACGGTCGTAGGATCAGTATTGATGAAGTTATAAAGTCAATAAATGTCAATTTTTTGTTTTTTAGATCAATTTTTTTCATTAGGTCAATTTTTGCTTTCTTGCTTTTTTGCGCGATTCTACTTTACACTCAAAAAGAGATAACTCAGATAATTTAGAGATGGAGGTTCGTAACTGTTGGTGGTACCAGGGAGATGTACGCTGTCGCCAGACTGTTACCGGTATTACAGTTTTACCCATGCTTAATTTATTAATATAATGTTTGATGTAATTTCATTGATTTCGATTGTGAAGATCCGTTCAGACGGCTTTGCAAGATTGCAATTTCGGCAAAATTCGTTTATGATAAAATAAGCTTTTCGTCGTGTTTTCATTTGTTGCATATTTTTGTCGCTACGTACCGGTAGTCAAAAACATTAGAATTGAAAAGACAATGCATTAGTTATTCGAACATACTTTGATGTTACAAAGATTGCAATACAACGAATAGCAAAACACTTGAATACGACTCTGGATTCTGCGCAATTTCGCGGAGCAGTTTAACTTTCTGCCAGAAAACGTGCGGCATTATATGTGCGTACATTATAATCTAAGCACTAACTGAAGTGACTTTGGTTTTTTTTTTTTTTTTTTTCTTTAGGACTGATTCTTTTATTTCAATGTTTTGTTAGGTCAATAAAGTCAATTTTTTGAGATTTTTAGGTCAACAAAAAATGGCCCTAATAATCACAGAAACAGAAATTACGTCGACCATGATTTCAAAATTATCAGTGCTTTAACTCGCAACAAGTGTCTTCGCTCAATTCTGGAGTTGATTTTGTCCTTGGAACAGAAACCAACACGCAGTAAAGTAAAGAACTTGTAATTTTAAGCGCAAAACTGATTAAAAATCATACAAAACAAAGTTGTTTAGTGGTTGTTGCATGACAAATCACAAGACCATATGGTGACGCTATTGCAAACTTGAAGTGACATGCCAGTCAGCAACAAGGGGTCTGCGAAGGGACAGATGCTTCGAGACCATCAGTCTCGCAATGACGTCAAAAGTAAATCATCACGATATGTTACATTTATCACATCTTTTCAAGGCAGAAGAATAAAAGCAGTGACATTGGTTCGATTATTAGTTGTATCACAATAACAACTACAATGTTTCAATTCAAAGATATAATAATATAAACGTGACATCCTTATAAAACTAGCTCTTTCTAGCATAATAAAATAATTAAGGTTTCCTAATGAATTCATGCGTAACATTGAGGAGTAAAAGCTACTCTATGCACATTTCAGACGCAGAACTTCATCCTTTTTTTTTTTTCTTTCTGCTTCTGATTATACTGGAAGCAATTAAGCAGTTTGAAGTAACTAAGATAACCAAGAAAGGAAGATGCATGCCGGAAAGTCTGAGCTTACAAGCCGCCCTGAACAAGCCTAGAATAGACGGACCTTTGATGAAAATTACTGAACACTTTTTCAGGCCTGTAACATTATAATGTTGCTGAAGCAATGTGAAATTTGTTTTTTCAAAGTTTATGTTTGGCTCTGGTCCAAGGTGAAAGAATAATTATTTTGGGAAATAGATTTTTTGTTGCGGATTGATTTGATTTTTATTTATCATCATTTCAAATTTTACCTTGGTCTAATCTTGTTTATATAATTCTGGGTCATACCTAGTGATGTAAATTGTTTTTTGCCTTTGTTTTTTTTAAAAAAACGTGTTTTTTTACAAGAAAAAACATAACTAAAAAAAAACTTGTTTTTTTTTGAAAACGAACTTTTGAAAACAAATTCGAGTCCGATTCTGAACTAAGTATGAGTACTGGCCGCCATGATCTGTATTGTTGAGTCTTCTTGTAATGATGGATCGAATGGAGAGTACAAGGAGCTACCTTTTCGCCCCCTAAATCCATTATATATTGCATGCTTGTTGTTATCGATTACCAGAAAGGTGTTGCCAGTTTTAATTTCACAATGCAAAGAATAAGAAATAAAAAAGAACAATCGCAATAGATTCTGGTAGATTAAAAAAATTGTGGATAAGCGAAGGTCGATAGTACACATTAATGCACTGTATTTCCTCGTTCATTTAATGAGTGTCTGTAGTTTTTCCAGTTTTTGTAAAGAAGATAGGCTCCGGCCTAGTTTACATTTGTTGTTTTGACCCAAACCCTAACTCTTCCATAGCCCAAAGCGCAAGCAAGCTAAGTAGGTCAAATAAGGACCTAAACCATAATTTAACCTGATTTAACATTCAATAGCACAACGTTGTGGTTGGGCTATATTTTGGGGAAACTCAAAATTTAGTACGGCAGAACTGTGCAAATCGCAAAATAAGCCCATATGGTAAGCTTTAAGCTAAATACGCACTACTCCACAAACTATAATGAAGCAATATCACTATACGACCTACAGTCATTGTAACAGTAATTCTTAAAGTTTTCGAACTGCGGTCTGACGTAACTACCCTATCAAAACGCGCCAAATTCCAAACAGATAATCAGGTTGTATTGGCAACTCAAAACAGTAATTTCTGAACAGCTTCAAAATATCTTTCTTCACAGTAACGATAAAGCAGGGTAGCGATAGCAATGGCGGTTTTAAAATTTGTTTTGGGTTACGCCCACCGCACAATCTCATCGACTAAAAAGAAACACAGGGAAATCACGCAATATAAAGCACCAGACTAACCACCGGTCAGCAAAGGAAATGAACGACCAATCAGAACACGACAACGACGTACGAAAGAGCGACCAATCAAAACACGACAACGACGTACGAAGGAATAAATGGCCAAATAAGGAAGGATTAAATAAATTAAGGAAGTAAGAAATCCGTCAAGAACACGGCGGATAACCAGAAGCTAGGACGAGCTAACTTGACGCAACATAGCCCCCACAATTGACGGAGGAAATTAATCTACAAAACATGCAAGAGTTAGTGAAGTTCTCCAGCTGTAAAGCTGAACCGACGATCAATACGCTCGTAACAATAACACATGCTCAGATACGAATACAAAACACATTCCTAGTCCTACAGCATACGCAACGAAGTACATCTCCAGCTTAAACGTAGCGTCACGGATAGAATTCATGGTCAAACGCATCTCCGATTATAAGCCTACGCCTGAAACAAACAAACAGACAAAGTGTTATCACAATAAAAATTTCTAGGGCCTACGTATCTCCGATTATAAGCCTACGCCTGAAACAAAACAAAAGGACAATTTTTCGGGTCTACACGCACGAAAGGTCAACCACAAGCAGTAACACAAGCGCACTTGTCTTAGAACAGAGAGGGCTTTACGAGCCCGAATAAAGCAGAAAACAGCTGAAAGCTTATACACAGAACTTAACACATCGTAATGCCGCTTGACAAAAGAGAGAAAACACGCGTTTTAATTTAGGTGCATATAGCAAGCTACAGTTCAATCTTCCGTCGCAAAATAAATAAATCGCACAAATATCATCAAACTTAGAATGATAAGCGTAGTCGAAAATGCAAACTCAATCATCAAGAAAAATAGGTCATGCAAAGAGAAAGACAAGTAAACAATTCCACTAACCTTGTACTAGTTTTTTCCGCTTAAGAACCTTCTAAAAACCGACACAGCTTAGAAATGGGACGAACAAAGGTGTTGGTGGCAGTTTTCACAAGAACCTTTCGCACAAGCCCCTTTTCATCGGGGTAAGTTTCGATCACCCGACCTAGCGGCCACCTACCTCGCGAACTGGAATCGTCGTGCAACAGAACCACGTCACCGACCGAGTAATTCTGTTCAACGTTGTGCCACTTCTGTCTAGTTTGAAGAGTCTGCAAGTATTCACGGCGCCATCTCCGCCAAAATTGATCAGTTAAATACTGTACCTGGCGCCACTTTTTACGGACATAATTATCCGACTCCGAGAAAACTCCAGGGGTGTAGCTAGGACTCGGTCGCATGAGCAAGATGTGATTCGGGGTCAGGGGTTCATTGGCTTCGGGGTCTTGTAGCACGGGAGTCAAAGGTCTGGAGTTGACGATGGATTCGACTTCACTAAACAAAGTAATTAGACTGTCATCGGTGGTCGGTTGACTAGTCAGCAAAGCACTTAAAATGCGCTTGATAGATCTTATCACTCTCTCCCAAATGCCTCCCATGTGCGAGGCATAAGGGGGGTTAAACACCCACTTCACACTGCGTTGCTTTAAATACTCGTTGATCTGGTGGCTGTTCCATTCCTGCAAAGAACGCGAAAGTTCTTTGTGTCCGCCTACTAAGTTCGTTCCGTTGTCGCTGTAGATCACGCTTGGAGCACCACGACGACTAACAAATCTCCTGTAAACATTGATAAAGGCATCTGTAGAAAGAGAATAGCTCATTTCAATATGAACAGCTCTAACTGCCAAACAAGTGAATATGCACCCGTAGCGCTTAACGGTGCTGCGGCCTTGTTTCACCAGAAACGGGCCAAAATAGTCCACTCCTGTATGGTGGAAAGGAGGATTATCCGACGTAACCCGACCACTGGGCAGATCCGCCATCAGTTGTCTGCCTAAACACAGGTTGCGTTTTTTACACAAAAGACATTGGTTTAACACTCGACGAACCGTTGCAGCACCGCGAAGTATCCAATAAACCTGCCGTAAAGAAGTCCAAGTGTGACTCATTCCGCAGTGCCCCATTTCTCGGTGGTGATGTTCTATAAGCAAGCGCGTGGCATGACCTTCAGAGGGTAATATCACGGGATGCTTGATGTCGAAATTTTCCGGAGACCTGCACAGTCGTCCACCTACCCTTAAAACTCCTTCGATCAAAACTGGATTGAGTTTCCGCATGGCATCACGGCATCTCCTAGCAGTAGATTTAAAAGACGACAATACTGTTATCTCATCATGAAAATAACGCTGCTGTGTAAGCTTTATTATTACATTTTCAGCTTTAGCAAGTTCTTCAACTGTTAAAGCACCTTTAGGTACTGACTTGAGTCGCAGTGTGTCACACAGACGCAAGAGCCAAGCCATACTCTTCTTCAGTCTAAACCACGAGGAAAAACGCGAGAAACGCTGTTCTATGGAAGGCAGTTCAGCAGCGGAGACCGTAGTGACAGCCGATGTTCTACTTTTAAGAATTTTGAACTCCTCTGGCAAGTTCGCAAATGTGCAAGGAGGTTCGGGCCATTCGGATTGAGGCTGGAGCAAAAAGGACGGACCCTGAAACCACAAAGAGTTTATTAAAGCGTTGACATCCATACCTCTAGACGCGATGTCCGCCGGGTTATCCTTGCCGTTGACGAAGTGCCATTGAGTAGGGTCCGAGTTTTCTTCGATTTTCGAGATACGATTTGCCACGAAGATTGGGTACCTCCTGGAGGTATTCCTTATCAAGTGCAGGACTGCTACTGAATCAGTCCAAAAATAAGAACTTACCGGCAGATTATCAAAGACGGGTCTGAGTAAACAATCAACCTTTATTGCAAGGGTAGCGGCGACCAGCTCTAAACGTGGTATCGAAACTGACTTCAGTGGGGCAAGACGACTTTTACCGAATACCAAACTGCAATAAACATTGCCATTAGAGTCTATCAATCTCAAGTACGATACAGTGCCATAAGCAGACAAAGAAGCATCTGCGAAGTGGTGAAGCTCTATTTCATACATCTGGTCATTTTCAAAATCCGTGGGAACAAAGCATCGAGCCACATACACTTCGGCCAACAGGGGTAGTTCCCTAGTCCACTTCCTCCATAGTACTTGGTCATCATCCGAAATAGGGTCATCCCATGCCAGTTTCTTCCTACACAAATCCTGCAACAACAATTTTGCGAGCAATATTACTGGTGCCACGAAACCTAGTGGGTCGAATAATGAGCTTACCGCCGACAAAAGTCCTCTTCTGGTCAAAGGCTTTTCTTTGATACTCACATTAAACTCGAACCGATCTGTCTCAAAATTCCACACCACGCCCAGAATTTTTTCACTAACCTGATCGCTAGATGGCAGACTTAAACAAGCTTTGGACAAATCTGCATTCGGAATTGTTGAAAGAACCTTTTGATCGTTTCCAAGCCATTTTCGCAGGTGAAAACCTTTATTTTCCAAGAGCTTGGACAACTGGTGGACAAGTCGAATAGCTTCGTCTTGGCAAGAAACAGAAAAGAGGCAGTCATCCATGTAAAAATTATTTCTTACTATTTCAAGGGTAGCTTCATCAAAATCCTCGACTTGGTCGTTGGCAGATTCCAAAAGACAGAATTGGCAGCAACTCGGAGACGAAGTAGCACCGAATAGATGTACTTGCATGTGGTACTCTTGAGGCGGAAGTTCAAGATCACCACGAGGCCACCAGAGGAATCTAAGAAAATCACAATCGTTAGGATGGACTTTAACCTGGTGAAACATTGACTCAATGTCACCAACCAACGCTATTTTGTTTTTCCTAAACCGAGTTAAAACGCCAGGTAAGCTGCCAAGGAAGTCAGGTCCTTTGAGCAACTGATCATTGAGAGACGTCCCCTTGAAAGAAGCTGCGCAGTCGAACACCACGCGAACCTTCTCGGGTTGATGGGGGCGACACACAGGATGATGCGGAAGATACCATCCTTTTTCTGAAGGAAACTCAACGGGTTTAGCGTATCCTTTAAATATGTAGCCTTCAAGAGTTTCCACGTACCTTTTTTTCAAATCAGGATTCCTGTCTAACCTTCTTCGTAAATACGAAAGTCTAATCAACGCCTGATTGCGGTTGTTGTTAAGTTGGGGAGCCCCTGGTCGCCAGGGCAAAGCAACCTGGTAGTGGCCATCCACTAACGTTTTCGAGTTCCTCATCAATTTTAACGCATAGCGGTCATTTTTAGACAATTCCATGCTGTCCGAGTATTGTGAAGGAATCTCATCCAGCTTCCACAAGCGTTCCATTTGGTCATTAAGCCGATCTACTCTGACGGAAGCAAAGTTTACAGAGTAATTTTCAAAATCCTCATTCGGCCGTTCACATGTTCTTGGGCCAATTAAAGACCATCCTAGCGTAGTTCTCAGCGCATAGGGTTCACTAGGCCTTCCTCTGCATTCTTCGATTACCCAAAATGCTTCCGGAACGTCGACACCGATCAGAATCAAAACTTCGGCGTTGATTACAGGGAGCTTTAAGTTTTTTAGGTGAGGCCACGAGCGCAGCTCGTGTGCAGTAATCACTGGGTTAGGCTTTACGGGCAAGTTTTCGACGGCCAGTACTTCAGGAATATTCAAATGCTTATCGCCACTTAAGGAAAGAACAGTGACGCTTACCTTGGCACCTGTTTTCTTTGCCTTGTCTTCATTCACAGTCGTAATGGTAAACTCCGTCGGTTCTCCCTTCAAGTCGAGTTTCTCCAGCAAACGATGATCGCACAGCGTGGTAGTCAAACCCTGATCCAGAAATGCGTAGGTATTGACACGCTTGTTTCCAGCAGCGACGCAGACAGGCACAACGTTTAAGTAAACACTGCCCGCGTTTGTACCGCACGTTTGCCCTGTAAAATAAGTACTTGCGCAGTTGGATGACGGTGAAGAACTTTGTGATGTAGGGACGGCGATAGGGTTCGAACGATTAACTTCTCGATGTAGCAGAGCGTGATGCTTCAACTCGCACTTGTCGAACGAACAGGCGCTTTTTTGGAAGCAAAACTTAGCGATGTGACCTTTTTTCCCGCAGTTGTCGCACAGTCGTTTTTGTCTCATTAGAAGCAGGCGATCGGCCTTGGTTTTGTTTCTAAAAAGAGTACAGTGAAATATGGCATGACCACCGCCACACAAGATACATTTTTCTTTCTGTTGAGAAGGCTCAACCGATGTAGTTTTGGTAGTAAATATCTTGCCGTTAGTAGTTTTCTTTGAACGACTATTAATAACCGCCGCATACGACGATCTTACAACTTCGGCCTCTTCTTTTACAAATTTCACTAGATCGGAAAATGAAGGATCGCGACCACCTCGTTCTATGAAAGCCGAAGAACGAATCCACCTGGATTGCGTGCTGTAAGGAAGTCTGTTAATTATTTTTGCAATGTTGTCAAAATTATTTAAATCGGCATAATAGTTCAAATGGGATAAAGTAATCTCGCATTCCTGTACCTCTTGAGCGAGTTTAGTCATACCAGTTGAATCGTCTAATTTAAT
Organism: Trididemnum miniatum; assembly: GCA_964006365.1. Classification (NCBI taxonomy): domain Eukaryota; kingdom Metazoa; phylum Chordata; class Ascidiacea; order Aplousobranchia; family Didemnidae; genus Trididemnum; species Trididemnum miniatum. Next base: position 8,141,902 of record OZ023245.1, read on the forward strand.
CTTCGGTCCATCGGCAAGTCGTTTCACATAAGCACGAGCAATGACGTTCTTTCTTCCGTAGTTTTCCTTTAACGTCTCCTTAGCCTTTTGGTAACCAACAACAGGATCTAAAAGTAGACAGAATTCGATTAAGCTTTTGGCTTTGCCTTCGCAGTGTTGCAGCAGGTACAAGAGCCTGCGTTGGTCATCCAATTCTGCTTGCTCGACAGTCGTCTCGAAGGTGATCATGAATCTGGAATACTTCATTGGATCGCCGTCGAACTTAATCAGCTCCAAAGATGGCCTGTGAATGCTGTCTCTAATCACACTAGAAAAAGAATGCAAAGCTTCATCAAGGTTGGTGGTAGTGGTTCTTAAACAACTAGCGCTACTAGCAACAGGTTTACTTTCAAATGGAATATTTTTGGATAACGTAAACCTACTGGAGACTGACGGGATTTCTTCAGGCACAACTTCCTCGATTTTCTTGGGCTGCAATACTTTGGCAAAACGGGCTGGGGTAGTTGACGTTGCACGAAGGTTTTGTCCGGCATTAGTTGCGGGTCTTGTAAATGTAAAGTCGGTTACGTTAAAACTATTGCTACTCGCTGCGGGGTTGTTCTCAAACCGAACATCTTTGACACCGGAAGTTGGCGGAATATTTTCACATGCGCTTTCCTCGAATTTCTTTGGTTTCAGCACGTGGACTGAAGGGGCCGGTGCTGTCGAAGCTGATAAAAGATTTTGAGCATTATCTGTTACTGGTCGGTTGGATGCAATGCCAATTTTGTTTATTTCTAATTTAGGGCTAGGCCTATTACTTACCTTAACGCTCGACGCTTCAAGTCGCCACTCTTCATCCTCTGCTTCGGGAATGTACCCTCCTCGGTCCAATTCTTCTTCGAGAACCTGGTGCTCGAGCGACGCTTGCTCAAGTTCATGTGAGGCGGTTAAAATGTCTATAGTTTCTTGTTCGGCAGCTTCTTCACGTTCACGTCTTTGTCGCGCTTCAGTTTCTTCTAATTCACGGCGTTGTTGACGCTCTGCATGCTCTAATTCACGGCGTTGTTGACGCTCTGCATGCTCTAATTCACGGCGTTGTCGACGCTCTGCACGCTCTCGTTGAAGTCTTTGCTGGTCTTGCAACTGCTTGACTTTCAATCGAGCAATTTGTAGTTTAGCAGCGGCTCTAGCTTTAATAACGCTAGAACTGCTAGAAGCGTTCGAACGAGCGGAGCGAGATCTTAATGAACGTGGCGCTGTCACAATACTAGAAATCTCTTTGGGGTTTTCAAATGTCTCTAGCCATTCAGAGGCCTTTGTATCAAATCTCGCCTTTCGTACATGCTCGTCTTTCATCATTGCTTCAAGTGTCTTATAAGCGGTCTCTTCGGTCTCGTTAACAGTTATTCTGGACAAATCACTATACGCGGAATTGATTCGGGAAAGAACTTGCTTGAAAGCTTCGCTGTCTTCTATTTCCGAATATGACATAATCATATCGACTTCATCATACAGTGCGTCTAACGAAGCTTTAAGCTCTTCAAAACGGGAAATACTCGATACCGACATCATCTGGATAGACTTTCTTCAATCGGTCACGAACTTTCATCAAACAAATTTTAAAACTTCGATGTAACAGTAATTCTTAAAGTTTTCGAACTGCGGTCTGACGTAACTACCCTATCAAAACGCGCCAAATTCCAAACAGATAATCAGGTTGTATTGGCAACTCAAAACAGTAATTTCTGAACAGCTTCAAAATATCTTTCTTCACAGTAACGATAAAGCAGGGTAGCGATAGCAATGGCGGTTTTAAAATTTGTTTTGGGTTACGCCCACCGCACAATCTCATCGACTAAAAAGAAACACAGGGAAATCACGCAATATAAAGCACCAGACTAACCACCGGTCAGCAAAGGAAATGAACGACCAATCAGAACACGACAACGACGTACGAAAGAGCGACCAATCAAAACACGACAACGACGTACGAAGGAATAAATGGCCAAATAAGGAAGGATTAAATAAATTAAGGAAGTAAGAAATCCGTCAAGAACACGGCGGATAACCAGAAGCTAGGACGAGCTAACTTGACGCAACAGTCATGTTCAATGTGCTAACACGATTTGATGCAGCTTGCTAAGCTTGATATTAAAAAACAACTTGTTTTAATTTTTTAAGAAGGAATGAATAAAAAAAACAAAAAAAAAACACAAAAACGGGTAAAAAAACAAGTAAACTTACAAAAAAAAAACGGTTTTTTACATCACTACTAGTCATACCAAAGTTTGTTTTACAAATGATGTAGTACAGCCTAACGTAAAAACCATACTGATTAGGTCTTTTTCAGATTACAATCTTTTATTGAGTCCATTTTCTTTTGTATCCAGTTCCTTAATCCATTTCGTTTCTTCTCCTTTCCAAAGTTTAGAAGAAGATAACTTTTTTATGGGACAAAATTTAACATTTTCCGTAGCATCTAAAAGAGGGTTAAGGTGGTTTTGGGAGTTGAAATGATTTCCAAATGTATCACGTTTCTTTTTTTGAACAGATCTGAGATGCTCATAAACTCTTTTTTTGAAATTTCGGCTTGTGAAACCAACATACTGCTGTTTACATTTCTGACACGTCATTAGATAAATGACATTTTTAGAATTGCAATCGATATATTCTTCAATGTTATACCATGTTTTGCGATTGGTTGAATAGAACTTGTTTGTTTCGTCACTATGGTCGCATGTTCTACAATTGCGGCGCCCGCAATGAAAAAATCCTAAACAAAACAATGCAAAAACTCCGTTAAAAGAAGTTTCAAAAATTTTCACCAATTATAATTTAATTAATTCCAGTCGTAGGTCTACGTGCAAAATAAGTAAATCTTTACAAGGAATATCACTTCACTATAAAAGTTATGGTGTTTACTACGAAAAATGAAATGGAAAAGTTCCTGTTATAAGCTTAATGCCTCTCAAGGCAATGTTTTTTGAAGATATCTCTTTTTCGTTTCACATTTAGCAATTAATGACAATAATTTCGCGTCCTGGCTATCATTCCTATCAAGCACATGACCGGGCGTTTGGGGAGCAAAAACTTTTCTTGTTTTTTTTTGACCATTTCTGTCGGTTATGGCTTTAAAAACAGGCAAGTGAAGCAGTCGCAAAGCCATCGCCTCTAATTATGCCTTTTTCAAAAATTGCTCGTCAATTTTCCCAAAAATGAAAGCTAAGACAAAAAATATTTTTAGTCTTTGATCAGCACAGAGCACTGCTTTCACTCGCAGACGATCTTTCTTTAAGAAAGATGTCTCTCAACCATGGAACCATCGTCACGTGATCTGCTTCGCGTTGGTCGATTCTCTTTACCCTTTTTTGAAGACACCGTAGTGGAAAACTGCTGGTGCTGCGGTTACTGGAAAACGGTTCTCCAGCGTCAATGTCAAATTTCAGCCGTTAAAATGCGCTTACATTTACGTACTGTGTTCATGCAAGAATTTTTCCACCAGTTAAAATAGTGCTTTCTACTGCTGATGGTGTGTATTTATATTAAAGTGAGAATCTCAGGCCTAAGAAGTGACCGTATCCTCATCACTACGAGGAGGAGGAGTTTAATATTAATCCACATGCTAGATAGGTCTACTGGCTGGCTTAGCAGGAGCGTATAGTTAGTTAGTTAGTTAGCTGCATATTTATCCTACTGCCACGAGAAAGCGATCAATGCGCTATACGAGCTCGCTTAGGAGTTGCCAGCCATCTGTCTACCACACCAAGATGGGGGAATCCCGCTAAGTGCCTTTCCCAACGGTACAACAAGTAAACTTGCCGGCTTGCTCTCCACACTGTCCCTTTAATGCTGAGCGTCAAGCAGGAAGCTGTGAATACCAATTTTAAAGTCATTGGTTTGACCCGACTCGGAATCAAACCCGAGTCTACAGCTCAAGAGACAGACGCTCCATACCACTCGGCCATCTGAGCTGTATAGCCAGTGAAAACTTTAGGGGGAGAGTGGCAGGGCTGGATTCAGACAATGGGAGGCCTCTGTTTATTTGCTCTTAGTGACCGATCTCTAAAAAGGTCTTCATACGACAAAAAATAGGAAAGCAGTGCCTCGGTGGTTCCCCCTGTCTACGCCATGTGGCCTATAGCGTGATTAGCGATTGTAACGCAATTTGTAATTGTAATTCGTTTAACTGTTTCAGTTGCGAAGGATTTGTTAGAATTATAGTATTAGTAAGGATAGTATTAGTAAAACAAAACAATTAGAATTATAGGCTAGCGCAAGATGTAAACCAACCATTTTGCAAATGGTATTCATACTGATAGCCTTATGTGTTTATAAATATAATACCTTGTGTGTTTGCAAAGTGTGATTCAGGATCTTCAAGCAAAAATTTGGGAAGTGGCAAAGCGATAATTTTGTTTTGATTAGAAATTTTTTAAAATCCTCAGATTTTCATATCAGTATGACTTAAAATGAAAGTAGTATGTATGACTTAAAATGAAAGTAAGCAATGTGCGCAGGTTCCTTGGCACTTTCTCATCAGAGTGATGTCTAGAAAAAATGTCTTTACTTCCAAGACTTCAAAAATTTTTATCAAAGCTCCTGACAATCTCTTAAAAAGTCTTCACTCCAGGGAGCATAGCCTCCAAAAGCGTGGGGACAGTGGATACCCTCGCACTTTCCAAAGTTGTATTTTGCGTATTACCAGTATATTTTGTTTTTTATGGGCCGACAATAAAACGTACTACTATTACTACAATCACATCGGAAATGCGGCCCTAAACTGATCATAGAACCTGCTTATTTTAGGATGTGATGAAAGCTATCTGGCTATATGTTAAACTAGACTTCAGTTTGGTAATATGCTTGTCACTTTTTTCCATGTTTTCCCAGCACAAAATGTCCATAAACTGCTCTCAGAGACGCAGCAACATCACACTTTGCGAGATTGTGAAATTACTGCTTTATGTTGCGAGTTAGCATAGTTCCTCGTCAGCTTGCATTAATATACTCTTTTGATCTCGTGAATAAAGATTAACGTAGCGTGTTTTTTATCGTTGTATTATAAATTTATATACATTACACCGATATTTCAAATTCAAAAATATCCCCTGACCCCGAAACTAAAGCCACCACTAATTTCTGTGATTGTTTCCAGCAAAAAACATATAGGCCTTTGCTTATTCAACGCATAAGAAGATTGACTTTTTGTTAATTTGATTTTTATTTATAATTCACAGCATTTCCATTTACTTGAAGAAGAAACCAGCTATATGGAAAACATCAGCAGCCTTCTGGATAAATTTATTACAAAGTTGCAAGAAATGGGCAGGTCTATTTTTTTAGCGTTTGAATGTACGAAACCGCCCACCTTTTTATATTTTGATTTGGGGCCAAAACTGCCACTTGATTTGTCTTTGTCGACAAGCCGGTTAGATCAGTTGTTAAGACCTTGCGGGAGGTCTGGCGTTCGAATCCCGGGTCGGTCAAACTCGAGCCGGTGACACCAACGGCTCGCCACAGCTGCGACGTTTTTTCGGAACTATGTTTCCCAGGCGTTAAGCGCGGAGATGGACTCGTTACACGCTTCAAAGTACTGTAACGTTGCGAGTATAATCAAGATTTGATTTTTTTAAGAGAATGGATTGTTGTAACGTAGGCTACTGATTAAATTACAGCTAATTTTTGCACTTCATGTGCATCAAAATTCAAGAGCATTTGGGAAAACAGCTTGGTGGTTTGAGTTTTCACAAAAAGGGACAAAGGAAGATTTTACTAAAATACAGAGGACACTTTGCAGAACCAGAAGGGTCCAAACTGAATTTGCTATGAAATTTAGCTTTAATCACATGAGAAATTGTACATTTAAGTATCAAAGGAAATAACGATTTTTCTTCTTCCCAGTGGCGTAATCAGCAAAAAATTTTGGGGCGGGGTAAAATAGGTTTGTTTTTGAAAAGTTGTCTCCTGGATTTTGTGTTTTGGCTATCTAATGAGGCTCAAAACTGCGATTTTCGTAACGATGTAAAGTACCATTCATGCAAGACTGAAAGAGAGTCCAGGGGGAGCATACTATGGTCTTCGTGCGAACACGAATATTCGGTATTCGTGAATTTGGTATACTTTGCTGCTTGTCACGAACAGGATTCCTGAATTTTCGTACAAAGATGGTTTTACTCGTATTTATTCTTCAGCACAAAATTTCGAAAGTTTCGCACGAAAACAAATGTTTGGCCGAAAATTTTTTAACGGTATGAAGATTTCTTTTGTTCGTGCGAAGATTATTTTTTTGTTCGTGTAAAAACTTTTTCTTCGCACGAAAAAAAATTGAATCGTACGAATAAAATTTTGTTGGTACGAACAGTTTTTGTTTTTTCAAATATTCGCAAAAATAACAAAAATCTTCGTTATTTTGCTAAAGTATTCGTGATCATTCACGAGTGGTGTCGACTACCGACCACTCTTGAATCTTTACGAAAAATTTTGACTGGGCTAACATACACTTTCAGTGTTGAGACTGAAGATATAACACTGAGAAGCAGTTAGCCTAATGGGCCTATTGTTTGAAAATCGGTAAGTTATGTCGTTGATTAGTTTGTTCATCGAGAATCGATGAAGACATAAGGGGGAAGAGCGTAATAGTTTTTTGGAAAAAAAAATCGAACGTGAAGTTTTGGGAGAGTTTCGCATATCAAAGCAGGAAATGTATGCTCTTTTTGAAGTCGTGCAAACAGACATGCAACCTGTAGAACACCGGTCGGTGGATTTAACGTTGCTAAACAAAGTGCTAATTAGCTTAAAGACTCTTGTATCGGGAAGCTTTCAAAACTGCAGTAAGGATTTTATGAATGTTTCCAGCCAACAGTGAGCCGGATTTTATCCAATTTCATTAATGCTATTGTAAGCGAAGCTTCACAATTCATTTACATCCCAAAAATGCATCTGAAATTTCGCGCGTTATAAGAGACTTTCAACAAATTTCTGGATTACCAAAAGTAATTGGTGCCCTTGATGGGTCGCATATTCTTATGATTGCTCCACCCGTTGATGAATATATTTACGTTAATCGAAAACAGTTTCATTCAATTAATATGCAAGCTATCTGTGATGCCAATCTTATTTTCCAAGATGTTGTAGCTAGGTGGCCAGGGCCGCACCACGATTCTTTTATCTTACTATCATCCAATGTCTGTGATAGGTTTAAAAATGACGAATTTCTGTGACTGTGGGCTTTTAGGCAACAGCGGCTATCCGCTGAAAAAGTGGCGGATTACACCTTTTGGAAACTCTTCAACTGCTGAGGAAAAAAGATTTAATATGTACCAATGAAAAACTATATGTGTAATTGAGCGATGTTTTGGAGTTTTCAAAATGAAATAGCGATTTCTGGATCGCAAGATGTAGCCTACCATGGATCCAAAAATGTCTGTAGAATTGCTTCAACATGTTGTGTCTCGCATCATGTTTGTCGGAAAAATGGCACACCTCTTACCAAAGACCCCCCACTTTTTGCACACCCTGACGATCCCCAAGAAAAATTCTGGTTCAAGTACTGCAGGTGGTCTCTTTCAGCAACAATGTATTATCAAAATGTTGCGTTCATGATCCTAACGAAAAGTTGCTCTGAATTTATTTCCGGTTCTTTAAATATTGGCTTAGCCGTCTGGGGCTTTGTGTGTAATTTTGAATAATTTATGCAATCATTTTGCTTAGTCGTATTTTAAAGACTTTGCTTTGCGTTGTTGAATTAGGTGTTTCCAAAAGAACGACGTTCGTTAGTATAAGTAGACTTTGGCGCTATACAGAGAGAAACAGAAGTTTATTTATCTGGCATTCCTGTATGGTTAACTCCTTTCTTCTTGAGTGTTGCCCCTAAGTTCACGCAAATAAACTTTGTTAACGAATATCATGGAATGTCGGAAGTTTTATTTAAAGAAACAGGCGTTTAGCACAAAACTACGTGGAATGTGAATTGTGGAGATTATTCCGCATTTAACAAATTAGTAAAAACAACCGTCGGGAATTTCAAAGGAAGATACTGGCATATTTTCTTCATCTACGTGGGGTTGAAATTTCATTTCCACTACCTCCACAAGCTTTTGAAAGGCAGAGGAAATACTCCTCAATTCATCGCGAATTTCTCCCACAGCGCCAACCAATGCTTTTTGTTCTTACAAAAGCTCGTTGCTTAAAGAATCCGGCAAACGAGCCAATCTTTTTTTTTCGTTGGGCAGGTGGGAATTCGAAGTAGTAGGCGAGATAATGGTTGCGTCTGCTCCTTCTTTATGGTCTGCCGAAACCTCCTTTGCTGCTTGTTTTTTTGTTGCATCAAGACTAGTGTCGTACAGAAGTGTGCCAGGCACGCCCTCCGTGCAAACGTCTCAAATTATTTCGGAGATTTTGAACTGGAGATCCGTAGGAGTCTCAGCCTTGCCAACTCCCCCAGTCTCCACCTGTTTTCGCCAATTCTTTTTTGTACGATGCCATCGTCTTCTTGCTGATCGATTTTAAGTCAAACCACTTCCACTTTACTTTTTCTGCAGGTAAGATGTTCCAGCATTTAATGCATATACAGCGTTGGCAACTACATGGCATCTCTCTTCCACCATGCGCTTAGTTTTGGTGGCGGATAGTGTAGAGTTTAAAAGCTCGCAGTTTTTCTCTACTTGGTCAACTGGGACACTTACTCCTTCCGAAATCCATCGACGAGCCACGACGTGATACAATTACTGAGGTTGGGTGATTAAACCTATAGGAATAAGCTATCGACAGTTATTATAATTTTTACAGGAAGTGTGCATATGGCTTTTAAGATTTATGTACCATTAATATTTGTGCGTTAATAATATTCATTGTTAGATGAGAAATTCGCAAGGGATAAATTAATGTTTCGACTATAACAAAAGTCTCCTCAGCCTTGCTACGCACAGCCAATCCAGGCTAAACTCATTCCAGACTGTAAAGACTCTTTTTTTGCATTGCTTTACCTGTACATCTCGACTTCATCTCTTTTCTAGGTTGTGCCTTATTTTTGGCAGACGACTGGCCCCAAACAACGATACCCAATGAAAGAGCCTATAACTACTAACCCCAAACTAAGTTACCGGTAGCCTAACTAGCCCACATTATTAGAAGCCCCCATGGCAACCCACTCATTTGCAGCTGCAGACGCGTTTCGACCTTATTATGGTCTCATCAGTGCAGCATAGCAACCTCCCACCTTGATGAAAAAAAAACTTTAACCTTCAAAAGAACTACACACTCCAAATCTAAGTCTCTACTCGTTCTGCTCAAGGTAGAACATTTGAAATAAAACCTTCAAGGAATTAATACATGCTGGATTATAATGTCACAGATTCCCTGTACACAATCGAAAAGAATAGAAATGACCGGTTGGTTTAAACATTATTTTCTCGGTAATCTGAGAAGGAATTTTTTGTTTACGGTTTGTAACTATGCCAGTTACCAAAACCTGCAAAAAACCTCTCTGCCCAACCCGTTCGCCGGTGAAAAAGCGGGGGACAAGGCAGGCACTGTGTCTGCGCATGCAGCCCAGAAAACATCCAACTCATAATTGATGACAGAAATGGATGCTTCAATTCCCACCTGTATGGGGGAGTACCATTTTCCATTCCATTAAAAAACTGTACTCTTATTGTTGGACCTATTCTTACCCTGACACATTGGGCTTTGTTGTTGGCTGACTTTGCAGGTGTCTATCGGAGAAGTGTAGGATAGAAGAATTCTATTTGACTTACATATCCTTCTTTGTATCATCTTGCTGGATCCTGTAACTGTACATGCAGTTCGACAAACGTACCGGGATATTGATGTTTAAACCACCGATAAGCGCTGACGTTCACTGTGTTTTCTGGGCTGCATGCGCAGACACAGTGCCTGCCTTGTCCCCCGCTTTTTCACCGGCGAACGGGTTGGGCAGAGAGGTTTTTTGCAGGTTTTGGTAACTGGTATAGTTACAAACCGTAAACAAAAAATTCCTTCTCAGATTACCGGGAAAATAATGTTTAAACCAACCGGTCATTTCTATTCTTTTCGATTGTGTACAGGGAATCTGTGACATTATAATCCAGCGTGTATTAATTCCTTGAAGGTTTTATTTCAAATGTTCTACCTTGAGCAGAACGAGTAGAGGCTTAGATTTGGAGTGTGTAGTTCTTTTGAAGGTTAAAGTTTTTTTTTCATCAAGGTGGGAGGTTGCTATGCTGCACTGATGAGACCATAATAAGGTCGAAACGCGTCTGCAGCTGCAAATGAGTGAGTTGCTATGGGGGTTTCTAGCGATGTGGGCTAGTTAGGCTACCGGTAACTTAGTTTGGGGTTAGTAGTTATAGGCTCTTTCATTGGGTATCGTTGTTTGGGGCCAGTCGCCTGCTAAAAATAAGGCACAACCTAGAAAAAAGATGAAGTCGAGATGTCCAGGCAAAACAATGCAAAAAAGAGTCTTTACAGTCTGCAATGAGTTTAGCCTGGATTGGCTGTGCGTAGCAAGGCTGAGGAGACTTTTGTTGTAGTCGAAATATTCATTGTGTTCGATCATTCGGACTTCCGGTGACGTTTTTTAATCGTGAAAAATTTTAACTCAGTAATGCGAACAAAAGTTTACGAAAACGAAGATATTTACTTTAAACATGCGAAGATTTTTTTAACTGTAAACAAAACATTGCGAAGATTTTTTGACTTGCTTAAATTTAGTCTGAATTTACGAAAATAAATTTTAAACAAAATTCTCGACAAGAGAAAATTATAAATTGCTACGCAAAAGCCGAAGAAAAATCAATGTATCAAAGTCACGACGAAAAAACATTATTCAATTTCAATTTTTGCCCCCGTCAAAAACTGCCACGAACAAAAAATATTCGAATACGAACAACAAATATTCGTGTCCGCACGAAGACCATAGTATGCCGCCCCAGAACCAGTCTCTATTGACTCTTAATTACCGCTCATTGCGTTGTTTATTGATGATCATCATAGAACCACGTTTTACAACTTTAATGTTCGAAGATGCTCTTATCATTTAGATGTACGGTAAAATAGAAAATCAAAAAAAATCAAATCTCCATTCCGCTCGCATTATTACGTCAAGGCGTGCAACGAGTCGCGATGCTCACTTTCGGGGCTAGCTCCCGGGCAACACAGCTCCGAAGAAACGTCACAGAGGTGGCGAGCCGCTGACGACGCTTTGTTCGATGCGACCGATCCGGGATTTGAACCACAGACATACCACTTCGTAAAACACTGTATAGCTTGAAATTAACAAGCGGTTTTTTGCCGTGGTGTCTGCGGGAAAAGTGAAAACATTATCCAGTATACAAAAATATCCCATATCAATGTCACTAGCACGGCTGATAATTTTCGTAAGGGTCTTACAATTATTCAATTATTTTCCAGCGCTTGGCAAATAACTTAAAGCACAGAATCAAGGAATTCAAATAACTGAATGCATCATCGGCCAACAAAAACAAGGTTTATTTCAGCCAAATGTACAGAAAACAATAATAAATAGAAAAATAGAGTTCAACATTGGCAGGGAGACTGCGAACAGACTTTGCGGTCATCGAGTCAAGCAGTCACCCATAGCATAAACTTAAAAGAGGCTATATATGGTGTTTCATGATCAATGCGATCGATGCGACAAAATTTGCATTGACCTGGGCAAATAACTTAATAAGCTATTGAACCGATAGAGCCTACTTGTAGAAGGAAATTAGGTAAGATTTGTATTCTGTTATAAATTTGGTGAAAGATAATTTCTGAATTTCAGTCGGAATGGAATCCCATGTTTTAACACCGTGATACTTTATGCATGTCTGCAATCTGGTTGAAGAAAATTTCGGTATATAAAGATTATTAGGCCTACTATTAGATGAAGTTCTTGTAATTCGGGAAGAAATATTTAAGGTTTTTACGAAATAGTTAGAAAAGGAGGAAGGAAGTTTATTGTGGATGAATTTGTACATAAATTTAGCAGCTTCTAGTCTAAATAGGTCAACTAATTTCAGTTCATCAAGAAGAACGAAAAACGGAGTAACTCTTTGGTAGCGGTTGCCACCACCTACTAGTAAAATGGCTCTGTTTTGCAAAGCAGCAAGTTTTCTCAAATAACTAGGATACGTTGAGCCCCAAATAATTAATCCGTAAATAAGTTGTGAGTGAATAAGAGCGAAATATAATTGCCGAAGTACGACCTGCGGGAGAAAATATTTGACTTTAGAGATGATGCCAACCGCTCGGCTGACTTTTTTTTCTAGTAACGCAATATGTTTTTGAAAATTTAGTTTGTGGTCAATTAACAATCCGAAATATTTAACGAATGGATTGAGAAGAATTTTAGCCTTTTTTAGGGTAAACGCAGTTTCTGCAGAGATGTTAGGTTTAGTAATTTTAGGGGGAATAATTAAAGCGCTTGATTTAACGGGGTTAATAGTCACTTTGTTGGCTAGACACCATTGTTGAATTTTTACCAAGTCTTCGTTCATGTCAGACTCCAGTTTGGATAAGTTGAAGTTTCGACTAATTAAACATGTATCATCAGCAAATAGTCTAGGAATGCAATTCACAGCGTTAGGAAGATCGTTAATATAAATTAAAAACAGCAAGGGGCCAAGAGTTGATCCTTGAGGAACGCCAAAAGAAATGGAAGCAATTTGGGATGACGTATTGACAATAGAGACAAACTGTTTTCTTTGGTCAAAACAGGATTGCAAGAGATCTAGTGAAGGGCCACGAACACTGTAATGTTGTAGTTTGTGAACTAAAACGCTATGTGATACTGTATCAAAAGCTTTTTTGAAATCCAGCAGCACTAGACCAGCGTATTGGCTAGAATTAATATTATCATACATTTCGGTTACGAGATCAAGAGCTGCGTGAGAAGTAGATTTATTTTTTTGAAAGCCATATTGCGTTGGATAAAAAATCTCATGTTTGTATGTTTGTATACGTAGTCATTGCTCTTTCAAACCAGGTGCAAGTACAATATGCAAAATGTGTGAACGTCTACCTCTAGAGCTGTAGACTAGGGTTTGATAGTGAGTCGGGTCAAACCAATGACTTTAAAATTGCTATTCAAACTTCCTTGCTTGATGTTGATAGCTCAGATGGCCAAGTGGTGAGAGCGTCGGCCTCGCGAGCTGCAGACTTGGGTTTGATTCCGAGTCGGCTTTGATCGCTTTCTCGTGATAGGAGAATAAATACGAAATTAAATACAATGTTTGGCATTAAAGAGACAGTGTGGAGAACAAACCGCTTGTTGCGCCGTCGGGAAAAGCACTCAATGAAATTCCTTCATTTTAGAATGGCGGACAGGTGGTTGGCAACTTCTAGTCGAGCTTATGATACAACATCTGTCGCTACCTTGCAAATAAGAATAAATTTCCAGTGGTGCTATGCAATCTACTTGCCGTGGTGGCCCAAACCAATGAAAGATTTGCAAAAGAGCGTGTATAGCTCTAACGAAAGACAGACCCAAGAATTAAAAAATCGACAATTTATGTTTCATCGTTTTTTTTTGTTTGTTTGTTTTTTTTTTGCGAAATAGCTATTACCTGCATTGTCTTCTCTGTTGCCTGCATTATCTTCTCTGTCTCTTTTTCTGCGAAACAATCCACCGAAACAAGACATTTTATATTGTAAATTTGTGGTATAACCCGTACAAGTTTCGCTCTCGATCCTTCAAAGTTAGCGATACAGTACCGATATTAAATCAGCTGTGCTGAATCAACTCATTTTATACTTGCTTCGAATGTTATTCTCCTCAACAAAACCCCACGCAAGTTTTTGAATAGGCTTTTTATTCTTCCGTCCTCAGTTTTCAACGTAAATCAAAGGGAAAGCTGTTTTATTCTATTGTTTTGCTTATCGAATATCCTCAAAAAGTTTTGCAGTGAAACACAAATTTCATCTGGCGTTTCATATTTCTTTATTTAAATGGGTTGTTGTAACTTCAAAATACAATAGAACGCCGGTTATCCGAACGCCGGTTATACGAAACGCCTGTTATCCAAAACGACTTCAACAATAGAAATTAACAACATGCCATGCTGCGCGTCCAAAAACATACCATGCTAGCGTCCAAAAATGCCAGCAATTAAAACAGTGACAAGTTTAAACAAAAGAAAATGAGGTGATTAGTATTCTTCCAGAGCTAGCAATATACGCCGGCACGATAAGTCACCATGTATCTGTACTTTATAATGTATATCAGTGATGTAAATTTGTAATATTGCTTGTTATTCCTTGTTCAATTATCCGAACAAATCACTGATTTGAACCATACTTGGTTTTAATTAGTTCGCATAATCGGCGTTTTACTGTAGGTTGATGTTTTGTATGATTTTAGCGTTGCTGAGAAAGTGCTTGGTTTTTAAAAACCTCATGCCGAAATCAATCACCAATATAGTCAGGCGCTTGCAGGATGGAGCACAGGGGAAACCAGCTACCTCAATCGTTTTTTGGTCATTTTTTCAAATGGGTGTTACGCTTTCTTGAGGGGGTGTTTCTCGAGTTTGCAATCCTCTGTAAGTGATTGCTATGTATACCAGCAGGCAGTGGGTAAGCGCAATTTCTGTAACGGTGTGCCGTCCATGCAAAGCTTCGCCATTTCTTCTACGATAATGTCATTGCAAATGTGAAACAAAACTAAGCGCAAGTTTGTCGTTACCAAACAATTAAAAATATTGTTAAACAAAAGAACTTTCTTGAAGTTGGTTCTAGCGAACAGCGAACAATGTAATTGGATTGGCAGCAATCACCTTCTTTTAAGAGCGTAATCACAGAGGGAGGGGGTCAACAAGGGCAATTGTCTCCCCGAGATACTTTCAATAACCAGTGTTAAGATCATATAAACATTTACGGTCTTTTGCCGGAACTAAAATGTTTACTGGAACACACTTTATGAAGGGAGGCGATTGGCTTTAACTATATGTAGAAGCTCAAGAGCCAAAAGAAGCTTTTTTGCAACAATAGATTATGCTTACTTCACGAACAAATATCTTATTGCGAACAAAGGGCGATTTGAATTACTTTCCGCTCTATTTTCTAGCAAAAAATGGAAAAAAATTTGTTGGGATGACATTTCTAAATTACTACACTTTCTGTGATATACTTCAATGATTGGAGACTATTCATAGATTCATCCCCTACCCCCAAAAAGTAACAGTAGAGCTGTTCTTTGGCCTAGTAGAAGTATCTTGCCGTTTCTTCAAACGGTTCGTCGAAGTGTTCAACATGCAGACTCACTAAGGTTTTGGTTTTTGCCAAAATACTTTTTAAACCTGTCCGAAGCAAAAGTCGTGTAAATAGGATTGCGTAAACCTCAAATAAACAATGAATTTAATGATATTTTGCATTGGACCGAAATATAAGCTTCAAAAAACTCGCAAAATCCTTAGATTGACATCGTTCAAAAACAATAGCACTTACAGAACTCCAGATGGCAAAATGTCTCTAGAGATTCTTTACTTAGACTCTCAGTTAAACTTCTTACACAAAACTTGTGGAAATGTTTTTGATGACCATAAGAAGCGATTTCACGAGGACCTTTTTGTGATTGAAAATGGACACAAAGGAAAATGCTGGGTGATAAGCGTATTTGAAAATTACTGCTAGTCTAAAGTAGGAGATAATGCGATGAGCCAGCACAAGCAAAACCGTTGTTGTAATTGAATCAACTTGAAAATATGAGCATCACTGCCAGTACATGTATCTCATATTATCCAAACGTACCAGAATTCTCACCTTCAATGCATTTTTGAGTTTCTTTTGAAGTGATTTATCCTCTAATAATAATAAAAGTTTTGCCTCCTTATCGTTTTAATAAAAACTATCTGATCGTGTATATGCAGGGTTGGAAATCGATACCCGAAAAAGTAAAGAAATAATCGATATTCGATAGTTCACCAAAAAGTAAAGAAATAAGCGATTTCGATGGTAGTTCAAAAAAGTAAAGAATAAAGAATATGGTAGTCGATATTCGATATTACACTGAGCATTTAGCGGTGTACGCCAAGCATTTTTTGTGATGTCCTCGCATTCATGCGGTGACTTACACACAAACAACGGATATAATATATGACATTATCGATGCGAAACAACTTTGCTATTAAAAACCTTTTTTGTGTGTGTTTTTTTGGCAAAAAAAAATATCAGCTAAAACAAGGTAATGACATACCAACGATTATATTAAATTTACTAAAGTAAGATAAAGTAACCTGAAAAAGAATCGAATATGGAATATAGAACTGCGCCGAGAAAAAAGTAAAGACAAGACCATATTCAATACTCATTCATAAAAGTAAAGGCTCCAGTGCATTCGATGAACAAAAAGTAAGGAATATCGTAATCGAATATCGATTACAATCGATTTTTCCCAACCCTTTGTATATGGAATGTAATATTTACTAAGAAATCAAACTACAAAATAAAAAATTAATAATTAAAGGATTTGAAATAGAAATCATATTTTTCCAGCAATCACAGTAGAATAATAAATCGTAGCAATCGAATGGTACAAGTGTCTCCAATTTAAATAAATAATTAATCCTTGCGAAGAAAATTTTCACAACAAAGTTGTCTAGAGCCAAAAACATTTTGGGGGCTAAATGCTGAAAAAACGCAATAAATTTCACATTATCTTTTTAAAAGTATGAAAGCTTTGAAGAGCAAGTTCGTACTTATACCAACATTTAAAAAAAGACATAATTACTTCAATGTTTCCGGATCACGTAACTTCTTGCGCTGTTAATTGCAACATTCTGGCCCACTAGTTTGAATTACGTCATTATGACTCAGAAAGTTGCATCTTGTGATAAACCAAAAGGCTCGCATGCATTTCAAGTAAACATACTTGATTCGGTAAGACGGAGTTGCTAAGTTGCAGTAAATTGCGAAAAGCGTTTTTGGTCTGCAGAATGTATTGTGTCGAAATGTCCATTGTTCTGTTGTAAGAATTTTTCCTTGGGATATTTTCGTTCCGTATTTGTTGTATTCTAAATAATAAAGTTTTACACTGCCTTGCATACACTGCTAATGATGGCAGCTGATTTTTTGTTGTCGAAACGTCCAGTTGCAAGCATAACTGTGGCTTTATCCCTCTTCTATAAACTATTTTCGTCTCTCATTTATTGTGTTCCAAGATAAATTTAATTACAAAAATAAGAGCCCAAATAATTTGAAACATTTGGATTATTAGGGCTCTTATTTTTGTACTTAAAATATTCAAAAAATCCATATTATGTAGCCTACTCCGAAGATAAATTTAATTCTGCCATATGTACTGAGAAAATATTCCGCGAACTAATGAAGACAAATCTTGCACCAATAGGCTACAAGCATACCGTGGGTATATTTTGAATGTGCCAAAGAAAATCGCAAAACAATTTAATTGTTATGTTTGCTGCCTAGGATAGGCTCATACGTTTCTTCAGCAATGCGCCTAGTATCACATTCTGATGGATTCTAAGTACTGTACATAAACCGCCACTTACTTTTTCTGAACTACAAGCAGACTCCTCCGAAATTTCTTGCGTTTAAAAACCAAACACGAACTGTCCACACCCGATAGCAAAGATCAAATGACGGTGACCACTGGCGTAGCCAGCCAAAAATTTCTGGGGGGCGAAACTTTATAGACTTGTCCGGTGGCTCACACAGGATTCGGCAAAGGGAGACCCAACCGGGGATGTGGGGGCGAACCTCCCAGCAGTCGCAGGCTAAGGCAGTCTGGAAGCAGAGCCCCCAGCCACCGCGAATTTTCAGGGTTTTTATAAAAAAAAAACTACAAATTTCAGCGTAGTTTTTTTGTCGAAAAAGGACACACGGGTACCCCCGAGTGGTCTTAATCCGCCCCTGCTTGCGTTGTTAACAGATTGATGTTGTAGCATTAGGATCTTTGCTTGTAGGCTAGTGGTAACTAAAAATATTTCGGGGGCGGGGGGGCAATTGCCCCCTTTGCCCTCCCCCTGGCTACGCCCCTGACCGTGTATGTGCTTTCTTAAACTGCTTTCCAAACTCTTTCATTGGGTATCGTTGTTTGGGGCCAGTCGCCTGCTAAAAATAAGGCACAACCTAGAAAAAAGATGAAGTCGAGATGTCCAGGTAAAACATTGCCCCCTTTGCCCTCTTTGCCCTCAATTGCCCCCTTTGCCCTCCCCCTGGCTACGCCCCTGACCGTGTATGTGACCTAAATTATTTCACTAAGGACTAGAGTGAACTTTTTGGATCATTTTCGCTATAGTAGAACATGCTTACTTAGTGGACGATTTAAACTGCTTTCCAAACTCTTTCATTGGGTATCGTTGTTTGGGGCCAGTCGCCTGCTAAAAATAAGGCACAACCTAGAAAAAAGATGAAGTCGAGATGTCCAGGTAAAACATTGCAAAAAAGAGTCTTTACAGTCTGGAATGAGTTTAGCCTGGATTGGCTGTGCGTAGCAAGGCTGAGGAGACTTTTGTTATAGTTGAAACATTAATTTGTCCCTTGCAAATTTCTCAAGCTTTACAGTTTGTAGTCAAAGTAGTCCAATTTTTGTTTGTAAAACCAAAGCGATATTTATATTTGCAACGCTGTGCTGATCTGGGAATCTATTAGCTTTTACGCAATGATTACTTGTTGCTTTTGTGTCTCATAAACACCAAGAGCAGCCAAAGCTGGAGTATTTAATAAAAGTCTGGTAAGATAGTGAGAACGCTTACATATACGTGCATGTAAACTACTTAATTGTGCTCAGCGTATCGAACTGCTGCATTTCCGATTAATAACCAAACGTCTGTTTCGTCTTTGCCGAGTTGATAGAACGAACGGCAAGATGTTTCTACAAGCCAGTGGAATAGATTTGATGTTTTTTGGGGGGATGAATCCATGAATAGTAAATAAATTATTAAAGTCTAATACAGAAGAGTACTAATTCGGAAATGTCATTGCAATAAATCTTCCACTTTCTGCACGAAAGTAGTTTGGAAAGCAGTTTAAATCGTCCACTAAGTACAATATGATTTTTGTTCGGGAAGTAAGCATGTTCTACTATAGCGAAAATGATCCAAAAAGTTCACTCTAGTCCTTAGTGAAATAATTTGCCCTCTTTGCCAAATGAGTGGGTTGCCGTAGGGGATTCTAGTGATGTGGGCTAGTTAGGCTACCGGTAACTTAGTTTGGGGTTAGTAGTTATAGGCTCTTTCATTGGGTATCGTTGTTTGGGGCCAGTCGCCTGCTAAAAATAAGGCACAACCTAGAAAAAAGATGAAGTCGAGATGTCCAGGCAAAACAATGCAAAAAAGAGTCTTTACAGTCTGGAATGAGTTTCGCCTGGATTGGCTGTGCGTAGCAAGGCTGACGAGACTTTTGTTATAGTGTAAAGCTTGAGTTATACAGTTCGTCGAAGTGTTCAACGTATAGACTCAATACGGTTTCGGTTTTTGCAAAAATGTTTTTCAAACCTGTCCGAAGCAAAAGTCATGTTAGTAGGGATTACATAAACCTCAAATAAACAATGAATTTAATGATATTTTGCATTGGACCGAAATAGAAGCGTCAATAATTGGTATGTTGCATATTTACCTTCCTATCACGAGAAAGCGATCAATGCGCAATACGATCGCTCGCTTAGGAGATGCCGGCCATCTGTCTACCACACCAAGAGAGGGAGGCAAGGGGAAACGAAAAATGAGTTCATTTTGAGCTCATGAGCTCACAATTTTGAGCGCATGAACGCATGTGCTCGCATTAAAAAGTAAGCTCCGAGATTCCTAAGATTCCGAGTCGGGTCAAACCAATGACTTTAAATGTGGTATTCACAGCTTCCCTGCTTGACGTTCAACATTAAAGGGTCAGTGTGGAGAACAAGCCGGCTAGTTTACTTGTTGTGCCGTTGGGAAAGGCGCTTAGCGGGATTCTCCCACATTGGTGTGGTAGACAGGTGGCCGGCGACTCCTAAGCGAGCTCGATATAGCGCTTTGATCGCTTTCTTGGGATTCGAAGATAAATATGCAAGTAGTACACAAATAGCATTAACTTTCCATAACCATTTAGTGAATGCCCACTCGCCACCGTGTCTGGACCCGAATTTGAAAATTAGCATAAAATCCTCCATAGATCTTTGCGATGAGCGCTTGAGCTCATTTATACAGCACATGCGCTCTGAAAGTGAAGGAGCGCGTGAGCTCATTAGGAGCACATAAATGTGCTTAGATGCGATGAGCGCATGCTGAGCCTGTTATAGAGCGCATGCGCCCTAAGGGTGAATGGACGCATGAGCTCATTTTGAGCACATGCGTCTGAAAGAGCTCAGTTCGCTTTTCACCGCTGTTGAAGAGGGAGGGAGGAATTCCGCTAAGTGCCTTTACCAACGGCACAACAGTTATTAAGCGTGTCGGCTTGTTCTCCACACCGTCCCTTTAATGCTGAGCGTCAAGCAGGGAAGCTGTGAATACCAATTTTTAAGTCATTGATTTATTCCGACTCGGAATCAAACTCGAGTCTACAGATCCCGAGGGGGATCCTCTTGCCACTCGGCCATAATAAGCTTTAAAAAAACTCGCAAAAACACCTTTAGATTATCATCTTCAAAAACGTTAACACTTAGAGAACTCCAGATGGCAAAATGTTTCTGCAGATTCCTAGCTTAGACTATCAGTATGTTGTAGAATTCTTCCACAATAATCGTAGGGATTGTTTTGCCTTTTGATGATTTGATTTCTTGATTTTTATGCTCCTGTCACAAGAAAGCGATGGAGGTGCTGTTCATAGAACGAATCCAGACCCCCTTAGGAGTTGTCTTTGTTTCCGAGTTTTCCGGTTGAGTTTTCGCTTCTGACTTTTTTCACTTGTTTCTTGTTAAATTCCACCAAGCAAACAGAGATAATTATCGTGAAGCATCTTATCCAAGTACGCAGCAATGAGGCTTGGACGGGAGTTGAACCATTAACCTTGCGGTAGTAATCGCAAAAATGATGCTCCAAACCACTTGGCCATGCTGCCGACAATTTTTTTTTAGCTATTGAGGATGTTTTTGATCACCATAAGAAACGATGTGAGGAGGGCCTTGTTGTGAAAATATTGAAAATGGACACAGGAAAATGCTGGGTGTTGAGTATCTTTGCAAATTACTGCTGATCCAGAGCAATGCAATAAGCCAGCACAATCAATGCCGATGTTGTAATTGCATGAATTGAAAAATACGTGCATTAGGCCTATTGGCAATACATGTATCTCATTTTATCCAAACGTACCAGGCTAACAGAATTCTCACCTTTAATATATTTTTGAATTTCTTGTTCAGTGATTTAGCCTCAAATAATAATAAAAGTTTGGCCTCCTTATTGTTTTAATAAAACAATCTGAACGTGTATATGGAATAGAATGTGCGCTAAAAAATTAAACTGCAAAATTAAAAATTAATTTGGCCTAATTAAAAAAATCTGAAACGAAAATTGTATTTTTGCAGCAATTGCAGTAGACTAATAAATCATTGCAATCGAATGGTGCAAGTGTTCCCACTTCAAATCAATAATCTTTGCAAAGAAAAATTTTGCAATAAAGTTGTCCAGAAGTCACGAACGTTTGGGGGTTAAATGCTGAAAAAACGCAACAGATTTGTGCAGGTAAAAATGAAACAACCAACTGATCATCAGCGCTGTTTTGCTTTTATTGATTAGCGATTATAATAGGTGTGCCGTGAAAAACATTCACGATTTTCTCTTTTAAAAGTAAAGTTTGAACAAATTCAAATGCAAGCAAATTTGTGTGCATGTCTAAATCAAAACAAGAAATGTTTGCAACCGCTTCCGGATCACGTTTTTGCGTTGAGAATTGCAACATTTTGGCTGAATAATTCGGACCACGTCATTGTGACTGAAAAGTTCCTCTTGTGATGAATATAAAAGCTCGCACATTTCAAGTAAACATGCTTTATTCGGTGAGGTGACGTAGCTAAGTTGCAGCAAATATCAAATTTTTTGGTCAATGCATCACTTGAAACCGGCCGTTAGCTCAGTTGCTAAGCGCCCGCTTTCGGTGCGGGAGGTCTGGGGTTCGATTCCCGGACCGGGCAAATCGGCAAATAGACTACACAGCTCCGAAGAAACGTCGCAGTGTCGCCAACGGCTCGCCACCGCTGCGACGTTTCTTCGGAGCTGTGTAGTCTAGGCGCTAAGCCGCGGAGATGGGCCCCGCCCCTAGTTACATGCTTCGGCGTACTACCGCAAGTATAATGAAGATTTGATTTTGATTTTGCATCACTTGATAATAATTATCGTAAAAATGAATGACATAATTATTGGCCTGCTTGTTTCTAATCCGAGTGCAAAAGGCGACATATTGACACTTCTATTTCAGAAACTAGAGTTTAGTGATTTAAAAGTTGCGGTAACCTTTTGATGCAAAACTACAAAAAAAAACTCACCTACTTGCAGCTAGTAGGTGATGTAAATTGAAACATACTTCAATGCAATGTAAAATGCTTCGTCGTTATTAGGTGGTACGACATTGCAGATTTCTTTTGTGTTTAGGGTAGGACTTACTGTTTTTTGGACTTCAAAATAGAGTCTATAACCGTGGACTAACATCATGAGAAATGTTTTATTGCAGTGGAAGACCATTTGAATTAATCAGCAGAACATTATACTGTAGATAAAAATGGCCTAAACAAAGATTATTTTATTTTATGATTTATCAAGCGTTTAACAGCAAATTGCGACACGGTGAGCAGGTTCAATTCTCGGTGGAGTCACACCAGATACTTTTACAGCGTTGCCCTGTTACTCTCTATTTCATGCAGCGATATAGTGACGCGCATTGACGTAACCAGGGATTGTGTTTGCGCGCGCTCTCCTCTCTCAACCTTCTCCAATTCGCGTTTAAAGTCGTTTGAAAAATTGTGCCTAAATGAGGTAAACATCTTTTTGCGCCTCATTTTTACAGACAGTTCTTTGTGTACGCCACTGATCATGTGCATAAGCGTATACGTCAAGTATAACAAAACTGATAGATACTGTAAGTTTTATAAAATGAAGAAGTTGTTTGTAGCGCATATGAAAGACTTTACACTTGAATACTTACTAATTGTTTACTCGGCTCCATTAGTTAATGATTGATTTTGGTGAGAACATATGTTTGATTCAGTTTAAATGTTTGCAAGTATGAAAGTCAAGTTCTGGTAATGTATTTGATTTCAAAGTTGATTTTTAAATCAGAATGCGAGTTATTTTATAAGAGTTAATTTGGTGCCCAAACCAAACTACCATAATTATGTGAATCTCACGGTTGGTGCTACATTGCAGGTCGTATACTGCATTATGAGATTTGCTTCCTCCACGAGTAATAAGTTATTAAGTTTGATTAGGTCTACTTAAATGCAGTAATGTACGCGTAAATAAAAAATAATGACGCCATACTAAAAACATTACGGCTTAAGCGTGCGCAAATAAATTGAAAATATACGGCGTCAGCGTAAACATGCTCAGTATCGGAGATAGTGCGCAAGACCATGCATCAAGCATAAGTCTGCAGTAATAAGGTAAGCCTATCAATCGTGATTCGTGGAATATCTACTGCAATGTTTAGCGGTAATCTACTGATGCAATTCAGTTCCTAGTGTGGCCAGCAAGTTTGATCGAAGGAACGAAACCAAATGTGACCGTGTTGCTCCCACTCAATAATTAATTGAGGGCAGGGCCCGTACTTTCAGTCTGCTTCATGATTATAAAGCCGCTCAAGTGCTTGAACTGTACTAATCATTTACTGTAAAAAATTGCATACCCAAAGTAACTCGTCAAACGCTATCGGTTTTCGTCAAAAAGTGGCAAAAAGTATGCGGCGTATGCAGTTCCATAACTCCTTAAAAAATGACGGCTTAGGCAACATTTTAAGCAAAAAAACGAGCATTTATGTTCAATTGCAAGGTTTATCCAAATGCAATGGCTTAATGATACAGTGAAGCGTATAATAGAAATAAAGAGGTGCAGAAATGGTACTTTCAAAGGTTTGCAAGCACGCCAGCAAACTCGGCCAATTTTTATCAGAGTTTGAGTTCACGCGAGATATTTGCTAGCCCGAGTTCAAGTTCCAGTTCTTCAATTTTAATTTTTCGACTTGGTTAATGTTATTTTCTGAGAAGTTAAATAGCGTTCGCAAATAAAAAACTTTGTTACGTGTTGAACGCTATATTCTGAGCATTTTTTAACAAATTTTTACTGTAAACATATCACAAAATATCACAACTGGGTGCCCCCTCTCTGAAAAAAATTCTGAATTCGCCCCTGACATGTAACATTTTCAAAGGACTTATTGGGCTTATTCACGTCCATTTCCGGGTCTAAACGTCTAACGTCTTTGTGTTTAGTAAACATTCAGCGTAGTTCAAAAATGCATTTACCCCATCAAAATTTTCTGGATCTGTTCCTGCCGCTATCCTATGTCTTACTCCTGTGCATAAACTTTACCTTCCACGACCACAAAACGCACCCATGAAGCTTCACTTAAAATCGAAAGAAATTTTGTGAGCAGCTTTTTGTCAGTTGTTCATAAATTACAAACCGTCCAAATTACACTTTGATAATTTTATGCGTGATATAATACACACAAAAACTCGATTTTCCGACAAATCCATGTAACTATCTAAAATTTTCTCGCAAAATCACACTGTAACCTAAATAAAAAAACATAATATCATAGAAAGGTTTTGGTTTTTACACTAGGCACCACTACTTGATTTTTGTAATTTTTAGAAACTAGGCTTACGCTGATACAAATACCAGTTAAGTTTAGGTGGTAACTTGTCGACTAAACAATTTGTGCTCCGAAAAATTTCGACAGATTTTTAATTTTTGATAATGCCCGGAATTTTTAAAAGTAAGTAGATTTTTCTTTTATTTTCGCAAATTTTTTGTTCTAATATATTCGAAATAAAAAGTTTTCAGTTGGGTTTGGCAAGTGTTTCAGATAGTAATGTCTGTATATTTTTATGCTCTTTTTAATTCACGAAAACAATGCACGTTCAGTGTAACTTTTCACATTGTAGCATAATAATTGTTAACCTCTATTAACAATTTAATAATGTGTTGTTGCTCAAATTTGCGCAACAGTAAATGGATATTCTTGATGGATATGATAAAAACGCTATCGATGGCATGGCTCTATCGGTCATTGAAAACTCAAGTCTATACTCACAGCGAGTGGGTGGTAACTACATGGCAATCGTATGAAGGGGGATATGTGCAGTGTTTTTTTAAAGTTTGGCTTGAGGAACCATCAAGCAATGTTGAAAGACCACCAATTTTTAAATTTGTAAATATACTGCTTTCAACAACTGTTTCCACAAAAATTTGGAAAATTTCAGAGGCCGCTGGACAATTTTGAGAGACCGTTTCGGTTCCTCAAAACGCCTTAAAAAAACACTGGATATGCGACTATTTCTTCATTAATCAATCAGCATCTACTGCAGTCGTGACCAAAGTCCGGCCCGGGGGCCAAATGTGGCTCGTGGTCAGTTTTCATCCGGCCCGCAGCCTCCGTCGTAAAATGAATAACGTCTGGCCCGCATGTAGAATTAATACGTATTGTAAATATTAAACTGCCATGGTGACTTATTTTTAATGTTTCAAAACAATTTGCTCCCAAGAGTGCAATTACTTCTATTTAACGGTTACAAAAAAGTCAGCTGAAGTGTTAAAAAAAGTGAAGTTGAATGAATATTCAATTTCGTTATTGAATGTCAATTCAATTTTGATATGCATGTTTTAAATGAACCAAAACACATTCTAAAGATGGTTGAAATTAAAATAAAAAAGCAAACGTGACACACAGAATGGCTTGCTGAAATTTAATTGAATTAATTGCTATTATATGTAAAGAACGTCCGCCAAGGTTGGCCTTCCTACATTTTTAACGCACCAAATCTGGCTCCCTTTGCAAAAAGTTTAGACACCACTGATCTACTGTCTATACATACAATAAAGACTTTAAAATTCATGTCATTGACACAATTTTTTTCATTTAGGAAGAAAATTTAAGAAAATTAATGATTTAAGATTTTTCATCTTAAATTTTTTTCATTTAAGATGAAAAAACTTGTGTCAATTGCATGAATTTTGTGGGAGTTAGAGTCTTGATAAGATTTGAGAAAAAAGATTTGCCTACGTTAAAAATCGTAAGATGTGCAATATTAAAATAACCCAAAGCAGCTGCTTGTAACATTAACAGTGATTTTTCAAAACTTTATCAAGCCATAGAAATGATAAAACTTTGACAAGGTGATGAATTTTGAAAGCTTTACAACAATACAATAAAAATAAGCGCTGAGAGACTGTAGATGAAGAGGTGACTGCAGATTGTCCTCTGAATTTTAATACTGTAGATCAATTCGTGAAGCAGAAGGCAATTTTCCTTCGCTCATGTCATATCATTGATTTTTAATTTGCTTATGAGGTAGTAATTATATTTTGCTTGATAAATAAAATACTTCGGTCGTTTTAAATCGAACTTTAATTTTCTTTTTGGAAACTTTTTGAATTTAGCTCCCACCACGTTCTTCTAAAATTTTCAACTTTTATTAAGGTCGGTTTCCATGAAAATAAGAATGAGCTTAACTCAGTTTGGTAAGCTGAAGGTGCTATTTGGTCACAGGCTCAACCCACACCCTGGGTTTGATCTAGAGCAACGGTGTGCAACCTGCGGGCGTCTGTGAAATTTCGTGCGGCCGGGACATACATTTAAATTAAAAATACACGATGTAGCAGCAAATGCTGGCGCGTATTGACGCGAAACAGAAAAAATGCAAAAACGCATTTGTCGACAGGTGGATGAGAAATTGAGAACTTAATTCGAGAAGCCTGGCAGAAACGCAATTTCAGGGAGAAATGCACCAAAATGGATGATTATCCTCACGATAAACTTATCCACGGTTTATTTTTGGATTAATCCTAATTTGGTCAGCACCAAGCGCGATATTAAGTACCGGTACAAAAGCGAGTTAAACCGATGATTAAATAAAGGTCAAAGTTTAATCCGTGGTTTTTGGTGGATTAAGCTGCGGGTTTCTGTTACCCATTAGCAAGCGGTTATGTGCGACCCTGTGTTAAGGTGCGTTTACCGATACGCGACGGGCGACAACGCGACAATTTTTTATCATATCTTAATTGTTTGTTTTGTTTTACTGTTTAGCGATCACGCGAAAACCTTCTGCATTCACTGGCATTATAATTTTTCTCGCGCTTTCGCATTTCGTTTAATTGTCGCGTGTTGCGTATCAATAAACGCACCTTTATGCTGACCTGCGTTAGCCTCCGTCAAACAAATTAAATCGATTCATCATTGACGTTGTAACAATCCTGCGTGTAGCTTCCCATTCGTGTTGTGGTGGACAAGTACTGGTAAACCTTTTTAACGCACAGCGATGAGTTTGTAGCCTATAAATTGCGCTACGATTAGTTGATCTTTGCGAGGTTTTCGTCGTTTGGCGAGGAATAAACCCGGTTACTAGATAGCAATTTGGAATCTGAACTAAGACTGATGGCATCTAACAAGACACTCGATTTTGCCAGCTTATCTGGTCGTATCAAAAAACCAAGTCATTAATGTGCAATGAATTGCAAACTATGTAATGATCAAAATTCTTTATATTGATATTATTTCACATTCCGCCTTTCAACCAAGATTTTAAAACGAATCAGTTTAAGTATAGCTTAGGCTTAACGTAACACATAAGTTTTTAAAAATTATTGGCGGCCGTACTTTCTAGACATAACGTCATGAGGCCGACAATAGCAAAAAGGTTGCACACCCCTGATCTAGAGCAATGATCGTTTGCGGGTTCAAAACTGAATCTTTTCTGTAGAGCGTTGAAATACGGTGCCAAGCATGACCTGTTGACCTCCTTTAATGTCCACAGTTATTTGCAGCAATGCACAACAAGTTTAAAGTCGTCAGAAGCTATCGCAAAATCTAGAAAAGTTGGAGTTGTAGGAGCTTTAATGCCTAAGGCTTCGCAGTGGAATTGATGAGCATATAGTGCTTTTCAGTTTTCCAAACGTGCACTTATAATTCAAACGAGAAACATAACAATATTTTGCTTTTGTTTCAATTAGGCAAACGTCGGATTTGCAAAAAGTGCCGCATTTGCGAAAAAACTGTTGGATGTGATTGTCGCTCTACACACGTCGTTTATGAGATTATCTGTAAAAAATGTAGGGACGAGGATGGAAAAGTGGTGTCATACGTTGGTAAAACCAAGCGAAGTTTCATACGAAGGATGATGGAGCATGTTCGCGATATTTTGAATAATAAACGTACATCCGTTTCAAAGCATTACAATCAAGAAGGCCATCGCGTTACAGATGCTGAGTTTCACATAGTTGAAAAAGAAATAAGCACTTCATCCGCGTTAGCGAGAAGAGAAATTTCCCATATCCGTAGTACTGTCGTATTTGATGACGAGTCACTTAATCAAGTTTTGTATTTGGGGTCAAAGTACTAAAAAGCGTAACTCTGTTGTAAGCTTGTGGTTCAGAATTGTTCAGACAAGGTTAAATCTGGCAAATCTACGCATACAAGCTCCAGTTATATCTGAACTCAAAACCGAACCACCCACAAGTATTTTTTTGAGCTTAAGCTCGAACTAAGCCCAAAATTTGACAAGTCGAACCTAGCCTAAATCGGCTTTATACATTACGACTTACCTGCAAGGTGTATAAGCTTGCAAAAAATGTTTGTGTTCAATGTTTTTCATTTGATTTTTTTTTTTTTTTCTCACAGTATTCTGCGTTTTATTCATGCATCGCATTACAATAAAATTCATTGAACTGAGTACTATTTTGCTTAGTGACTTAACAGCAGATGTTTACGGCGGAAAAAACTTTCTACGTGTAGTTGCAAACTGGAAACTGTTTCTCCTAGAGCTAAAAGTTAACGTTATGTCAGTCAGCATACTGCATTGAAACTTGCGAAGACGAAATAGTGTACTATTCGTAATTAAGTGGATGTCATAACAAATTGTATAATTATTGAATATTTTATTAATTTTTTGTGTGTGTAGATATTGTTTTAACTTTTATGTACCAGTTGCCAAGTTTTATAGAAGTGTTGCTGCATCATGTTTCAATAAAATCATGCATAAAACATATTCAGGCTCACATCTTGGTCAAATAGTAGGCCTAATCATTAATGCAAGGCAGCTATAAAAAATCCAAAACACTTCGGAGGGAAAGTTGTACAAAACTGCTTAGAAAAGTCAAACATATATAGTGGCAATTTTGAAAAGATATCCCGAGGCTTGCTCTGGACGCATATTTCTGTTTTGTACCCGGGAACGTTTTTACTGTAGTTGCCTGTAATCCAGAGTCTCAATGTTAACTGCCTCTGAGAAGCGAACTTGTGACAAGAACTGAACCGAAAATTAGCTCGAAACTTCACCAGAAATGCGGGAACAGCACGTCATGATCAGAGATGAATATTTCAAACCATGTTTTTGAAACATATTTTTTGATGCGGCCAGTAGAAGTTTAAAAATTGTTTTTAACTTTTTCATGTTTTTGAAAGTCGTGAAAATGATCGAAGCGCTGTAGCGAATTCGCTCAGGAGTCCCCGTCAGTACCTGTTTATCATTTTTATTTTTTTCAATGCCCATCCATTTTTACGCCATGGGCGCCAATTTACCGATACGGGCCTGGGCGCCATACTTTAGGCAGTCCTGTTCTAAATCCTTTACTCAGGGCCTTATCAAGATTTTTGGGGTCCTCGGAGCTGATTTTTCGCGGAAGTAGCTTTTTTCTAGACCTGACTTTAACGTAGGTAGCATTCCCTTTTTGTAAAGGACGCGGTTTACCGGAGACTAGGCCTATTATCACGAACGAGGGGCCGCGGGGCCATACACCCCCCACTTAATTCGGCATTGCTTTCACCATTACGATCACGAGGAGATCCCATCCAACCCCGCAAACAAGTAACGAACTATCAATAGTGCAACAAGAGTGAAAAATCGAAAACACCAAAGTTTTTAAAACTTAGGAATACAGTATATTGTTGCTTGAAACTTGAACAGAACTCCAGCAATTATTACGGCGAAAAATAACTGAAGATTAACTCAAATAACTAAAAATTGATGCTGTTCAAACGTTTAGAATAAAACTGTCCATTTTGCTCGCAAATCAAAAAGGACTGATAAATACCCGTGATTCGTCTACGTACGGTTTAAACAATTCTTAAAAGAGAGAAAAGGCTGTGCAAAACATAGAATAATGATCATTGACAAACAAATGAAATATCAAATCTTCATTATACTTGTGGTATTACGACGAAGCGTGTGACGAGTGGAGGGACCCATCTCCGCGGCTTAGCGCCTGATCTGCACAGCTCCAGCTCCAAAGAAACGTTGCAACGGTGGCGAGCTATTGGCAATACTGAGTTCAATTTGATAGACCCGGGAATCAAACCCCCGACCTCCTGCACCGCTAGCGCGCGCTTAACGACTGAGCTAACATACCGGTTTCACTGTTAAACAGTTTGGTAAATTACAAAATAATGTGTCTAATTGCAAAAACGAGATCAAACGAAACGTGACGTAATTGCATAAGACGGCACACGAGGTTGAACAATACTTGCGAAACATGGACTTCGGTTTGAAGCTTAAATTAAACGAAATGTTTTGTTTATATCGGTGCAGTAACATAAGCGGCTCTTGAAACGGAGACACGTGTGAATTCGCAACCGTACTGTACATTAACAGTTTGTTCGTGATCATGGATGTTTTTAACGAAAACTACAAATTATAATTACTAGCAGTAATGGCGGAAGCATTTTTAAAGTGGGGGATTTTTAAAGTGGGAGCATTTTTAAAGTGGGGGCCCAAAAGCAATGACCAGATTTTCTTCGCCTACAACCCATGTTTAGCCTGTCCACATGTGACACCTCCAACTTATATGGGCTTCAGACCCGCTGTTGTTGCTTCTAGTGTCTGCAAATATTCAAGAGTATTCAAGAGCTAAAATATTATATTCCCAGATTTCGTTTGACCAGATTTCAAAAATCTTTCACATATACCGGCGTAAAAATTTGGAATAACATTGAGAAAAAATTAAAACAACTTTCTTACTCCAAATTTCGAAATACTTATAAAGCGTTATTAAGTGATGCATATAATACATAAGCTCAGTAGAAGCTTTGGTACAGTCTGTTTGCCCTTTTTTTCTCTTTTTATTGTAATAAAAAAATAGTAAACAAACGCAGAAGTTTTATAATCATCTTTTGTGGAGCTGTTTGACTCGAAGACCCATTGGTCCCTTCACAGCTTCTGTTAGCTTTATTTCTCAAAATAGATTTGTGCTCGTTTACTTATTTATTTAATTTTACTTTGTTATTTTTCTTTTGTTATTGTTATGTTTTGATCTATGCCTTTGAAGTTAACAATAAATTGATCCTCCTCCTCCTCCTCCTCCTGCATCACAATTGACTTTTGATGTCAAAATCACTTTTTTAAATTATGACGTCAAAAATTTAATTGTAGCTTAATGCAGAGACAAGCAGCAAAAACCGTAGGTCTAAAGTCGTCATAAATTGGACATGTGGACAGGGAAATTTTGTAACTAAGGTTTATTGTTTTAGCAACCCCAACAGCTGCTGTAAATACCATAACCGTCCGTAAAGCCTCTATTTGAGCGCCACTATAGGGCAAGGATTGAAAAATAGAGTACCAGCACCCTCTAATTGAACGCCACCTGTAATGCCACTACAGGGAAAGTGTTAAAAATGACAAGGACGGCTGCACAGGGACGTGTCCAGGGCTGCGAAACACATTATTAGAAACATATATAAATTGTTGAAAAGAAATAAAATATCACTACGAACATGCGCGGATTTATGGGGGGGAGAGGGCAGGGGGCGCGGGCCCCCCGAAATTTCCAAAATTTTTTATAAATTTTTGCTTGTTAGCAAATGTCATGATTGGTATCAAAATCTGAACTAAGATTCAGAAGAGCAGCAGCGTTTTCTGTGATCAAAGTCCTTTCTTTTTAACGGCTAGGCCGCTATTGTTACTGGTTAGGCCTGCATCATAATCCATATGAAAGTCAGAAATAAATTCATGATAAAAATTATTCATTTTGAGTGTTTGAACCAGGGCAGGGCTCTTAGCCTCTCACTTTAAACTTTTTTCAACATGTGAGGAACTTTTATGGATGTCAGCAAAATCAGGAACGGTTTTTGGTGTATTAGGGGGCCCATTTTGGCAGGAAGCACAGGGCCTCCTTAGTTTGACCCTGCCCCAATGCATTTGCCAGATTTGCGTTGATTGGTTACCGCACCATAACGGCGCATTATGATAAACCTATATTCGCACTCTACAATATTTCGGGCTGAAATCAAGCTTTTGATTCTTTCGTCGGGTTCGGACAGTGGGTGTCGGGTTCGGACCAAGAAAACCCGCCCGCGCCCAACTCTGAGCTGTAGCGCAGTTGTTAAAGATATCGCTATCGATGCGGAAGGTTTTGGGTTCAATTCCCGGGCCGGTCAAATCGGACACACTGTAGCCAACGGCTCGCCACCGCTGCGACGCTTCTTCGGAGCTGCGTTGCCCAAGCGCTAAGCCGCGGGGTCGGGCCCCACCACTCGTTACCACGCTTCGGTACTAAAGCGAGTATAATGAAGACTTGATTCAATTATTTAAAAAAAATTTGTGTGCAGCCATAGTTACTGCAGATACACCGTATTTAAGGAAACTCCTACTTATTAAGTGCTTCACAGTAGCATCAAAATTAATTTTTGCCATAACGCAGTGCTCTTTAGTTACGTCACAATTATGCCATTATTGCAAAAGCCTAATAGAAATGTAAAAATTGCCAATAAACATTGCCTTTTTTATTCATTTATTATCAAATTATCTTCAAATTGTGGAAAAATCAATGGTTTTGAAATGCATAGGAAAAAAACCATTGGTGGGCGTTTTGGAGTGGGCGTATTAACCCTAGAGTGCATGAAGGGGTCTGTGAGACCCTTTACGGTGTTTCGCCTTGCGTAGCTCCTACAGTTTTCACTCGACTAATCCCAAATTTTCTGACTTTTATTTTTTTTGAGCTGAACTTTTTGACTATAAAATTTCGATGCAAAGCAATTTTTAGAAATAACAAAAATTGCGCTTATTACATTACTGCATGAGGAGGGTCTCTCAGACCCCTACGCATTTCTTATGAAAAAACTGGGCCTGCTTCTACGAAACTTGTTGGATTTCTATATTTATTCATGAAATAGAATAGCCATTGTCACAACCAGGGCCGGTGCTAATAAGGACGGGGGAAGGGGAACCTAACCCCCCCAATAAACAAGCTTACTCTTTTGAAAATAGTGGCTTTTGTGCTTAATTTCAAACTTGGGTCCTCCTTGATAAACGCTTGACTCCCCCAAGTCGACTGTTCTGGCGCCGGCTCTGGTCACAACAATGTCTAATTGCGTTATTCAAATATTTTGAAACACCCCACGAGAAGCAGTTTCAAATAATACAAACTGGGCAATTAGGAACGATTGCCATATGTGAGCTTTCTCTGTATTCTATGCAGAAAAAAAGGCCAAATCGGTTAGACTATTATATAATATTGAGCCAGGGCAGATTGAAAATGACGGGTCTACCAGTGAAAACAACAACTCGTGACTGTTGATGAGCTGTACCCATTTACAGGCAGTTGCCCATGCATACATTCAATATTTATCGATATGTAGGCAATAAAAAGCCTGCTAAACAGCTAAACATGGTTTGGTGTTTGGAACGCTAGCTGATGCTCAATCATACAGTATTACATTTCGTGTGTATCTATATAAACATGGGTGAAAATCCTAGAGGGATGTATCCCCTCCAATAATCCGGCAGTTAACCTTCCAATATTTTTCATGGAAGTGAAAACTTACCCACACGACGTGTAGTAAGCCTCGAAAAATAATCAATTTTGCTAAATCATCCCCCCCCCCAATGCTCAAGATAAATTTGCACTTCTGTATATAAACCGGGAAGGACCAGAAAACTGATCGCGGGCCACGCAGTTTAGAAAACGTGATAATAAATGCAACAAGACATGTCACAGAAGACAAAAATGTTACAACAGATAATGATTTTTCACGTGCCTATCCCTTGCAAGGTGATTGAGAAAACGTAATTTGACATTTCTATAGGCACTATAAAACTATGAGTACTTCTAGTAATATGAAGTGACCACAACCGGGAGCTTTATTCAAGCAAGTTAGCAAGTTTCCGTTCACTACTGTTGATCATAATTCCAACACGAAGACTGCTTACTGCTGCAGGGATGTCCGTTATGCGTAAAACACTGCCAATTTCTGCTAAAAACTGCTCACTTGTGTATGAGCATTTTATTTAAAACGGTGTAGGCTAAGACGAAAGAGGAAAAGTACAGCCACAGTAAATCTCAAAACTGGACGTTTCGACACAGATTCAGCTGTCATCATTTGCGATGTAAGCAAAGCAGTACAAAACTGAAAGAAACGTACTGCTTTGCTTACATTGCTGATGACTACAGCTGAATCTCTGTGGTCAAAACGTCCAGTTTTGCGATTTACTGTGGCTGTACTTTTCTTCCTCTTTAGCTATTTGCATCCCATAATTATTGTATTCCGGTGTTATAAGGCTATGTTTGTCTGTATTTAAGTTCACAGTGCAGCTACCCTAATGTTTTTTCAACCTTTTAATTCAATTTTACAAACGTCTTTTCTGATCATTTTTCATTAAAAGCTGATAGAATTTAGGTGGGAGCTTTTTTGGACGAATTACATGAAATTGAGTCAATAAACATACTACAAAAATTAAAGAACTGACGAGCATCTAAACCTATTCTTTTGGGCAGTTTATATCACCATTTAAGATTTGGAATATCCTTTTTGACCACCCATGTAAGTGTTGCAACGCCCTTTATCAAACAAATTCATGACGATACAACGTTCTATATTCAAACTACCAAGTTATGCGTATAGTTTATCTAAAGCCATACTAAAACCCAGTTTTCTGACGCTGGGGTCTCACAGACCCTTTCATGAAGTAACAGACACAAAAAAAGTCATGCACTCTAGGGTTAAACTTCCCCATGGGCGTTTTACCCTTCCCCGTAGGCGTATTACCCTTCCCCATGGGCGTTTTGGAGTGGGTGTATTACCCTTCCCCATGGGTTAACACCCCCGATTCGAGTTTTTTTTTTTCAAACCTTAATAAATTACCCAGAGCACAAATTTTTTAAAAAATGACAGTTGGAATAGATAGCCCTGAACCCTAAGATTAACCAAAACAAAAATTGCATTAAAAAACCTTGCATTCTGGGAGAGAGAGCAAAAGTCGCTTAAGGTGGGCTCGCTACCCACCTTACCCAATAAAAAAAAATAATCCACACGAGGGCTTGCTACAGAATACAGATTCAGATAGAAAATACAGCAAAAGTATTAAAAAAAAAAGATAAAAACATTTTGTGTTGACAAGCTGAATATCTTCCTGAAAAAAGCCCGGAACAATTTGAAAATCACGGCCCGAAACTGACCCGAAAAGCCCGGCCCGAGTCCAACTCTGCTATACAGCCAGCGGTTTGTTGAAAAATTATTAAAACATAAACAAACTAAATTGACACTGCCGTACAGTGCTCAAAGTAAAATAAAATACTGCCAAGGAAGACCAGACCAACAAAAGATTTGAAGAGGCCCAGGGGCGGAACAGGGGGGAGGAGGCAAAATTGTTTTTAGGTATCGTAACTGCCTCAGGAGCTGGAGTGCTCCGTGGTTTAGACATCCCGCTTATGTGTTTGAGAGATCTGATAATATTGACGCTGTTTTAGACCTTAATCGCATGATCAGAGATTCCTCTCGCGCGCAATTCATTTCAGCTTAAAAATGTTTCGGTAGAGAGGGCAGTGTTTTCTCATGCTCCACCATCTTCAGTTTTCAAGACATTTATGGGAGAAACTGACCCCTTCATAATGAGTGTATATTATATGTTTAGGCTATATCAAGGTTTGTTTATGTGCGTTGTTTATATCAATGTTGGTTCCTAAAAAAATTTTTTGGAGGGAAGCAATTACCTGTTTGACCCCCCTGGCTACACCCTGTTTGTGACGTTGCGAAAGCTGGTCTGCTTTAGTCAGTTAATCTTCCCATGGCCCAAAAATGAGGTAAACTAAAATTTTTCAGTAAATTTTTAACCACGGCTTGACAGCTTGAGTTCCTGTGAAATCTTTTCTCTCCTTAAATGAAGCGCAAAGCATCAAGCAAAAGTGTAAATGAAATATCTTGGTTGTACTTTTAGTTATGGCATGACATGGCTTAATCATGGTTAACTGCAATTGCGTAATAATTCAAATTAGAAACATTACAATCCAATGCACTTTAATACCTCCGAATTCCTTTAATTGTAGTATCTTTACGTCATCACGATGTGACGTCACTGAAACCCCCTCCTTTGAAAAATCCTGCGTACGCCACTGCTAGATAGCGTACTTTAATCATATTCTTTTTCCTTTAACCCCCTGAAAAGACTTAAACATTATAAATTTTCTGGCCCCCCCGACAAAAACTAAACATTGTGATGACAAAAACTTGTCATCATGATGACACATCGTGATGACAGATCACATCGTGATGACAAAAACTGTTTAATCCGCGCCTGACTACGAAATATATTTTCTTGTTCCATTGTGACCACAACACTGACAATTTCGCTGGTACTAAACAGCTGAGGTATAGTCTTGAACCTACTGCACGAGCAAAATATTTTTCTCTTTTTAATTGCATGAGCACCGGCGGTGAAAAAGTTGTCTTGATTTCGAATATTCATCTGCCTGAACTCGAAAAAGCTCATTTTTGTCGAAGTTGAACTTGAACTTGTAAATAATTACATTAGAGAACTCAAACTTGAACTCGGACTTGCTAAAATAAATTGAACTCGAACTTGAACTCGAATAAAATTCGATCGAGTTCGTAGCCCTGGACGTGTCACCTGATTTTCCGCATTAAATTTTCATTAAATTTATCTTCCCAAAATTTTGACCAGCTCGTCAAAAAATATAGCACCATCCTCTAACTCAGTGGTTTTCAAACTTTGCGTTTCCACGCCTCCCTTAAGAATAATCGTTAACATTCGCGCCTCCCCTAAGAATAGTCCAGCAGGTAGTACCCTAAGAATAGTCCAGCAGGAAGGTTTTCGGTTGCCATTCGCGCCTCCCTAAGAATAGTCGGGGAGGCGCACCTCCCAGTTTGAAAAACGCTGCTTTAACTGAACACCACAAGCGGGGAAGAGAAAGGTTAAAAAGTAAAGCGCTGTGCCCGTGCGGTGCTCAAATAGAGGTTTCAAGGTATGTCACGTATGCAGTCACGTAAACGAGAGCAGTAAGCTTTTTTGGAGCATACGAAACGATAAAGTTGGGATGATCAATAACTCAACTCCAATTAACGTGATTTCCTACACCGATAAGGTGATGCGTAGAGAAATAGTAGAACTTCATAAATCGCATCGATACACGTAACACTAGAATCAAAACGTTTTAACTGCTTTCTGACTAGAAAAAGCAGTTTTGTTGGCATAAACATTGCTAGGGTTAGCGCTGCACAGCAAAACAAAGTGAATTAAAATATTTAAATATCATCATTATCATCAATCCAGTTTTAATTCGGTTTTTTCCTCGTCAGCGAAGGTGGCCGCATACACCTCATCCCCTCCGCGATCGCTCTCACTCCTCCCCTCCATCTCGTTCGATCTGCAGCTTCTTCGATCTTCAACCCGACTTTCTTCACACTCTCTTCCACCTGCCTCTTCCATGTCATTTTTGGCCGTCCTCGCTTTCGCTGTCCATTCACTTCTAT
The DNA here is from genome assembly GCA_964006365.1 of Trididemnum miniatum. Taxonomy (NCBI): domain Eukaryota; kingdom Metazoa; phylum Chordata; class Ascidiacea; order Aplousobranchia; family Didemnidae; genus Trididemnum; species Trididemnum miniatum. The sequence continues at coordinate 8,179,723 of OZ023245.1, forward strand.
CATCATTGCCTTCTTCAGTATATTATCATCTTCTCTTTCTAATCACATGTCCATACCATCTTACTCCATTCGCTTTTGCCATTCTATCTAACGTTTTCTTCGAACCCAACATCTCCATCAGCTCCTCCGTATTCTTTCTATCCACTAATTTTACTCCACACATTACCTCACCATGGCTCTTTCAGTTCTTCTCAAAATTGCCATTTCACTTTCCCTCAAGCACCATGCTTCACTTCCATACAACATTGCCGATCTTACACAACTTTGATAAACCATCCCTTTCATTCTCAAAGAAAACTTTCTTCCACGTAACAACTCTCCGCATTCTCTAAATTTATCCATCCTATCCTTACTCTTGAGGTCACGGCAGTTTCACACCCACCACTAGCATTCAGCCTGTCTCCTAAATAACAAAATCCCTTCACAGTCTCCACTTCATCGCATAATGCCTCCGCTGGTTCTTGCGTGCCATCTCCAACATCTGTGCATCTTCTACAAACAAAATCTCTGGCAGAACTGCAGGTCACCTTTTTCATCTTGGTGCACCTTCCATGTATCCACTTCATACCCTGTGTGCAGCACACAGCGTTAGACCCAACTCTTTTCCCACATACTCCACAAGGATCTATTTTGCTCGATGTAATTTCACCTTACGTTCCGCTTACCATCATCTTAGTCTTTCCAACATTCACTTTCAATCCCTTGCCTTCAAATGCTCTTCTCCACCTTTGGAACCTCTCCCTTAAATCATCCAAACTTTCACTCATCAGCGCCAGATCATCCGCGTACAAAATTTCATTCAACAATCCTCTTGCATGCTCTGTCACAACATCAATCACAGTAGCAAATATTAGTGGTGATAGCACAAACCCTTGATGTACACCAATCCTTACCTCGAATTCATCCGACGTTCCTGATCCAACTCTAACTTTCGTCTTTGAACCCTCATATAAACTCATCACTGCTTGCACCAACACTTCTGCCAATCCTTTTTTTTCTTAATGCCCATTTCATCACTTTTCTCGGTACTCTATCGAATGCCTTTTCCAAATTCACAAAACACATGTACAACTTTTTCTCTCTTCCACGAAATTCCTCTTGCATTCTCCTCAAAATAAACAACGCATGAGTCGTGCCCTTCCCTGGCATAAAGCCAAATTGCATTTCATCTATCATTACCAATTCTCTTATTCTGTTCTCTCTCCACTATCTTCATTGCATGTTCCAGCAGCTTTACCCCTCTGTATGCTCCACAGTTCATCACATCCCCCTTTCCTTTAAAGATTGGAACAACAACGCTTGTTTGCCATTCTTCTGGCATACCTTTTCCATCAAGCACTCTCTGACAAAGCTTCTTCATTACTCCAACACCAAACGTTCCACTTGCTATTATCATATCCATTATTTACTTCTGAGGGTCCAGCTACCTTTCCCAACTTCATCTTATTCATAGCTTCCATCATCTCCTCATCAGTTACTCCTTCAACTGGTCCTTCAACCATATCTACTTCTACCATCTTATCCTATTCATTTTTTACATTTATGATCTTTTCCATGTGTTCCTTCCATAATTTCCCACGATCTTTTTCACTGACTACAAGTCTCCCTTCTTTATCCTTCATGCAACCTTCATCATCTATCTCCCTTCCCTTCTTTCTCATGAACTTCACAAACTTGAAAACGTTTGGTTTGGTGCATTTGGTTTGGTGCATAGCACATATATTTCTTCTTCAGCCTCTTGCCTCATGGCTTTCGCAATTACTTTCTTTGTTTCGTTTCTGGCCTTCCTATACTTATTTATATTTTCCGCAGATCTATTCGTGCACCACAACTTAAACGCTTTCTTTTTCCGATCTATCGCATCCTTTACTTACTCGTTTCACCACCATGTGTTTCCCTGATCACCCCTCGCTTTCGTTTTTCCACACAATTATACGCATTCAAAAAAATTCCAAAACTAGGCTATAGATACTTTGCATAGTCCGCCGTTTTTATTTTATGATAGCAGTGGTTGCTTATTTTATTGCTTTTGAAGGTTAGTTGTTAACGTCAAAATTAAGTCCGCACAAGCAAAGCTCCCACCTTCCCGAGAATTAGCCTTGCCCCTAGCACTATGAAAAATTACACTGCAAATACAGTAGGCTACATTTCTTTTGAGTGGCTGTCTGGAAAGTCAGTGCAGGTAGAAGGGCATACAACTCATTGGTGGATGGGCCTAGTTTTGAGTTGAGTTACTATTGTTTACTACAAACGATCTTTACGATAACTACTGTACCTCGCCTCGTCTCAAAACTTACTGTAAAATGCCTTTTCCACACTGAAAGCTTGGATTAGTGATTTTCAATCGTTTCTGAGCCGTAACCCCTTGGCTGTACTTCTAAAAGAATGTGGTCCTCACAGTGTGTAAGTTTAAAAGTCCAGGTCTGTTATAATTTATTAATGATTCTTACCATCGTGGCTCTCAAGAGAACACTCTGTGCTCTGTGGTCTCTTTGGGGGGTCAAGGGCCATGGTTGAGAATCCCTAGCTTAGATGCTACCAACCGCTGGTTTGCTTTTTTGATGTTAAAATTCTCAATTTGGCATTTACAAGCCGCAAGTTACTTTTTTGTCATGAAAAGATTACACTTTTTCTGTACCCCCAGTCCCCACCCCACACACAAAATTTTAAAGAAAACATCTCTTGATTTAGCTCTTTTCTGGATTTCAGTCTCGATGGTAAGCCTATTAGGTTTCAAACACATTTATACAAAGGTGTTATTGTAGAAATACACGCTTAAATTAGGCCCCCTCAGGGCCCCTCCAGAAAAAAAAGTGGGAAGCCAGGGCCCCTACGGCTCCCCCCTCCCCCCCGGTTCCTCCACCTATGATTACTAGGACGATTTCATGCATAATAAGTGTTGTTTCCTTCTCAATTACTGCACGCATTTTTACCAGTGGTGTAAAGTAACAAAGTAGTTTTACTTAAGTAGGCTACTTAAGTATTATTACTTGGTAACCACTACTTACTTGCAGTAAGTGATTTAATTATCGACTACTTTTATTTTTACTTACGTAGTTCAATTAGAAAGTAACGCTACTTAAGTGGCTTTAAAATGATAAGTAGTTAATATTAAGTAGTGTATCACGCAAATGATAAATCATCATGCTTAATAATAAAATTAGCAGCATCAGTATTAGGTATTGTTTTATTATATATACCGGTGTATACAGTAAGTTTTACAACTTCGTGATATTAAGTGGTTTTCTGTTGTTTGTGTTTGGCGTGGACAATGAGGTTGCATTTTGCAGATTATGGCACACTTCCATTTTTTATTTTCGTCAAATAAGTGTGCTAATTATACTTAAGCATCGGCAAAATATCTATCAAGTTTGGAAGTGAGCAAATTATCTTTTGTCAAAGCTCAGCTTTATGGCCTTGGTTTTGCAAACGCTACTTTTTACTTAAGTAGCTTCAACTTGCTGGTACCTTTTACTTATACTTGGTTACTTTTTACATCCCCTACTTTCGAAATATTTAGAAAGGGGATGCATCCCTCCCCCACCAGCCATTTTCAACAATGCTTTTAACGAATAAAATTTTTCCATAATTTCGAACCTCTTCATAACAATATGTTTTAGTCGCCTTAAGCACTTATAATCGAAACTGTGCGAACAAAATACATCATATTTGGTGAAGCACTCAAAGATAAGAGGCCAAAAATATGAACAGACTTTGCCTGAAAATTGTTCAAAAAGCACTAAAATAGCCATTGCAGTATGCAAATGTTAAAAATTTTTTCGGGGGGAGCATGCCCCCGGACCTACCTAGAGCCTTTTTGTTACTTAAGTTACTTATAATTAACTTTGCAGGAAAAAACTGCGCTTGAAAAAAGTGACGAAAATTGGTGCCCCCTCCTTGAAAAAAATTCTCAATGCGCCCTAGACATGAAACATTTTCAAACGACATATTTACGCCCGTTTCCGGGTCTAAACGTCCTAGGGTCTTTGTATTTAGTTAACATTCAACCTATTTCAAAGTTACGGTTCGATTCCCGGGCCGGTCAAATCGGCACAATGTCGCCAACGGCTCGCCACCGTTGCGACGTTTCTTCGGAGCTGTGTTGCCCAGGCGTTAAGCAGCGGAGATGGGCCCCGCCACTCGTTACACGCTTCGGCGTAATACCGCGAGTATAATGAAGATTAGGTTTTTTTTTGATCCCCCCACCAAATCTTTCTGGATTCGCTTCTGAAGAGCAGCAAGCTTTTTTGGAGCATACGAAACGATAAAGTTGGGATGATCAATAACTCAACTCCAATGAACGTGATTTCCTACACCGATAAGGTGATGCTTAGAGAAATAGTAGAACTTCTTAAATCGTATCGCCACAAGGGTGTGTAAAATCGGTTTAGATTAGAATCGAAACGTTTTAATTACTTTCTCTGACTAGAAAAAGCAATTTTGTTGGCAAAGGAATTGCTAGGGTTAGCACTGCACAACAAAGTGGATTAAAAAACTTAAATACATTCAAAAAATTTTAAAAAGTAGGCTGTAGATATTTTCACTAGCCTATCCGCCGCTTATATTTTATGACAGCTGCTTATTTAAGCGATCTTGAAGGTTAGTTGTTAACGTCAAAATTAAGTCTGAAAAAAGCAAAGCTCCCACCTCTCCGAGAATTAGCCCCGCCCCTCGCATTATGAAAAATTACACTGCAAATACAGTAGACTACATTTCTTTTGAGTGACTGTCTGCAAAGTCAGTGCAGATAGTCGGGTATACAATACATTGGTAGAGGGGCCTAGTTTTGAGTTTAGTTGCTACTGTTTGCTACAAGCAGGATTACCAGCACCGGTCCACACCAAAAAATAAGCACGCCGCTGTTGCGACGACGGAGTAGCAGGTTACCAAAAAGTCAAAAGCATTATTGCGAAACCACTACAAATCGGTGAAGACGAAAAAAAGGTCTTCACGTCCGCACATTCCTTATTTTTCCATTAGAAATTCAAAAATGAGCAAATAAGCACGTTTTCCAGAAATGAGAATTAAGCACATTCACGTTTTCTAAGACATTGCCCCTGAAAATAAACCCAAATTTTAGAAATAAGCACGAAATGGTAACCCTGAAAACGACACTTACAACACCTACTGTACCTCGCCTCATCTCAAAACGTACTGTAACGTGCTTTTATCCATACTGAAAGCTTAGATCAGTGATACTTAATCTTTTTTGAGTCGTGGCTCCGCGACTGTACCACTAAACGACCGTGGGTGGCCCCTAGAGTGTGTAAGTTTGAAAGTTCCGGTCTGTTATAATTCATTAATGATTCCTACCAAGGGCGTTGAAAGTACTTTTAGGTAGGGGGCTTCGCCTCCCAGACCCCCTCCTTGTTATCGCAACTTACGTCGAGCGTACCATGCACTTAAATTCGGTAAAAGTCACTAGGAGACAGCTTGATGAGCTCAAGCTTTCCTCTAGCTAGCATAGCACACAGAAGCCAGATCGACGTTTGTAAACGTGTAAACCTCCTTTAAATGATCTTATAATCTGTTCACGAGCTCCTAGCCTCAGGCTCCTAGGCGTATATTTAGAAAGGAAGCATTGTGCCATCCCCCCTCCTGTTTTTGACTCTGCCTTTTAATAAAAAAGAACAAAACTAATGGTGCCAGGTGACTGAAATAATTATGCCAGGCTCTTTTGTTGGTTTCTATAGCTTATGGTCAAGGCCGAGGGGCGGATCCAGGGGGGTAGGACTAGGATGAGAGGTATGCACTCTCCCACCTGCCATTTTCAAAAATGTTTCTAATGAATAAAATTTTCTGCAGTTCCGAACCTCTTCGGTAGCAATAAGCCTTACGCCTCAAGCAGTGGCGCAGCGAGAAATTTCAAAAGGAGGGGGGCATAATTTCCATGTTTTTTAGGCGTATTTTTTTTCGGCAGAACAAATTGAAAGCTGATTGAAAAACAGGAAAAGCTCTGGGGGGTTCAGGGACATGCTCCCCCGGAAAAATTTTGAAAATTTACATGCTGTAATCAGTGATGGAGTACTCGAGTACCACTGTTGTAGAGCCGCCCAAGGATCGGCACAATCGATCACGTTACGGTAGAGCTGTGAAGCTACCGGCAAGGTTCCGTTAGCAGAGCCTCCGTTACCAGAAGGCAAAATTGTTGTTTAACTCTCTCTCACTCACTCTCTCGCGCGCGATTGCCGATCGCGCCATGCCTTCTAGTCTGTATTTTTTCATACGAGTGTGTTTTGTTGTATTTCCTTCCCTTCCTGTGTTCTGTTCTTTTCTTACGCCACTATCTTTCATTATTTCTCTTTATTACACAAACACTCTTATTTACACGCGTCGCGGTTATACACAAGCACATTTCAGCTAGGTTACACAAACACATTCGTGTAGGCCAGACCTGGGCAACGTACGGCCCGCGGGCCGGATCCGGCCCGCGAGACCATTTTACGCGGCCCGCTGGCACTTACAAAAATATGACCTTATATCGCGAATCAAGCCGAACCTCTTTACTTTTTTATAGGATATCTGAGGAAAAGTAGACATTTTGCTCATACCGCAAGAGCGTATTTAAAGGGGAGGGCATTGTGTCATGTCCCTCATTTGACTCAAAAGACCCTCTTTTGACTCTGCCTTTTAGCAAAAACATCAAAATTAATGATGCTAAGTGACTGAAATATGCCTGGTACTTTTGATGGTTTCTGTAGCTTATAGCCAGGGGCGGATCCAGGGAGCTAGAATAAGGGGTAGGCATCCTCCCACCAGCCATTTTTAAAAATGTTTTTGATGTATACAATTTTCCATAATTTCGAATATTCTTGATAGCGATTACGTCTTAGGCACGCATAATCGAAAATGTGCGAACAAAATGCATCATATTTGACGAAGCACTCAGAATTAGGGTCAAAACATTTAAACAAAATTTGCGTGAAAATTATTTAAAAAAAGCACTAAAATAGCCATTACAGCATGTAACTTTTTAAAATTATTCCGAGGGAGCATGCCCCCGGACCCCCTACAGCCTTTCTTTTTCTTGTTTCTCAATCAGCTTTAACGTAGTTCTGCTGAATAAAAAGACGATCAAAAAAATGTGGAAATTATGGCCCTCTTTTTGAAGTTTTTCGCTACGCCACTGCTTCACCGATATTTTCGGTGGAAAGCAGGACATCTGAGGAGTGTGTAAACCTTTTTTTTGCTTTCCAATCAGAGCGACCCTGACAATAATAGTTGTTGAACATATTGAACTCGATCCATCTAATTATCCGGCCCGGGAAGGACTTCGTCTTCCCACATGTGGCCCGCTGACTAAAACAGTTGCCCACCCCTGGTGTAGGCCTATTATCGTATTTAGTTTGATTGTAAATTGTTTTTGGGAATGAGCCGTGATTAGTATTGTAGACTGTAGTTTTGTTGTTCCGGGTGCTTTTCCCCCTTTCTTGGTTTGACAATAATTGGCAACACTGCTGTTTACCAGTTTTGCGATTGTGAAATAATATGGTCTGACACGTAAGAAATTACCAATTGCGAAGTTAGTCTGTAAATTAGGTGTAATTCTTGCAGCGTCTATTCTAGTTAACTTTATGTTTCAGTAAGTTTGCCAGTTCTTAGTGCTTTATTGTAGGCCTAAGTGCTTGTTGCTAATCACTTTTCTATTTGAATAAGGGTTCTATTTTTAATAAGTAAAATTGTTAGCTGGTTCATTTGATTTCTGATAAAGCTGAATATTAATTTGAATATTGATGGTAAATCTGAATTTGTGCTTATTTGAAGAGAAGGGAAGGAACAGAAAGGTTTTTGATAAACACCATTTTGCCGGCGTATTGCTGAACCTGCGCAATAACCACTTTGGGGTACTCCGACTCGTACTCGCAACCCCTGGTACTCGGTTAGTACTCGTACTCGAAGGTCAATGTACTCGGTCAAAAAAAGCGCCGAGTACACGAGTACATCTGACTTTCGCTAGAAGTAACAAACTAACAAACAAGATGAACTTTCGATAGCAAACTACAGCCAATAAAACCCGTAAATAAATTAATGCGCCTTCTCAACATCCCAAACACTGAAAAAACGTATTCGTTTATGTTTTTGCGACAAACTTTGAGCTGTTACAACTTAAGAATTGTTTTTTTGTTAAATTTGTAAAAGTACTCGTGCTCGTACTCGAACTTTTTTACGGTACTCGTACTCGAGTACATTTTTCAATATCAGTATTTGTACTTGAAGTTTTTTGCTGTACTCGTACTCGGAAGTTGTGTACTCGACACCATCACTGGCTGTAATACTTATTTTTGTGCTTTTTGAATAATTTTCACGCAAATTTTTTTTAAATATTTTGACCCTACTTCTGAGTGCTTCGGCAAATATGATGCATTTTGTCCGCACATTTTCGGTTGTGCGTGCTAGGCGTAAAACTTATTGCTATCGAAGGGGTTCGAAATTATGGAAAATTGTATCCATCAAAAGCATTTTTGAAAATGGCTGGTGGGAAGATGCATAGCCTACTCCTCATCCAACCCCCTTGGATCCGCCCCTGGCCATATAAGCTACAGAAACCATCAAAAGAGTCTGGTATATTTCAGTCACTTGGCACCATTGGTTTTGTTCTTTTTTCTAAAAAGCAGAGTCAAAAGGGGGAGCATGGCCCAATGCTTCCCACTTCCTAAATACGTTCCTGGCCTTAAGCACGCATAATCGAAAATGTGCGAACAAAATGCATCGTATTTTTTCGAATTTAATTATATATTTATCTTCCTATCACCAGAAAGCGATCAATGCGCTGTACGACCTCGCTTAGGATCATATTTTGGCGAAGCACTTAAAATTAGGGTCAAAATCTTCAACAAAATTTGCTTGAAAATTATTCAAAAAGCGCTAAAATGGCCATTTGGAGCATGTAAATTTTCAAAAATTATTCAGGGTAGCATGCCCCCGGATAGAGCTTTTCTTGTTTCTCAATCAGCCTCAAATTTGTTCTGCCGAAAAAAATACGCTTGAAAATTTTGTGGAAATTAAGGTCCCACATCCCCTTTTAACATTTTTCGCTACACCACTACTACTAGAATAAGCTAGCTAATTCTAATGTGATATTTTGTTGCTTCGCTGTTATTTGCCCCGACGTTTCTACTAAAATTGGAGAAAATTTTACTGTCATATCATAGTAAAGCTCTAAAAGCTTAGTGCACGAAGGTACCAGAAAATCCAACAGTTTTTGCGATTTTATTTACTTTTGTCACAAAGTTGCAAAAGTTAGTAGGCCTACGTTGGTTTGATGGTATCAATGAAGAAAAGAAACGAACAACAAGTGACGCCATAGCCATCGTTGAAGTGCAATAGGGTGTACTGCAGTTGTACACGGCTGATAACCCCTGGCTTAGATGCTCCCAATCGCTGGTTTGTCTTTTATATGTCAAGATGCTCAATTTGACATTTACAAGCCGCAAGTTAATTTTTTTGCTGTAAGATTGCACTTTTTCTGTTCCCCCACCCCACAAACATAATTTTAAAGAAAGCATCTCTAGATTTAAGCTCTTTCCTGGGTTTCATATTTGATGGAAGGCCTATTAAGTTTCGAATACATTTATGCAGAGGTATTATTGTAGAAAAAACGCGTAAATTAGGGCTCCTCCTCCCCCCAAAAATGGGGGCCCAGGGCCCCCACTTTCGCCATCTATGCTTTTAAGTACCTTAGGATCAGTGGCGTACGGTGACCTTTTTGGCTGGGTGTTCACTCTTTGGGTGTTCAGTGGCGTACGGTGACCTTTTTTTATGACTCTTATGACCAGTGCAAGAAAAGCAATTTGATTATCAAGCAATCAAAGGTTTACTTGTGCTTTCAGTTAAAAGACATTCATCAACTACTGATAACTTTGATTGTAAAAAAGCCGCTGAGTTATCAGTAAAGTCAACAAAGACCTGTAAAGCTTTCATGAAATTATTTAAGCTGAGAGAAGTTTCTATGAATGTGTTACAGACTGAAGCTCGCCTGTGACTATAGCTAGTAAATATTTAGCCCAAGAGGAGCGCCTGGGCTTTCACCACTTCGTAACGTAGATTCTATTTGAATAAGGTACATGGAGTAAGGTTTGTTAAAGATTGTTGCCTAATATCTTAAATTGTGATAAATAAGCTTCATAGTTTGCTAAAGTGTTAATTATCTTGTCTTTCAAATATAATACTATCTGATTATATCCACTGTACGAACAATCATTGCGATGAGTCACCAACATTTCCTCGATGAGATTGCTACCAAGATGGATGGAGTGTACAAACAACTGGATGAGTATAAGGCTGACTTTGTAACAGCATGTAATACAACAACAAACCCAGTTGCTGCTGCTTTTCCTTCTTTTTCAGGTAGGCCTGCCAACTTAGAAGAGCAATGGAAGCGGCTTCAAGATCTGTACGCTGTGGTCGATGATTTAAAGGCTCTAGTCTGTTCTACCCAGGATAGGATTCAGAGTGCTGAAAAATCTATCGATGATCTTGAGCAGTATGGTCGATCAAACTGTCTCATCATCCATGGAGCCAAGGATGTTCCAAAAGAGGGGAAGTACCTAGAATGTGAAAATTTTGTGTGTGACTTAATCAATGAGAAGATTAAACCGGAAACACCATTGCAGGTCCATGATCTTGATATTGCCCATCCCTTGCCTGCTCGTAAGGGAACCCCAGTAATCATCAAGTTCCTCCGGAGAACTCAACGCAACTACATCTACGCGAAGAAAAAGATCTTGAAGAGTTCTGGATTGGTCATCACAGAATCTTTGACAAAGCGCCGCCTGAAGCTTCTTGAAGCTGCTAGGAGTGCTTTTCCGTGGAGATCTGTGTGGACCATGAAGGGAGATGTTTATGTCTTCCACAACAATAGAAGACAGGTGATACATGATTTTGATGATATAAATAAAATTAAGTCTAAACCTGCTTATGCTCGAGCTGTTTCTGGGTAAAATGTGACTAGTTCAGTACATAAATCTAAGGATAGTCTTAATTTTAAACCTTCAGTATCACCTATAATTTTCTGGACTTTTTTTTTTTTTTGTTGTTGTTGTACAATGATTTGTGTCAACATCAGAAATCAAATTATTGGTTATTCATATTAAATTTCTTTGGCAAAGCTCATGTACCGTACCAGCGTCAACTTGCTTATTGGCTTCAGCAAAAAGGCTTCCTTACTGTTCTGCTATAGTTACATAGTTTTCTTTATTTATTTCTGTTTGTGTGAGTGTTTTTGTTTTTTGTTGTTTTTTTTTTTAATTTTTTAGTTGTTTACTTAACTTATATATTATATGCCCAAAGCAGCAAAATCCTCAATTACCTTCTGTAAAATCTGTGAAGCACCAATTTCAAAACGACAGAAGTACCAGTCTTGCTGTGCCTGTAGTGCAGAATTTCATCAAAAATGTATCAATCACTTGAATATAACCTCTCAAATGAAGCCCTTTTACAATGATTGCCTATGCATCTCGTGTGCTGCAGCTACCTTGCCATTTTTTTCCTTAACCGACAAGGACTTTTCTGAGTTGTTTCATGACCCTAAATCACCACTACCTTCTGCTGATGACCTTAATAGATTACTGTCAAATGTGCCCCATCATTTTGATCATGATCTTGATGACGCTGATAACATGTTTTTAATTAATAACCAATTGGATTCCTATCTAACTGTTCAAGAAGTTCATAAGCTTTTATTTGGAAAGAATGAAGAATGTAGTTTTAGCACTATATGTGTAAATGTTAGATCTCTCAATAATCCTCACAATTTTGCTAAATTCGAAAGTTTGATTGCGGGTTTAGATTATCAGCCTCATATAATTGCAGTGAATGAAACATGGGATAAACCCCATACTACTGGTCAACACATGAATCTAAATGGATATGTTTATATATCTAATCCTAGAGTTGCCAGCCGAGGCGGTGGTGTTGGAATGTATATTAAACAGAGCTTAATTTTTACTCCCTATGCCGAACTTTCAATCATGCAAGAAAAACTTTTCGAATCTCTATTTGTTACTATACATTTTGAAGGTAAAAGGCTGATATGTGGCACTGTTTATAGACCTCCTCGTAATGATAACTTGGGGCTAAATGGCTTTTTCGATTCTATTAAACTGGTATTAGGTGAACTAAATAAAACCAAAAGTAAATGTTTCCTGATGGGAGACCTTAACCTTAATTTATTAGACCTCTCTGATAAAAAGACTGAACAATTCACAGATATCATGTTTAATTACAACTTCTACCCCTTGATCAACAAACCTACTAGAATCACTGGCTCGAGCTCTTCTGCCATTGATCATATATGGACCAATGTCTCAAATACTAGTATCAAAAGTGGTATAATTGCGCATTGTGTGGCTGATCACCTACCAGTCATACAAGTATCAAATCTTGGAAAAATCAAAACCAACTCGGTTTCTAAAGTAAGGTGTTATGCTCTAAGTAACCTTAAAAAATTTAGTGCTTCCTTAGAAAATGCTGACCTTTGCAATGTAGAAAATCAAGATAATCCTGATGACTGTTTTAAGAATTTATATGATTTGCTAATTGAAAAATTTGAGAAATTCATTCCCCTAAAAGAATCTTCTAAAACAATCACACATTCTGAGTGGTATGATCGTGAACTGAGACGCCTAATGTTAAAAAAAGATAGATTGTATAAAAAATATCTTCTACGGCGTGACCTGACTTCTAAGAACCAATATCATAAGATTAGAAATATGTATTTTCATCTTATCCAGTTAAAAAAAATAGAGTTTTATCAAAAAAAATTCAAGAACTTTTATAATAATGTAAAGAAAACGTGGCAGTATATAAACAGTCTTCTTGGTAGAACGTCTTTAAACAGTGCCACTTCATCCTTTTTTATCAATGGGAAGAAAACTTGTGACCCTTTACCAATAGCAAATGAGTTTAATGACTTTTTCTCTAATATTGCTATTAATCTCGTAAACCAACTTCCTAAACCATCTATACCCTTTCAAGAATACCTAGCACCAGCCAATCCTTCTTCCATTTTCTTTTATCCCACCTCCCCCTATGAAGTAAAGCAGATTATTAACAAAACATCCCCGAAGCATAGCTTATGCTGGGATGAAATACCACCTGTTGTATTAAAGTATTTGCCTGATAATATCATTAACGCTTTGACGTATATCTTTAATCTGTCCCTTTGTCAGGGTAAATTTGTCACCGCTTTCAGACACGCTAAAGTAGTGCCAATTCACAAAAAGGGTGATGTTCAGAATTTAAACAATTATAGGCCAATTAGTTTGCTGTCAAGCTTCTCAAAGATTCTCGAAAAAATCGTTTACAGGAGGCTGTATTCATTCTTTGATCGCTTCAACTTGTTTTCTAATTCCCAGTTTGGGTTCAGAAGAGGTCACTCTACTTCCCATGCTAATTGTCTGCTTGTTGACAAAGTCGCTGCATCATTCGAAAAAAAGCTTTGTACTCTCGGAATTTTTCTTGACCTCTCGAAAGCTTTTGATACTATTAACCATAAAATTCTCTTGCATAAACTTGATCATTATGGCATTAGAGGCACAGCCTTAAACTGGTTTATGAGTTACCTGACTGGACGCACTCAACAGGTTTGTTACAACGGTGTTGCTTCTTCCAATATTAATGAGATAAATTTATCGGTGCCTCAAGGTTCGATTCTTGGCCCTTTATTATTTATTATTTACGTCAATGACTTCCCTAATTGCTTGAAATACGGAACTAGTTTGTCGTTTGCTGATGATACAAGTATTTTTATCAGTGGCAAAACGGCCCGAACGCTTTTCGATAAAGGGAACGACGAACTCTGTAATATCGATAATTGGCTGGTCGCCAACAAGCTCTTCCTAAATGCTAACAAAACAAAGTGTGTATATTTCAAGACTGCTAACTCCAAGACTCCCTCCAGTGATCTAAATTTAGTAATAAGAAACATTCCAATTGAAAGAGTGTCGTCAGTGCGAGTGTTAGGAACAATACTTCATGAAAATTTATCTTGGAAGGAGCATATGCTAGCTCTTAAGAGTAAATTGCGTGCTACCTTGGGTGCCGTGATTCGAGTCAAACCTTATCTCAATAAACATTCTTTATTATCGATTTATCATTCTCTGATAATAAGTCGTATTCGCTATTGTATAATTAACTGGAACCATGGTAATTCGACAATCCTAAATCAACTTCAGAGTATTTGTAATAAATTCATTCGACTGACTTTAGGAATAAGCCGTAATGAAGACGTCTTGCCACTGATGAAACAGCACAACTTACTAACAATTAACGATATATTTAAATATGAAATGGCTGTACTTATGTTTAGATTCCATAACCGTACTCTACCATCGGCTTTCGATCCTATTTTCCAATCCAAGTCTACTTCAATTACAACTCGAAGCAATAGTCGCGTAATCCCAATAAGCTGTCGTAGTACTGTCAGTCAGCAATCAATTAGATATATTGGTCCCAAAATATGGAATAATATCCCGCTACCTATTAGAGAATCTAAGACAATTGCCGCGTTTAAGAAAAAATTAAAACAGCACCTTTTAAATAGCTACTAGCTCTTCCTTAACGCTGCCTGCATAGGTTAAATTGTTTCGAACAGAAAACTGCTTTCTGCTATTTTTTTCAGGTAACCTACGTCGAGCCCTGTGACTTCACCTAACTTCAAACCCACCATCGCTTTTGGACATTTGTATTTAGCTATTTTAGGCCTAGATATGGTGAGATGGCAGGATCTATTGCATGCCAAATTGTACTCGGTTCTTCTTGCTATGCCTTCGGCTCACTCTCAAACAGCATAACAATTTTCCTTTTTTTTTTTTTTTTTTTTAATTATTTTAATTTTTTATTATTATTTTTTTTCGTTGTTTATTAGCTCTTGCCATCTTGAGAGACCACCAGTTTGCTGAAACAGTCTTGCCCCCAGATTCGCAAACAACTTGATCTTGTCAATTTTATTACACAATCTCTGTACACACTCCTGCATGGGATGCATAGTCATAGTGCATTGTTAAAATCCTAATGTTACGTTCAGAAAACGTCGCAAGGACTATGAGGCGTTCCCTAAACGAAGAAACAAAGAATGACAGCTGACTACTGTCCCCGTAGATTCTAATTGACAAGGAATATGCTGTCCTATCAGCGCCTAACGTGCGATGTATCAACAAATTCTTGTCTTCAACGAATTCTATTGATTCAACCACATGCAACACGATAATTAACCGTAGCATTTAAACCTAACTTAAACACACTTAATTAGATCTAACTAGCTGCGGATACGCTAGAGGTAACTTTAGCGTTTCCTAAAGAAATAGAGAACAAAGTAAATACACTGACCAAAAATTAACCGGCATGCAACAACTATACAAACAGCAAGAAAAATAACCCTAGCACCAAGTAGCAAAGGTACAAAGACCAGTGGTAGCCAGCACAGGCATCACGGGAAAACTAGACAGACTAACAACGGTTCCGTAGTGTAAATCATAGCCAGCACCGAGCTACGATCCAACCGAGAAAAAATAGCTACGTTTCAACAAACACAGATAACTGTCAAATACAGGACTAATCGCGCTCGCAGGCTAACAAATACAGGCATAATAATAGGTGAAACACACTTACCGTACAATCCTATTACACTATAAACTACACTACATGTCCCAACACTGCACTTATCCAATCTCTAATATAATGGCAAACACAGACCCGCGAACATAGAACATTATTCAAACAGGTTTCTACTGCAGAATCGGTACCCAGCCCTAGGCTATAACTCAATAAATCCCTCACAACAACAGACTAGATCCCACAACTATGACTTCCCGCAAAGGCTCTAATAACAGTCAAGCAACTTAATACACAAATGTAACATGTCTGCACTCTGCACTGTCCAGCTACAAACAAGAAACAACAGCTTGCAGCAATGCGCGAGCTAACTAACCAGTATGACGCAACAATTACCAAACAGTGGCGCAACAAATACCAAACAACAAAGAGCCAAGCAGACATCCAGCAGAAACGGGGAAAACCCTATACGTATATGAGCGTAACATAGCCGGCCCAAAATATTGAGCAGGAGTAACAAGGGTAACCGGAACAATATTTTAAATTAATGAAGCGAGTATACGAAAAGAACTACTGGTATTATCAACAATGAGAATGTGAACACTAGAATAATACAGAACCAGAAATAAAACACAACTGTGCCACGACAGCACAGTAACACACGCGCCGTGCGACCCACGTATGATATGTAAGCCTAAACACACAGGGGAAGTGGAGGAGCATACATGTACGTGATCATACGTGGGCATACAGTCCATAATTCGTATGCTCTGGCCGTAATGTTAGGCTGCACCAAAGCCTAGTAGCATAAGTGTTAGTCAAACAGTCCATGGTGCTCAAAGTTCACAGTTCATTGTACATTAGCCCGTCTGCAACATAGCAATGAGCAGTCCAAAAAAAAAAATAGACGGCTAATACGGCCTCATCGAGTAGCATCAACGGGGTAAGGTGTTATGCACTCTTCAGTGTGCAAAGTATTTACAATTGAATGTTCATAGTTAATATTGTCTACGTTGATGCAGCCGAAACAAATCACAAGGTGTGGTGATATCAAACAGATCTGATCGGTGTAGACAACTAAGTGTCACACTCCAAAAGACAGAGTTTTCTCACATCTCTCGTAAAAACCTTCCCTCCGGCAACTCGGATCTTTACTCTCCTCACCAAACTATCACGATCTGGCATGACCTCATCCACTATTCCCTTTGGCCAGGAATT
Source organism: Trididemnum miniatum (assembly GCA_964006365.1). Classification (NCBI taxonomy): domain Eukaryota; kingdom Metazoa; phylum Chordata; class Ascidiacea; order Aplousobranchia; family Didemnidae; genus Trididemnum; species Trididemnum miniatum. The sequence continues at coordinate 8,196,493 of OZ023245.1, forward strand.
CCGAGGTGCACTTTCATCTTTCAAGAGAACGAGGTTCCCAACTTCGAAATTACGTTGAGGGCACAGCCATTTTTGACGACGTTGAAGGAGGGGCAAATATTCAGATCTCCATCTTTCCCAAAACTGATCGGCCTGGTATTGGCAAGCACGCCATGATGATCGCAAGCCGTCAGAAGGGAGGAAAACATCGGAAGGGTATCCTGGGCTAACACTCCCAGTCAGAAGCATCGATGGTGTCAGCGTTTGTAGATCATCTGGTTCAGTTCCAACTCTAGTGAGTGGTCTGTTGTTCAGGATACACTCAATCTCTTTAAAAAGGGTTACTAAGCCTTCATCGGATAGGCTTCTTACATGTCTGTCAGCCATCATGGAACGCATGGCCTTACGAACAAGTCTGATAATTGCTTCATATATTCCACCCTGGTGGCTGGCAAGGGGTGGTGCATGTTTCCAATCTATCCCATGAGGACCCAGTTCAGCCATAATCTTATGGTCTTCAAGACGCTGCAATCCACGCTTGAGTTCTGCATGGGCACCGACAAAGTTTGTAGCATTGTCTGAGTAAATCACACGAGTAGAGTGACCACGGACAGACAAAAAACGACGCAAGCCAAGCAAGAAGGAATCTGTAGTGAGGCTGTATATCATCTCCAGATGGGTAGCTCGGGACGCAAGGCAGGTAAAGATACAGCAATACCTTGACAACAGGTTGCGACCCTGCTTAACTTCCAGAGGCCCCATATAGTCAATCCCGCAGTTCTCGAAAACAGGCTTGCCTGACTCAACACGAGCAGGTGGGAGTGGAGCCATCAACTGTGTTCCAAAGTTCGCATCTTGATTACGGCATACCATACAATTCAGCTTAATGTAGTGCTTCACAGTTCTCCCTTGGCCAATCACATGAAACCTTCTACGAAGTTTATTCAGTACGTATTGTGAAGCATTATGACCGCTGTTGCAGTGAGCATCCATAATCACAAGTCCAGTTACGTGGTGACGTTTGGGTAGAACTATTGGATGCTTGACGTCTGTAGGATAACTGGAACGCTGTAGACGTCCTCCTACTCGAATCACCCCATCTTGTACTATCGGGCAAAACCTCAGCAGTGATTGTAATGACGTCTTTGCTAAGTCACCATGGCCGCCAGTCATGATTTCATACCAAGGAGCTTTCTCTAAGGTGTCAACAAGGTCCGGCATTGCCTGCTGCTGTGAAAGCCGAATCAAAGTAAGTAATGCATCCTCAAATTCTTTGCCACCAATAGGATTGAGCGGAAAGGACCAGTCAACATGGGCAGCCCGATTGCGCCAGAAGGTCTTCATACGCAGGAGCCATGCCACAGACTTTACAGCAGTACGGAGGGTACTGTAACAGTTAGTGAGTCTCCACAATGGGTCCTGCTCTCCATCACCTATCGTAGAATGAGTACAACAGTTCCCATCCTGATCAAGACAACCGGAAGGGTGATCGACGGTAGCAGTTGCAGTGGAATTGATTTCTTCATCTCCATTCAGTACTTCTGGCTTTGCTTTAGGCCATGTTGACTCATCTTGCAGCAAGAATGATGGAGCGTGAAGCCATTTCCCTGACTTGTGTACCTGCCGCGGAGAGACCCCTCTCGAAAACAAGTCAGCTGGATTTTGCTTGGTATCCACCCAAAGCCACTGATCACTCTTGGTGTGCTTCCGGATAGTAGCAATCCGGTTTGTCTCAAAGGCAGGGCGCCTCTTGCTGGTGTTGTGTACATAGCTTAACACTGTCGTAGAATCAGTCCAGAAGTAAACCTTACTCACGGGGAACCAGTGCTCTTTCATCACAAGCAACGACAGGCGTACTGCTGTAACTGCAGCACAGAGTTCCAAACGTGGTATGGATTGTTGGTTCATGGGTGCTACTCTAGACTTTCCCATAACCAAGACACCAGAGTATTCCCTTCCATCATAACAACGCAGATAGCACACAGCTCCATAACCATCCTTGCTGGCATCTGCAAAGAAATGCAGTTGGATATCTATAGCATCTTCAAACCCAGTGTACACCCGTGGAATTGAGAATCCATCAAGCTTTGGGAGAGCCGTTAGCCAACTATCCCACGTGGACTTGGCTTCTTGCGGAATTTCAACATCCCAATCAAGTTTGGCCTTGGACAACCGTTGAAGAAGTATCTTGGCCGGTAAAGTAAATGGACCAACAATGCCAAGTGGATCATACACACTCGCTAGTACAGAGAGTAGTCCTCTGCGGGTAGTCGAGTGTTCTGCTACTGCAACTTTTACCCGAAATTGATCGGTTGAAGCATGCCAGATTAGACCAAGTGTTTTGTGTGTGGGAAGATCAATAGCATGGAAATCTATGTCTTGAAGCTGAGGAGCAAGCCGTTCACTAGGTAGAGTTTGCAGAACCTCAGGGCGATTGCTAGCATACTTGGACAAGGTAAACCCGCCCGAGCTCAAGACACTGTCAAGCTCAGATATCAATTGAACTGCCTCATTACTAGTTCTGACTGAGGTTAAGAGATCATCAACATAGAATTGATGCTGAATGGTGGAGAGCGTAAGTTCAGAAGCTTGGGGCAAGTTCTGGAGTGCTGTTTGCCTTAAAGCATATCCGGCAATGCTGGGAGAAGAAGTCAAACCAAACGTATGTACGGTCATCTGATAAGACTGGACTGGCTCGCCTGGATTACTATTCCGCCACCACAAGAACCTCAACGCTGGTTGATCGTCTGTATGCACCTTCACCATATGAAACATATTTTTGATATCCCCCACAACAGCGACAGGGTATAACCTAAAGCGGAGTAGGACCCCAAGCAGGGTGCTGGTGTTGTCTGGGCCCTGGAGCAGCTGCTGGTTCAATGAGATGCCCTGACAAGCCGCTGCACAATCGAAAACAATGCGAAATTTCTTCCTAATGCAGTGATGTGGAATGTACCAGATACGTTCGTCTGGGACACTTTCAACCTTTGTGTTTACTTCTCGGGCATGACCCAATTGGAGCATTTCGTTTATTTTGTTCTGATACAATCTTAAAGTGTCTGGCTCTTGACTGAGTCTGCGACCTAGTGATTTTAAGCGTGAAAGAGCCATGTTGTAGTTATCGGGTAGTTTCGGACACCCATCCTTCCAAGGCAATCTCATAGAATAATGTCCCTCACGGAGCTCGCAGGAGGACTCCATGATTTTTGAAGCCTTCTCGTCATCTAAGGAAGGAAGAAGCTCGTCTGACTCACCAAAGAGATCAGCATGCTCAAACTGGCATGGACAGATAGATTCAGAGACTGTGTCCAGCTTGTGGGTAGCGATAAATGCTACATGGTCAACGACTTCTTTTTCGGCATGAATGAAATCCCGTCCAAAGAGCACCCACCCAAGTGGAGACTTTCCTGCCCAAGGCTTGGTATCATCTCCTTGACGAACCTCAGAGAAGACATGGAGCTCAGGTGTACCCGTGCCAATGATTAGCTCCACATCACCTCCCCCAATGTCTGGAAGTTGGATATCAGATAAGTGATCATGGCATAACAGGTCAGTTGAAGACGGAATGCTACCCTTGAGATTGGGCAGCCGATCTACTACCCGAACCACATCCAGATGAAAGGAATGAGTACCATCCGTGTCTTCGACGATGCAACTGGTCTCGTGAGTGTTGAATGCCTTCGTGTCTCCATTTGCCAACTGCAATTTTGTCCGGATAGGAGTCCCAGAAAGATCCAGCTCGGTAAAGAGTCGACGAGATAGCAGATGCGTATCTGCTCCAGAATCTAGAAGTGCCCAAATCTTCTTAGTTGCGCTTGAGAACGGATTGACAAGGGTCACAGGCAGAACTTGAAGACGGTTCCTAGCCCCCTTACCCCTGGCCGCATTAACACCGCAATTTTCGACCTTTGGCGCTGGGGAATCCACACTTACATCAGCATCTGTTGGGGTGTTTGGTTCAACAGTGGTATTCCTAACTGGGGTGCTCGATGCAGTCGAACTCGCTGGAGGGTGCAACAGTGAGTGATGAGTCTTAGCGCATGTGCGACAGCGAGCCTTGCTGGGGCAGTCCTTAACACCATGGCCCACTCCCAGACAATTGAAGCAGAGCCGTTTCTGTTTAACAAGAATTTTTCGTTCAGCGACCGATTTTCCTCTGAATTGCTCGCATCGCCAAATGAAGTGACCAGGAGCACCACAAACTGTGCATAACTGATCTCCTTTGACCTTTCGATCCTCGTATTTTGATGTGACAGGAACCGGTGAAGTGGGTATCTCACGGGACTGCACAGCATGAACCCTAGCTGGCTTGGACCTCGACCATCCACTATTGCGACGCTGAATCTTGTCATGATCTCTAGAAGTTGCCATGAGTCTTCCTAGGCGTGAGCTGGCCAAACCTTGAACCTGATCAATAAATTCGACGAAGAGGTCAAACGGTACAACATCCATGTTATACCCCCTTTTCATGGCCAACTTGGCAAATTGTTCCTGGTAGTGCCGGGGAAAACGAGAGAAGATACCATCGGCAGTGGAGGTCGCATCCAGCTGACGCGCTGCATTGGCTGACAGGAGAACCATTTTGCAATTAATCAAGTCTGAATAGAATTCTCGGAGACCTTTCTCGTCGGTACGGATTTGCGGTCCTTCACATACCAGCTTCAGATGAGCCTTTATTGACACCGAAGGAGAGCCAAATGCCTTGTACAGCAAGTTAAGAGCTTCTTGCAGTCCTTGGGAGGCTGGTAACATCACGCAGTTGCAAATCAGTTTTCTGGCCTGCCCAGCAGTAGAATCCAAGAGTAGTTGCAGAGCATGAGCAGGGTCCGATTGCCCATGCAATCTGAGAACGCGATCTTGTATCTGACGAATGAAGACATGGTATTTGAGAGGATCACCATCAAATCGCTGATCCTGCATCAAGGCACGCGAATCTTGACAGCGTACTATGACCTGTGCCAACTCTTTCATGTCATCGGACGTTTCCCTTTTAACAGGAGCTGCATGTTTGGACCCGCAAACAGTGGGAGACATACGAGGAGTAGGGAGAAGAAACCCGGAGACTAAAGAGCACCCAGAAGAAGTGGATACTGAAGGCCCAGGCACCTGAGCACCAGGAGAACATGCCTGCGCAGATGAAGCCGGCCCATGGAACACTGGAGCCGGAGCGCTGGAGACAAACGATGATAGACATGTTGTGACAAGAGAGGTAACAGGCAAAACCCAGGGAGACAGAGAAGGGAACTCGGAAACCTGGGATGTTACAATGTGACCACTTGAAACAGCCGGCCCATGGAACAACTGGGTCTGATTGCGTTCAGACAAAACTCCATGGGGGGATGGACTAGAAACCCCGACGATTGTGGGCGAAGATGTAGGAGGGGAGACATTCACGATGCTGGTACACATCGAAGAACTGACAACCACAGGAGGTACCATCCAGGAAGCAGCATGAGGGTTCAACGATTGTACCGGCGGAATGGTTTCCGCAGGTGAAACTACTTTGGGCCAAGAGTTGGCCTCTGATGAGCAAGATAGGGTATCTGTAGGTCGTAAGGTACCAGACATACCGTTAGGATTAGAAACTTGAACAGCGTTGGATGGCCCTGCCTCCTCGCCAGGTTGAACTAGGCTAGCCACATAGTTGCTCACCTTATCATGAGATGAAAGAGATGGTGCAACATCGTCATCATCTAGATCTAGTAGACCATCATAAGCATCGGCCATTAGTTTAGCCTTGGCTAGGTCAGTTTCTGCTTCTATGACTGCCTGCTCAGCATCATGCTCTGCCCTAGCCTTGGCCAAAGCCTGATCCCTTTTACATTTTTCCAGATTTATCTCAGCAATTTGCATTTCTAAGCGAGCCCTAGCTGCAGACGACAGAGAGGTACGAGAGGTAGCACTAGAACCCGACTTAGAACGACTCTTCTTAGACCGATAAGATGCAAAGGAGTCTTTAGGAAGGGAAGCATCAGTTTCTTCCACCGCGGAACAATTATCACGTTTTCCTGAAACTTGTGTACGGGAAGCACCTCCTTTGCGTTTAGGGTCAACTTCCTGTAGCCTTTTAGAAACCCTTTGTATATCGACTACCGACGCTGGGGAGCCTTCTGAAAGAGCGCGACTGGAGTCGCCAAGCACCTTCGAACTACGAGTGTTGTATAAGCTTCTAGGCATTGTCTTGTCTAAGCCAACAATCTAAGCGTCCACGTTATGACGTTGTATAATGACAAGAGTTACCTCTAGAAATGTTACGTTCAGAAAACGTCGCAAGGACTATGAGGCGTTCCCTAAACGAAGAAACAAAGAATGACAGCTGACTACTGTCCCCGTAGATTCTAATTGACAAGGAATATGCTGTCCTATCAGCGCCTAACGTGCGATGTATCAACAAATTCTTGTCTTCAACGAATTCTATTGATTCAACCACATGCAACACGATAATTAACCGTAGCATTTAAACCTAACTTAAACACACTTAATTAGATCTAACTAGCTGCGGATACGCTAGAGGTAACTTTAGCGTTTCCTAAAGAAATAGAGAACAAAGTAAATACACTGACCAAAAATTAACCGGCATGCAACAACTATACAAACAGCAAGAAAAATAACCCTAGCACCAAGTAGCAAAGGTACAAAGACCAGTGGTAGCCAGCACAGGCATCACGGGAAAACTAGACAGACTAACAACGGTTCCGTAGTGTAAATCATAGCCAGCACCGAGCTACGATCCAACCGAGAAAAAATAGCTACGTTTCAACAAACACAGATAACTGTCAAATACAGGACTAATCGCGCTCGCAGGCTAACAAATACAGGCATAATAATAGGTGAAACACACTTACCGTACAATCCTATTACACTATAAACTACACTACATGTCCCAACACTGCACTTATCCAATCTCTAATATAATGGCAAACACAGACCCGCCAACATAGAACATTATTCAAACAGGTTTCTACTGCAGAATCGGTACCCAGCCCTAGGCTATAACTCAATAAATCCCTCACAACAACAGACTAGATCCCACAACTATGACTTCCCGCAAAGGCTCTAATAACAGTCAAGCAACTTAATACACAAATGTAACATGTCTGCACTCTGCACTGTCCAGCTACAAACAAGAAACAACAGCTTGCAGCAATGCGCGAGCTAACTAACCAGTATGACGCAACAATTACCAAACAGTGGCGCAACAAATACCAAACAACAAAGAGCCAAGCAGACATCCAGCAGAAACGGGGAAAACCCTATACGTATATGAGCGTAACACCTAATAAAACTATTTCAATTACGAGATATAATCTTTTTTTTATTTTCATTTGTGATAGTTGTCGTAAATCTGCGGTCATGCTGGACAGGATTTCTTTAGGTAGGTTTCTTTGCCTGTCTGGCTTTTTGTGGTCACTCTATGGTCTCAACGGCGCTTGGTATGGGGTTAGGTTGGAACTCTCTTTTCTTTCTAGTTGCACTGTGACGACATTGAGTAACCTCGAAATGCCGTACACTGTTATGGTTCCTATCATTGCACTATATCATAGCGGTGTTGGAGCTGTGGTCTCTCCAGTGTCTTTTTTATCTCGCCGTCATATGTTTGCTTTTTGTTCTTTTTTGCCCTATTTTAAATTAATCGGGTGTTGCGACCATGCCTACTAATCCCCTCATCTTCAAGTTTCACTCTCGCTAGCATGTTACAACGTTGATCGTTTTGTCGCTTCTTCCCTTTTCTGTATCCGTTTGTATTTGAAATCCTATATTGCTGTGTTAATTTATTTTGACGGTGCAGAAATAAAAGACACTACTACTACCACTGCTACTATCCAACTGTCTTCCAATACCAAACAATTTTCGAATTCTCTTTCTTCTATATTGATTAGTTGTAAAACAGTGTGTAGATATTCTTGACTCAGCACAAAGCGGCAAAAATTAACTTTGCTTTGCCGGGTTAAAACTTCAGTAAAATCTTTCAGTTAAAAGCACGTCCTTCCACCATAAAACCAAACGTAAAACTAATTTTGAAATTCGCAAAATAGATGTGGCAAACAAACTACAATCACGTGAACAATGACGTAATTTGGAGTAAACCAATCGCAATAGAGTTTGAGAGAGGCGTGATATTGTGTATATTCAATCAAGTGTGACGGGCAATCGTTGAAGGGTGAACAAACGTTGAGAGCAAGAAAAAAATTTACAGTGAGCAGCAAATATTAAACACCGGGTTTGAAACCTTAAGTCGGAAATAGAAAAAAATAGGTTCGGTGCTGAACATACGGCCCCGTGAAACTAAGTCCAGAGGTGAAGTTTCAATATAAGAAAAATATAAGAAGCACCGAAAGCACACTAAATCATGAGAAATATTTGACCAAGTGCATTAAGTGATAATGAATAAAATAACATAAGGTGAGAAGGACGGTAGGTAAACTTTATATTAGAACATCGGTAAAATTTGAATTATGGGCATAAGTTATGAATTTCGATAAACTACGCAAAGGAAAGGTAAAAATTCAATAAACATGTCAACAGCGAAACAAAATTCATCAAAAATAGCACAGACGTCTAGGCCTTCGTCAAAACAAAGAACGCCAATTAACATAGCACAAAGGTCTAAGCCTACAGCATAACAAAAAACGCAAGATTGATCAAGCAACAGGGTTAGGTCATACCGGAGCGATCTTAGAAAGATCCCGGAGTACATACTCTAATTCGGCAGAGCCAGCAGGGGTTTTCTTAGACAAAACTGCCACCGTAGCGCGGCGCACTATCTCTCTACCCTTGCGGAGCTGAGGGTGCAAACGATGAATGCGACCCAGGCGGTAAGCTCCTTTATGAAAAACACCTTCACTATCCCCTAAAAAGACAAGCTGACTAGGGTTAAGGTTTTTCTGTACAGTCCTCCACTTATTGCGACCCTGAAGAGTAGGGAGATATCCCGTCATCCAGGTGAGCCAGAACCGATGTCCCAGGTTAGCATTATACAAAAAGTCCCTGTGGAGATCACCCTTATCATGATAAGTTCCCACCGGGGTATTGGGTGCCAACTGCTGCCCCAGAAACGACGACGGTGTCAGGGGTGAAAGATCATTCGGATGATCACTAAGAGCAGTCAAGGGTAGGTCATTAACGATACGCACCGCATCCGATGTGAAGGTCTAGAGTTCAATTAACGTAGGCAAACGTCGTGTATCTGAGAGAACCTTATTTAAAGCGGTCTTAAACAACTTTACCATCGATTCCCATGAGCCACCCTGCGAAGCCGCGTAGAGCGGGATTCGAACCCAGTTAATATCTGATTTAAGTAATGCGTTCACAAATTCTGTCGAGCCAAGCAAATCCGGTAATTTTACAGAAGCAGCGCAAAAAGTAGAACCATTATCGGAATAGAACGTGTCTACTGCCCCACGCAGATTAGTAAACCGAAAAAATGAAAGTAAAAAACTATTAAGATCTAAACTAGTCACAACCTCAACATGAATACATCTTGTGCACAAGCAGGTCAACAGAAGACCCCATGCCTTGCAAACGTTACGGCCTTGTTTAAAGGAGTAAGGTCCAAGATAGTCAACACCACAAAATTTAAATGGCTTGTTGCACAGAGTGAGTCGGCACTCGGGGAGATCTGCCATGAGCTGCCTAATAGGTTTAGCTTTGCGCAAAGCACACTTGCTGCAATCTGCAATAAAATGCTTCACACTGGAAATGCCATGTACAATCCAGTAGCGTTGACAAGCTTTCATGAGCGTGTATGAAGGGCCAGCGTGGCCGGCGGAGCAATGTTCAAAGAGCACAATAAGCCGTGTCAACGGGTGTCTTGCAGGTAAAATTATAGGATGTTTGGTGTCGATAGGTAGCTCGGCATTTTCCAGTCTGCCATCAACGCGCAGTAACGAGTCTGGTCCCACGCAAGGCCTTAAATTGCGCAGAGTTTTTTATTCATTCACACGGCGGGTGTTGTCTGGTGTAGCAACCCGTTGACTCAAACGCTTCAGCACAGCTTCGAAATCATCGGGTGAACCCTGACTGAGGGGTCGTATAACATCCCAAAAACGCCGTGCTTGAACATATTTGACTACTTTCATCAGCGCATGATCCAAAAAGGCAGCACTAAGTACAGGTTTGTTAAAGGGACGACTTTCTTAGACCGAGCAACCAAAAATTCCACAAAAACAATAAGATAACTAAAACGCTTTTTCAAGGTATAGAGATCTGGCGAGGTTTCAATAAGCCTGTCCAGGGTATCGATATCATTACCATCAGAAACATTCACATGACTAACCGCAACGGCTTTAACAACAGGAGCCAACTCCGAAGGTTGAACAACAACCTTTATGTTGGGTTCAATAAGCTCTTTGGCCATCTCGTCACTCACGGAAGGCATGACAACTTCATCATCGAGTTCGTACTGTCGCAAAGTTTCTTTGAGAGCAACAATTTCTTTTTTTAGCTCGCTGCATTCACAAACCGAGTTCCCCGGGTTCGTAGTTTGAATTCTCAAAGAGGACAGTGAATTCTGGTGAGCGGTAGCCAAAATGCGTCCCCCACTGACAACGGGTCCAAGTCGTGTCAGGACATAGTTTGGTTCCTCAGGGTCAGTGCCTTCACACTCGTCTAAAACGGTGAGCAAGGTTTTATCCGACTGACCAATTAAGATATCTATTCGTCTGCGCCCGGGTACCACATGGAATTCTACACCGCTAAAGTGTTCGAGTGCAGCTGTGTCCACAGCATGAGGCAAGGTATGGTCATCGTTGGGAAACTCGGGTACCACCAAAGCATCCTTGATGGTAAATTCTTCCCCGGAATATAAAGATTCAAGGACGAAATTAGAGCGCCCACCACTGTCAACAGTACAGTCTGCTAAGGTTCGAATTTTGACAGTCGAGTCAGGTACTGCCTTCAATCCACGCTCATCTTTCAAGTTCTCTGAAATTAAAGTAGCTTGGCTGACAGTATCGCGTTGAGCATAAGCCAACGCTGACTTGCCGGTTTTAGGGTTAACCACTTTAACTGCGCTTGTGCAAAGCAAAACCACACGGTTATTTTCGTGTTTAATTTTGCGCACAGTCACGTCTTTTGGGTCATTACCATGGAATTTCACCTTATTCCGGGGAGCTGGAGTGGGTGCTACGGGTTCGTTACCCGCAGCGGCCCCGGAGCTTCCACCGAAGGTGTAATATTCATGCAGCGCAGCAGCATGTTTATTGCGACATTGCGGCCCACACAATCGACACTTAGATGGAAAAGAACACTGGCGAACGAAGTGGTCAAGAGAAAGGCAGTTTAAGCAACTCTTAGCTTCAACCACGATCTTACGTTTCATTTCAGGTGCAAGACCTTTAAACTTGTCGCAATCCGTCAGATAGTGTTTACACATAGACCGAGAACAAACGAAGCACACAGGAGGCGGTTTATTATTGACACGCTTAGCTTTTCGTGGCTGACCTGTAGCAAAACGCAATTCCTGATTTTGTTCATCGGTAGCTGAAGTATGCTCTACTTCCACTAGCCGAGAATCGAACCCATTATCGACAGCAACCTGACGAACACGAAAGGTTTTGGCACCAGACGGTTCACGAGCCACTTTCCGCTAGTCAGATTTAAAAAACGCTTGTGCGTAGTCTGACATCATGACACCAATTTCGTGCACAACAAAATTGCGAAGCGAATCAAAACTAGGTTGATTCAGGTCAATGCTCATTTTATCAAGGTAGTCGAGATAGCGTCTTTTCAACGTATTTGGCAATCTATTGGCAGTGTGTAGCATAAGTTGCCCTGAAAGTTTCTCGACTTGATTGTGCGCATGCGCAAAAACTTCCAAGGTGTTTAAGTGCTCATTGAAAAGCTTAAGCGATGCAGAATTAAACAAGACTTAAGGGCCCTTACGAATGGCAACCACTTGAGGTTCAGACGTCACGCCACCAAAGACGCCATAACGTTGACGCAAGCGATCGATGGCCTTCTCGATTCGCTGCATTGTTGTCATACTCCTCAATGGGGCGCAAAACAAGTTGACCATTTCACGCGGTTGCCCAACGTATGACGCTCTTAGCACTTCGAGCTTACGTTCATCATATGGACTTTCGTCCATAAGACGACGAATTTGGTTTTCGTAAAACACAAAAGCCATATTGCTGCCGTCGTAGCCAATTTGAGAAGCAAGGTTTATATACTCGTTTCTGCCTTGCCTAAGTAAGATCGCAATATAAGGTCATTGTTACCCACCGTAGGAACAGTAACCTGACGAGGAGGCAAATGCGTTTTAACCTCATCTTTGACAGGCTGAAAACGACCAGTAGGAAGGCCCACTTCCGGAACGCCACCAACACCTCGAGAAGCATAAACATGAGGTTCGAGCCCAGGTTTTAGATTCCTTTTAGGTAGGGGTTCAGTTAAGGTACCGGTATAATAATTGGTAGTAATAGGTTTACCTATTTGATCAGAAACAACAAATGGCTTCATATTAGCAGCGCTCTCCTCACGTTGCAAACCAAAACCAGGTGGAACAGTGGGGACAGCCTTCAAAGCGCAAAAAGGACCCACTTTTTCAGCGCGAGTCGTACCTGGTGTTACATACTCTCCTGAGCGGTTTGATCTCGCTTCTCTGGCTCGACCGCTTGAGGCTTCGAAGCCCGAACGAACACGAGAGCGTAGTCCTGAGAGCCCAGAGACTGACAAGCCCTCCCCCGAACAAGCAAGTAGCCGCTCTTCGGCATCAAGTTTTATTGCCTCCATACGCAGTTTAGCTAAAGTTTCTACTTTTTGTGCCTCGGCTTCAGCAGCAGAAGCCGCAGCTGCAGCTTGCAAAGCCTTACCTCGAGCACGAGCTCTAGTCAATTCCTCCATATTCTTAAGCTCAGCCTTTTTTTGATCAAGTTCAATACGTCGCAACAAGGAGGATTTATTCGAACTAATACTTGTTCCTTTAGTAACTCTACTCGCGCGGGCTGATACTTGAGACACGCTGTCGGAGGGTTTAACATCATTATCGATGTCAAAGTCAATTTCAGTAGTACCGGTAAGTCCACTATCGTGAGGTTTATAAAGACGCGACCTGCAAGCTTCGTAAGACCTCAAACATTGCTGAAACTGCTCAGCCATATTTTCAGAAAGCCGCCCCAAAGTCTCGCTATCTTTGACGTTATTCAAACCCTCGACAAACTTATCATACGCACAACGAGTTACCTCCAAAAAAAAGCGAAGCGCGATCAAATTCATCTACCAACTTACACGAAGTCAACTCATGGCGCAATCGTTTCATATCTAAAAGTAATTTCCGGCGAGAAGTAAGCAATTTGCGCTCAAGATTGCCTATCGTCGAGGGAGCAGCACAAGTCGGCACCCTCCCGGGGGAAACAAAACCAGGACCATTCCAGGATGACTTACTAACGCTCTCCTGCCCTACGTACTCAATGCCAGGGCCCCGATTAAATTGATTCCCAGAAAAATGAGGTGCATTCTCTTCAGTAACAATTACAAAATTACCCTGACCATCAATTCGGTCGGTTTCCGACACAGTATCCCCGGTAACCCGGTCGAGGGGGTGAGGAGTATCAGTAAATTTAGTTTTCAGCCATATAAACGGTAGAAACAGGATAAAAAATTAAGTAGCATAAACGATAAAAAATGAAGTAGTACAAAGTTAGTAAACACGTCCGTGCAAAAATAAAACGTTGCTGCTCAAGGTTCGTTACACACAAAAAATAGTAAAGTAATGACGGTAGGGTACCTTCACCGTAGATAGCAGTCGCAGTAAAGTCCAAAGTATCAAGTCCTCAGCATTGGTACGAGTTGAGGAACAGGAGCCTAAGGTTGACGAACCATGAGACGGAGAGCCGGAGAAGCGGACCCGCAAGTTGCAAAACGTTGTCGAATGGAGACTCCGAGAAACGACGTCAGTTGACGGAAGTTAGTAGCAGTAGATGAAGCGTCCAAACAAAACGTTGCCAAAGGGATGAAGTTCCAGGTAACGGATAACTTTGAGAGTGTCAACGAAGATTAATGTCGAACAATGACGAGGAACCAGTTGAGAAACCACGACAGGACAAAACGAAACCAAAACGGGAATGGTGTAGCTTCCCAAGAGCAGTAGAAGACAGTATCTCTGCAGGTATGAGAAACTCCGCACGTCGTATAGATGTAAAAATGAAAGGACGGATTTTTCCTCAGCAGATAAAAAGTTAATTTTTTTCATGTTACAGACTGAAGCTCGCCTGTGACTATAGCTAGTTAATATTTAGCCCAAGAGGAGCGCCTGGGCTTTCACCACTTCGTAACGGTGTATCCAACTGTCTTCCAATACCAAACAATTTTCGAATTCTCTTTCTTCTATATTGATTAGTTGTAAAACAGTGTGTAGATATTCTTGACTCAGCACAAAGCGGCAAAAATTAACTTTGCTTTGCCGGGTTAAAACTTCAGTAAAATCTTTCAGTTAAAAGCACGTCCTTCCACCATAAAACCAAACGTATTATTATTATTGTTATTATGTGCGTGAATAAAAACAATAAAGGCGCATTAACAGCATAGTTTTTTTGCGCCTGGACTCATAGTACTAAGGAAATGTTAATGCAGTAGTAATACGAGACGTCAGTAGTAATTAATAATTGAGAGGAAAACTCGAACTTTAAAAATGAAAAAAGGATCATCTGCAGCGACATCAGGCGCCTGGTATCGCTGCAGAGACTCGCCAAAAGGAAAAATGAGCAAAAATAATTTGAAGTCTCGCATTAAAAACGGAAATTGTCGATATCTACATTATAACAACATAGTGCAACGTATTTAACGTAAACTGTTGTAAAAAGAATCTTAAGAATAGCTTTTTACCAAACAGAAAAAAAACTTTCGTTTTTAAACCCGTTGCACTGAAGACAAAATTTTTCGTGAACAAAAAGCGCTTGCAAAATCATTAGGACAATTTAAATAACCTTCTTGCAAGATTGTATGAAAAGACAAACACAATCAAAAGCATTCTTATTAGATAGAAGAGTTTGGAGATCAAATTTTAAGCCTATACTTTCTACATAATTTTTCATAACGGTTCGGTAGAGAGAGTAAATTGGACATTGAAACAAAAAATGTGAAACAGATTCCGGGACTTGACAAACAGTGCATAAACCACTTTGGTGACTTCCAATTCGATGTAAGTGATGTTTTAGCCGACAATGACCAGTTTGGAGCCGAAAAATGAGATTATTTTGATGGTTTGATTTTGTATGAATGCGAGGAAATAGCCATTCAAATTGACCGCCCGTAGTAGAATGTATGTATTTCTGGTTCCGCTTTTCCAAACAGTGATCACGAATAGTTGATTTGACTTCCGAATGAGATAATTTGGTCGCGATTTCTGTTGTTTGAACACCAGTTTCAGCCACAAGGTTGTTGGATCTAAAAACAGATTTTGTTAAGCAATCAGCGGTTTCATTCCCTAAGATTCCACAGTGGCTAGGGACCCAAAGGAAGTGAATTGTCAAATTAGAAACAGTTAAATAATGATGTAAAAGCAAAATTTTTGATTGTATATATAGTGCTTACCAAAAGTCCTGGATTGGATCGCCTGTAAAACAGAACAAGAATCCGTTACAATTAAATTATTTTGGTGTCTGTTTATCGCTATCCACCGCATTGCCGTCAGAACAGCGTAAAGCTCAGCAGTAAAGATAGAAGATGAATTATTGAGTGCTGATTTTTTGATTTTTTGGTTTCTGGGACGAAAAGAGCTGAGCTTGTCCCAAGATGGCTTTTAGATCCATCAGTACACAGTAGAGTAAAATGATAATAATCAGTGTTTACAATTTCTAAGAAAACAGCATTAATTAATGATGAAATATCGTTTTTCCTGTAATTAAATAAAATATCATAATTAACTATTGGTTTATTGATCAACCAGGGAGGTGTATCTGGAACAAAATGCTTATCAGTTATAATCTCGGAGCTTTTAAAGAAATTCTTAGTTTGCATATTAAAAGAATTGAAGTTTGAGCGGTTTTCTGGCCATCTTTCCTGCCAACTGTGAAGTATAACAGGTGAGGTGGGGTGGTCTGTAAAAGTAGAAAGGTGGGCTCTATAATATAAGCATAGTTGATAAAACCTAATTTTCAGGGGCATTTCGTTGCAATAGTGTTGTAAGCAATCGATTGGTGTGCTTCGCAGAGCACCAGCACATATTCGTAGACATTCGTGTTGAATAGTTTCGATTTGTTTTAGGATGGAATCTGAGCAATTGAAATATATTTCCATTCCATATTCAATTATTGGTCGGATCAACGCCCTGTAAAGAGATAGGAGGGTGTCCTTCAACATCCCCCAGTTTGATCCCTTTAGCATGCGCAGAATGTTTATGCCTTTGGAACACTTCTCCTGAATATATCTTGCATGAGCAAAATAAAGCCCATTTTCCTGAAAGACAATACCTAGATATTTAAATTGTTTTTCCAGGGCCAAAGCTTGATTGTAAATTACAAGTGATATATTTTTGTTTTTTCGTGAAAAGTATTGCAGCCGACTATTTGACTGATATCTTAAATCTATTTGTCTCACACCAGGCCTCAACCTTGTTTAACGATGCTTGGGTGAGTTTATTAAGATGTGGTATGTCAGTGCCCACTTCCCACAAGCATAAGTCATCAGCGAACAAAGCAGCTGACGAGTTGAAGCAGGTAGGCAAATCGTTGATCATGATCGCGAATAACAAAGGACTCAACACGCTACCTTGAGGTACGCCATTTTGTAAAACTTTGACTTGTGATGGCGTTGAGGAAACTCGTACCTGAAAGGTACGATTTGATCAGAAAGCTATCAAGAAGTTAAACATAAAGCCTTGAACTCCACATTTTAGTAGTTTTAGTAGTAATGTAATTGTGTGTACCATGTCAAAGGCCTTTTCGATGTCAAGGAACACTGCAAGCACCGATCTTTGATTAGCTAATGCTTTGTATACTGTATCATGTAAATGTAAAAGGTGATCAGTTGGTCTCCTGCGTTCGCGAAACCCACACTGATGCTTATTTAAAATATTGTTTTTTTCCAGATACCTCCGGAGTCGTGTTGCAGCCGTTTTTTCCATTAACTTGCATATATGACTAGTAAAAGATATTGGTCTGTAGGATTGTGGCGAGTTGACGGGTTTATCAGGTTTGTGCAGTGGTATAACAGTAGAGTGAGTCCACTCCGGTGGAATTTCACCTGTAAACCATATTCTGTTAAATAAAAGTAATAGAATTTGCAAACAGTAAACAGGCATGTGTTTCAGCATTTCGCAATGTAGTTTGTCGCGGGCAACTGCGCAATTGTTAGAATTTGCTGAAGCATCTTCCAGCTCAGTCACGTTGAAAGGAGCGTTAAACTCCATTTTCTGATAAGTACAGTTTATTATTTGTTGGTGTAACTGAGAAGAAACTGATTGAAAGTTTCTTTTTAGACCGTTTGAGAAGTTTTCATTGCTACTGATTTCCTGAAACTGATTAGCCAACATATTTGCTTTATGTCGGTCACTGGAACTTGTAATACCGTTTTTTTGCAGAGATGGAAAATGCGATGAGTTTTGTTGCCTGCTAAATCTTCGAACAGTCGACCACACCTGGCCGAGTTTAGTGTTCGAAGAAATAGAGGAACAGTAATTTTGCCAGCAAGATTTTTTTTCCTCATTTAAGATTTTCTTTGCTTTAGCTCTTACTCACTTAAAAATCAAAATATCAGTGGGATTTCGTGTCTTTAGCATGCGTTTTAATGCATGTTTTTTGTTGTTAATTGCAACTTGACATGCTTTATTCCACCACGGAACAGATAACTTACTATGTGGTTTGGTAGTGGGAATAGTTCTCTCTGCAATAGAAAATATGGTTGAGGTAAACTTGTAATAAAAAAGTTGAGTATCTGTCGAAAATAAATTCATAGTTATTTCAGCATTGCATAAGTGATAGAAAGATATCCAGTCAGCTCGATTTAAAGACCAGCGTGGAGACCAATGTGATGGTAGTGGGTCTGCAACTGAGTTTATTTTGACTAAAATCAGACAGTGATCGCTGTTTAAAAAATCACCAGTAACCTCTACGTAACACTTGTGAGAGATCGCTGGAGAGCACAGAGTTAGGTCAATTAGAGAGTAATTGATGCCTGCTGGACTTAAAGACATATGAGTTGGTTGATCGGTGTTCACGACAGAGTAATCATTTTGTTCAATAAAATCAAGCAGTCCATAACCATTTTGGTGTGCAGATCCTGCATCCCACATTTTGTGGTGAGCGTTGAAGTCACCGCAAATAATGACATGGCGAAATTTTGCAATAAATTGCAGAACGTTATTGTCAATAGGGTTGGCTGGAGGATTGTATACATTTAAAATAACAATACCACTTACTTTAATAGCCATTGATTCCATGTCGTTATGAGAATTTGGGACAGCTATTTCAAAGAAAAGTATCTTTTGCTTAATGCATATGCAAATACCACCTCCTCTTTTACCATTTGATCGATCTTTTCTAATGCATTTGTACCCTGGTAAAAAAAAGAACGATATTTTTGTTCAAGTAAGTTTCCTGCAAACATAAAATATCTGGTAAGTTTGGTAAATTGGCCAAATAGGATTTCAGCTCTGGAATTTTATTCTGAATAGATCTGCAATTCCACTGTAAAATCTGAAGGGCAGCCATTAAATCATTGATTTAAGCTGCTCTATGTCAATGGGAATCCCCATTCGTTTTCCTGCCGATTCTGTAATGATTTCATAAATGTTAACATCTTTGTCGGCTTTTGTAGCCATGATTGTTCTATTAATAACCTCAGTTAAGAATAAACAACTAAATAGCAATGTCCTTCCTGGCCTACCGGATGGGAAGTCATGACGACTTCCTCTTGTTGGGTCAGAGGCTATAACAGCACTCCATCACCAACAGTGCAAAGCACTCCAGTAAATCGTACCGTAGAGCGAGACAGCGCTGTTTCTGGCAATTAGCCTTCATCAGCCGCCCTCAGGTAAGACACATTCATCTTCCAGGACGAATAATCTTGCCAGGACCTCTCATGCCTTCGGATAAATATTTCTTAAAGAATTTAACCTTTGTGGTACGCATATCCACTCGTGTGGCTACGTCACCATTCCAGTCAAACTCTTTACGTGGCCAGGGTGAAGAGCAAACAACTAAAAAGCAATGTCCTTCCTGGCCTACCGGACGGGAAGTCATGACGTAAGAATGCGATAAAATAAATTGGATTACCGAACATAAAGTTATTGCAAAAGTCAATATCATCCACTGACTGTGTTTGTATTTCACAATTTTGTTGAGCAGTTTCAACGGATTTGTTCACACTTTGTGACTGGTTTTTACTTGCACCGAATTTTGGAGCAATGTCATTTGATGACAAAGGTGCGTTGTTATTGCGAACAGAGTTGTAACGATAAACGCTACTGTTAGAATATTGTATGCTGTCACAGCTGCCTCGCGCTTTGTATTGCTTAGCAGCTTCAGCATACGTGAGCTTTATATCTGTTTGAATTTTAAGAACTTGAACCTCTTTTTGATATCTAGGACATTCTTTGCTGGCGGCACTACGGTTGCCGTTGCAGTTCACGCATTTCGCAATGGTGATTTGGCAATTTTCGATTTTGTGATCGCCGCCTCACTTTGAGCAGCGTTCTTTGCCCCTGCAGTTTGTCGAAGTGTGGTCAAAGCGAGTGCACTTGAAGCATCGCAATGGCTTTGGAACATACTGTTTTACTGGGAAGTTTAAATAACCAATGCGAACAAATGGCGGTAAAACATCGTTATCGAATTGCAATAACATAGTTTTGGTGTCATTGAAGACCGACTTGCCGTTAAGAACGGATTTTATTTGAAATCGTTTGACATACTTGACATGGTGTTCTTTCAAGCATATTAGCAGTTCGAATGTCCAAAAGAACATCATATATCACTCCTTTGGCAAAAGGGGGTGTTACTATAGAAGATTTTATCAGAAACGAGATATTGTTATCTGAGAGGCGATCCAGGTTAAGTAAAGTTTTGACTTGATTGCTGGTTTTACAGTCAATGATTAAATTACCGTTACGAATAGGTTTACATGATTCGTATAGGCCAATTGATTTTCGAAAACACCTATCGATAGTGATAGGGTTGATAGAAGATAGAGGCCTATCATTCGAACTAGCCAACACTATCGGTTGTAGCTGTGTTGCAGCAGCTTTTTTCACCGACTTGGCATTAGATTGATCGTCACAGGAACTGTTGAGGGTATTTTTACGCGATTTTCACTTTAAAATTTTCTTGTTAGTAACGAGTGTAAAACTCTCATCACCTGTTTGCTCGCTCGATGACGAAGACATCGCTGAGTGGGGTTTAGCACCCAGCGAAGATATACCGGCACCGGTATATCAAAGAAGCGATGAAAATCAGCTTCTCTTTCCTTAGTAATACTTACTACCTGCAAATTAATTTAGAAATTCCTATGTCTTAACTTCAAAAAGTAGATAGTCTTAAAAATTAACTTTGTCAGAAACTAGTTCTTTCAAAGCTACTCGGAGCTCGAATAACACGTCTACTTCTAATGCGAATGCGTAGAACAACAAAACCGGTCCTACTAAACACCGCAAGGAACTACAAGGTACTGAAAACAGTGCAAAGAACTACAAGGTACTACAAGATACTTTCAAACGAAGCACTAAGTAGCTGAAAACACTACAAAGAACTACAAGGTACTTTTAAACCAACGACAAGGTACTTGAAAACACTACAAGGAACTACAAGGTACTTTTAAATCTACGAAACGCTTGAAAACACCACAAGGAACTACAAGGTACTTTTAAACCAACTACAAGGTAGTTGAAAACAGCACAAGGAACTTATGGACTAACGACAAGGGTGAAAGGAACATTCCAAGGGTTGGAGTTGGGGGGTTGGAGTCGGGGGGGTTGTAGTTGGGGGGGGTGTGGAGTCTGGGGGGTTGGGGTCGGGAGGTAGGGGTGGGTGGGGTTGGAGTCGGGATGGTGGAGTTGGAGGGGTAGGGGTCTGGGGGGTTGGAGTCGGGATGGTGGAGTTGGAGGGGTAGGGGTCTGGGGGGTTGGGGTCGTTGGAGTAGGGGTGTGGAGTTGGGGTCGAGGGGGGTGGAGTTGGGAGGGTTGGGGTCAGGGGGTTGGAGTTGGGGGGATGGGTCGGGGGGGTTTGAGTTGGGGGGTTGAGTCGGGGAGGTTTGAGTCGGGGGGGTTGGGGTCGGGGGGTTGGAGTCGGGGAGGTGGAGTTGGGGGGTGGAGTTGGGGTCGGAGTCGGGAGGGGTTGGAGTTGGGGGGGTAGAGTCGGGGTGGTTGGAGTCGGAGGGGTTGGAGTCGAGGGGGGTTGGGGTTGGGGGGTTGAGGTTGGGGTCGGAGGGGTTGGGGTCGGAACGTTGTACTTGGTTTGAAATTATCTTAACAGTCTTGGTACCTTGTAGTTTCTTGTGCTGTTTTCAACTACCTTGTAGTTGGTTTAAAAGCACCTTGTAGTTCCTTGTGCTGTTTTCAACTCCCTTGTACTTGGTTTAAAAGTACCTTGTAGTTCCTTGTGCTGTTTTCAACTACCTTGTAGTTGGTTTAAAAGTACCTTGTAGTTCCTTGTGTTGTTTTCAACTACCTTGCAATAGCTATACCTTGAAGCTTGAAGTTCCTTGTGGTGTTTTCAACCACCTTGTAGTTGGTTTAAAAGTACCTTGTAGTTCCTTGTAGTGTTTTCAACTACTGTACTTTGTACTTGGTTTAAAAGTACCTTGTAGTTCCTTGTGCTGCTTTCAACTACCTTGTAGTAGCTATAAAAGTACCTTGTAGTTCCTTGTAGTGTTTTCAAGCATTTTGAAGGTTTAAAAGTACCTTGCAGTACCTTGTAGTTCCTTGCGGTGTTTTCAACTATCTTGTAGTTGGTTTGAAAGTACCTTGTAGTTCCTTGTAGTGTTTTCAGCTACTTTGTATATACTTGGTTTAAAAGTACCTTGTAGTTCCTTGTGCTGTTTTCAACTACCTTGTAGCAGCTATAAAAGCACCTTGTAGTTCCTTGTGATGCTTTCAACTACCTTGTAATAGCTATAAAAGTACCTTGTAGTTCCTTGTAGTGTTTTCAACTATCTTGTAGTTGGTTTGAAAGTACCTTGTAGTTCCTTGTAGTGTTTTCAACTACTTTGCACTTGGTTTAAAAGTACCTTGTAGTTCCTTGTGCTGTTTTCAACTACCTTGTAGCAGCTATAAAAGCACCTTGTAGTTCCTTGTGGTGCTTTCAACTACCTTGTAATAGCTATAAAAGTACCTTGTAGTTCCTTGTAGTGTTTTCAACTATCTTGTAGTTGGTTTGAAAGTACCTTGTAGTTCCTTGTAGTGTTTTCAACTACTTTGCACTTGGTTTAAAAGTACCTTGTAGTTCCTTGTGCTGTTTTCAACTACCTTGTAGCAGCTATAAAAGCACCTTGTAGTTCCTTGTAGTGTTTTCAAGCATTTTGAAGGTTTAAAAGTACCTTGTAGTTCCTTGTAGTGTTTTCAACTATCTTGTAGTTGGTTTGAAAGTACCTTGTAGTTCCTTGTAGTGTTTTCAACTACTTTGCACTTGGTTTAAAAGTACCTTGTAGTTCCTTGTGCTGTTTTCAACTACCTTGTAGCAGCTATAAAAGTATCTTGTAGTTCCTTGTAGTGTTTTCAAGCATTTTGAAGGTTTAAAAGTACCTTGTAGTTCCTTGTAGTACCTTGTAGTTCCTTGCGGTGTTTAGTAGGACCCCAACAAAACTAATTTTGAATATCGCAAAATAGATGTGGCAAACAAACAACAATCACGTGAACAATGACGTAATTTGGAGTAAACTAATCGCAATAGAGTTTGAGAGAGGCGTGATATTGTGTATATTCAATCAAGTGTGACGGGCAATCGTTGAAGGGTGAACAAACGTTGAGAGCAAGAAAAAAATTTACAGTGAGCAGCAAATATTAAACACCGGGTTTGAAACCTTAAGTCGGAAATAGAAAAAAATAGGTTCGGTGCTGAACAGAATGTTGTAGCTGCTTGAAGATGAGCATTTAAAACTGTATCATATTTTTTTGTGTACCGGTATTCAAGAAGTTCAATATAATTAATTCGATTGAAGGATGATGGTGATTTATCATGTCTTTTAAAAGGCAACGCTTGTGCTGCTTAAAAAACAAGTTGCATGGATTAAAGTTGCAAAAACTTCTATATCTTTTATTGCATTCTTATTGCAACTACAAATCTCTTTCCAACCTTTGACTATCTAGAGCTGCATTCACTCTCACAGAACACATCCAAAATATAAAATACTTCTTAGACTATCTGCCATTGCATACCATCAGTCAAATGAGCATGATCCAACAAACCTTTATTCCAAATCGCATAGAACAAAATCTGTGGGCCAAAGTATCTCATCAAAGCTAAGAGCAAGAAAATTTGTGCGTAACTGCTTTTGCTCCACTAT
Source organism: Trididemnum miniatum (assembly GCA_964006365.1). NCBI lineage: Eukaryota > Metazoa > Chordata > Ascidiacea > Aplousobranchia > Didemnidae > Trididemnum > Trididemnum miniatum. The sequence continues at coordinate 8,219,902 of OZ023245.1, forward strand.
GTGCAAACATTAGCAAGGTTTTTCATAGCACTTTCCTCTTTTGGCAGTTTCTTGTTTTTCATCAAATGAGCGATTTAAAAAAGCATTTTCTAACAATGAAAAAATTAAAATTTCCATTTTCCGAACTAAGAACACACACATGTAAAATACTTTATTAAAATAGTATTCTGCAATTAATAACAAATCACGTTAGTTGTAGCAGTGCCTTATACAGCTATTCCACACCGTCCAAAGCGTCAATGCAACAAGAAATACAGTAAAATATTAAATACAGGAAGACATTAAAAATGGTGCTAGAGAAGCAAAATAGTAACAAACTTTGTAACAAGCAGATACAAAAAATTTGAAAATGATAAAAAGCAAGACTAAGCATCGTTGGAACTCAGACTTACACGCAATGGTAGGTTCAACCAGTTCTATAGAATCGTCTCACAAAATTTTCCTAGATCAGCGAACCGGCCAGCATTACTGTTTATTCTTATGCCATTAGTTGAAACAGAATCGGCTGAAAATATAACCTTGGTTAGGGAACCGCCTGAGAAAAAAACTAATCCCACTACTGCTTACATATATGTTTGAATATTGCTATGAATTTATTTCAATTTTACTATTAAGTTTTAAATCTTGGGTTGCATAAATATTGCTCAAAAAAAATTACCCAGCACTGTGGCAAACAACATTAAACAAAACATTCAACGCATGTCAAAACCAACTACTTTGACAATAGCAATTCTAAACTAAAACTATATAATATTCAAAATATCACTGTCATTGAAAACCCTAAGCTTGAGAGCGAAGAAGATTTTGCTGAAGATATAGCTGCGGCCATTGAGGAAGCTTATTTATTCAGTTGTTATTTTGGTATATGAGGATTATTCTTTTTTTTTATTTTTTTGCAAGTAATTTTTTTGGCAAGGGCTATTTCTATGGGCCCGTACAAATAAGCTCTTTGTTTCTTTTATTATCCCTCGCGCTCTTCCCAATTGCACAAGAGCGTGACGAAGTAATAAAATAAACCAGAGACAAATGTTACGGTCCGTAAAAATAGCCACTTCCAATTCTTTAGGCTATTTGGGTTTGGAATTGGGGTTTGCATTTGGGATTCAGGCTTTGGATTCAGAAAGTTTTTACGATTTTGTTTCATCGTCTGATCATAGGCCTACATGGCGTAACAGGGCAAAATGATATTTAGGTCTATCTTGCCACAGGGTAACGTCTAGTATCAGACCCCGGGTTCGGTTAGGGTTAGATTTGGTTAGGATTAGGTTTGGTTAGGATTAGATTCGGGTTAGGGTTACGGTTGTAACTAAATCGCACCCTAACTAAATTTAACCCTAACCAAACCTAATCCTAACCAATGCTAACCGAACCTGGGGGCTGATACTACACGTTACCCCTGCCACATGCAGCAAAATAGCCAATGCCTTAAACACTGTAAAAAAAATAATAAGTATCAACTATGATTGCTTACATGAAAATATTGTTTGCCACAAGTGAAAAATTTATAGCTTCAAGTCTCTTGAATCATACTAGCCTACTATTGCCATTTGCCACACCAAGTGACAGGGTTTCCAAATTGGTTATTTTCATGATCGTATCTAGGCTAATAGCCGTAGAACTGGAGGATAAAAATGAAGAAACAATCAATCAACTGTAGCAGTACTCTGGTTGCGTATAAAAATGATGTGAAAAGCTGACTAGGTTAGGCCCAACAGTCCTATGCTGTAGACCATGTTCTGCTGACTATGGTACCGGTAACTCTTAGGCTACCAACTATATTTGGAGCTTGTTTGAATTAAGCCGCACCTTATAACAGGCAGATATATGACAAGCACAAGGACCGCTAGTGAGTTATTAGTAGGATTTAGGGCTTAACCTTAACCCCGAACCCAAACCCTAACCCCGGCTTAATTCCAACAAGCTCCGTATATTTTTGGCACTGGGCGGCGTCTATTTTGCCAATAACGCCAAAACACTGATTGGCCAAAAAATTTAGGTTTGTAGGTTAACTGGTGTGTATACATCATACGCATAACTGTTGATAGGCTTGCATCCATGGACCATTTCCACACTCGGTTTTTAAAATATTACCCAATTAGTATCTTACGGCTAACAGCAAAATAGACACTTCCCATATATTTTATTTTGGTCTAGCTTCAATTCTTATACCTATATACGGGTACCAGTTCTACACTTTTCTGCTTTTCTCATTAGCCTTTAGCTCATAAGCACAACGTCTACTGCCTAGCAAGATTTCGATTTCATCCTCTCACTTTCACAGCCAAGCAGAATTATCCTAGCAGACTAGCCTAGCAAAACCAGTGGCAATTGCCAAGCTTCAGCAACAGTGTTGCCAGATCTCAATTTACTCAAGTATCTAGATTGTTTACCAAAAGTATCTAGAAAGTAGCTAGATTTTCGATTAAACCACATCTAAGCAACAAAAGTATCTAGATTAGTATCTAACTACAAAAAGTGCGTTAATACGACAAAAAATAAGCGATATTACTGAGCGAAAAATAAGCGATATGTCAGAACATGAAGTAACTTATACAGCATTAAATAATAGCACACATTCAGCTTTTCGAGAAACATTCTGCCTAATGAAGACACATTTTAGTCGCAGTGACATCGAAACACCTTTAAACACATCAGAGCCACCAGTGTTCCCTCTAGAGTGAGAAATTTGAAAAAAATGCAAAATTTTTGGGCAAATTTTATACTGATTTTGAACCAGAAATTAATATTATAAAATGCAAAACTGAAAAACTTAAACAAAAAACTTGAATATTTTAATGCAAGACTGTAGCTTGTATCTTGGAAAAGAAAATTGAGTGCAAAAAATTTGTAAAAGGAGTCCTCAAAGTAGTGAAATCTTTGGGCAAAAATTTCAATGAATTTATCATTTGGGCAAATTTGCACTAGTCAAAATCCTAGAGGGAACACTGATAGCCACACATTCAAGCAAAAAATGAACGAAAATAAACACAACAGAAAAATATCTCGGATCTGGTATATCTGGTAGTCAGGTCATATCATCAGCTTTCAACAATTGGCTCTATAATGGTGTAACGACGTAGTAATCCGCCTGCCTTTCTACCGTCTTTACAGATATTTACGCGTCGACGACCAAGTTGTGAACTTAGGATTGTTATATTATTCGCCAACGGTTTCTAAAAATTTAAACGCACACATAAACAAAGGGCTCAACAATTTTAGCGATCTACGACACATACGTTATGAACTAATTACAAAATACAAAGAATTTACTTACGCGTTCGAATCTTTACATTACACATGAAACTACAAATTAAATCAAACATAACAGAATAAACAATCAACTTACCAACGATTTTTCTTTTGGCAGCGCACAGACGATCTATCGCTTTCTCTCGAACTGTCAAACTGACCTCGAAAGAAAGCGATAGGATCGTCTGTCCGCTGCCAAAAGAAAAATCGTTGGTAAGTTGCATTGTTTATTCTGTCATGTTTGATTTAATTTGTAGTTTCATGTGTAATGTAAAGATTCGAACGCGTAAGTAAATTCTTCGTATCTTGTAATTCGTTCGTAACGTATGTGTCGTAGATCGCTAAAATTGTTGAGCCCTTTGTTTATGTGTGCGTTTAAATTTTTAGAAACCGTTGGCGAATAATGTAACAATCCTAAGTTCACAACTTGGTCGTCGACGCGTAAATATCTGTAAAGACGGTAGAAAGGCAGGCGGATTACTACGTCGTTACAAAGTTTCAACGATTTTTCTTTTGGCAACGGACAGACGATCTATCGCTTTCTCTCGAACTGTCAAACTGACCTCGAAAGAAACTAATGGTCGAACCCGTGTTCCAAAACTGAACCCCAGTAAAATTATTTGTAGCACCAACTCGGTAGCTTCGAGGCAGAGCCGTAGCAGCCGCCTCCCAAACCCCCCAATTGGGGGGGCCCACACTGCCAAAAGGGGCCCCAAATTGTCTTGAAGGACCCGAAGTTGCATCAATTCAAAAACAAAGTTTTGCTTGGCGAATCGCGTTGAATGGGATTTTTTGCGCTCAGATTCTATATATTTCAGTTTTAAAATTTTTCGCTATCGTTTACTTTCAAATAGCGTCATAAACTGCATAATGATGTCATAAACGATACACTGTGTGTAAGAGTGCGCGTAGGACTTGAAAAAGGAGGCCGGTGCAGAGTTGGATGCAATTATTTTTCAAAGCTTAAATTCAAATTCATTCCTCTTGAAAAAATTAAATTCAAATTCATTAACACCTTGTGAGCAGATTTAAAATTTTATCTATTTATTTTTTATTTATTCGCAATTTTATTCTCCTATCATGAAAAAGCGACGGGGCGCTATACGAGCTCGCTTAGGAGTTGCCGACCATCGGTCTACCACACCTAGATGGGGTAATCCCGTTTAGTGCCTTTCCCAACAGCACAACAAGCGAACTTGCGGCTTGTTTCGCGCTATCCATTATGCTGAACGTAAAAGCTGTGAATACCAATTTTCAAGTCATTGGTTTGACCGGACCCGGAATTGAATCCCGGAGTCCACCAATCTAGAAACAGATGCTCTATCCACTCGGCCATCCGATCGGTAAATTAAATTCAATCCTACCCTATTTCTGTGTCAGCAACCATAATCTGACATCGAATACAAAAGTCCATTGAAAAAGGATTTGCTAGTTTGAAAACGTGTGCTTTTGAAATAGCGCAGGAATTGGACATTGGTCCGGTCTTCCTCAATCAAAAAGTAAAAAAAAAGAGAATGAAAATAGAAAAAGAGAATCGTCGTCGTCGTCGTTTGGCGGGGCATCTCTTCCAAGACAGATGAAAGGACCAAGGCCGAGGGTTTATCCTTTTACCACCCTGGCCACCAAACTGCTTGGGTCAGATGCTGACTGTAAGGGACTTCAGCCAGCATCTTGTTTCGTCATCCAAAACCATTAGACCAAACATACCTCGGGGTGCTCGATGTATGGGACACTGTGAGATGATGTGATCTGCGGTTTGTTCACTGGCACCACACTCACAATTCGCTAGAGGAGCGAGACCCCATTTGTACATGGACGAACAGAAACGTCCAACACCAGAACGCAGACGGTTGAGCTTGACCCACGCTGCCCTGGGCAGACCCATACCCAAGGGTCTGGAGCTAGCCTTGGGAATGAAAGCGTGGAGTGACAATGCGTTGGCAGAGTACTCCATGTCCCATTTCATGTTCGTCCACTCGGCTGCACGGACGTCCATCTCAGAAAGACTGTCTAGTAATTTCCGAGCAGCAGGTACAAATGAGCGTCTAGATTTCAATCTCTCCCTACATACGTGCTGTGACTCATGAAACTGGCCATGTAAAATGTGGTCAGGGTCCAGGGAGCTGCGGTTGGCTAGGGAGAGTGTCGCTCCTTGGCGGCGAAGCTCAGCTGGCTGGATGCCTGAAAGAACCGGAAGGTAGACCGATGGAGTGGGACGCAGGCACCCAGTGACAATGCGCAAGGCGTCATTTATTACACTGTCGATAAGCCGTATGTGCACGCTGCGGCACCAGACTGGTGCGCAGTACTCGGCAGTCGAGTAGACCAGAGACAGGGCAGCTGTGCGTAATGTCTTAGCGCTAGCACCCCAACCTGTTCCGGCAAGTCGCCTCAACAGTGAGACGCGAGCACTTAACTTCTTGCGCAATGCTTCCAGGTGAGGACGATATGTGAGCGATCTGTCCAGTTTGACCCCAAGATAAGTGGGAACTGGACAGAAAGGTAAGGTCTTACCGATGTTACAGACCTTAAGCTCACGCTTAGCCTCTCGATTGTGGAGGTGAAAGGCCGCCGTCACCGTTTTAGTGTGGCTAAGCTTCAATCGCCAGGTCTGGAGATATTCCGAGAGTGTAGTCATGTCCTGGCTTAGAGTCCTTTCCAACTCCTTCCATTCTCCAGATGTATGAAGTATCGCCAGGTCGTCGGCATAGGCGAACTTCTTGGAGGTTATGGAGGGGACGTCATATGTATAGATGTTGAAAAGGAGGGGGGCCAGGACCGATCCCTGGGGGACGCCATTTCTCAGGCGTCGTAACCTGCTAGGCTTGCTGTCGCCAGTTGTAAGTGTGAAGCTTCTGTTGCGGATCAGCTCCATAATCATACGAACCATGTTGTTATGTCCAAATAGTTAATCCATTGTTCAATTGTGACACTTTAACGCATTACGTCATAATCGTGTTTACTTGCTTCGTACTCGCTTTGATTTGGGTTTGTCGTTTAATTGAGCGCAGCAGTTAGTCTACAGTGTATCGTAATTTCCCAGTTGTTCATAATTAGTAGAGAGTATTAGTTGGAGGATGTTGGTTATTATTAAGGTAATGTTGAGCATTGTTTATGTTTAGGGTTGTCTACCTGCGGCCGTAGTCAATCACCGCAGAAATTGCTATTGCATTCTATTTGAGTAAGCTGATTTTCATGTAAATTAATGTCTGTAAATAATAATTTGAATTGAACTCTGAATTGGAAGTTTGCTACTGATAGAAAGCTAATCTCTGTTAGGTCGCAGGAGGCAGTTTGTAGTTACCCGTAGGTACTGGACCCTACATTGGATTTCTGCGTGTCTAGTAACTGGGACAAGATTTCTGTCAGTTTGCTGGGTGACGCAGCTAGTTGTTTGGAGTTGTTCTCAGTCTTGCTGGAAGACTAGAGTTTGTGCAGGGCTACGGCGTTCTGGGGCTTAGCCTGCTAGTTCTCGATTCATCAACTGACTTTGTTGTAGAGTTGGTCTTGGTTAGGTTGTTGTTGTCAGCAATTAGTTTTTGTACTGGCATATCTGGTTGTCGGTTCCTTAGTCAGCTAGTGTAGCTCAGTTTTGGTTCGGATTTCTGCGTCTGGATACGGGATTTCTGTTGGTCGACTGGGTTACAAATTGGTTAGCTGTACTATGTCGAGTAAGAGTGCGCCTGGGTGTTCTTATTCTCAAGTTGCTGATTGTAGTGCATTCGTTGAGCAGTGAGCCTCACGATGCGAAGCTTATGTTAGATTAACGAAGGATTTAACTAAGTTGAGTAATCAGTTAGAGGAACTGATGAAGTCACAAGTCGAGTACCCTCGAGTTATCAATGTCAAAGAAGAATTTGATCATATTTATGCAGAATGTCTCCGCTGCTTTGAAAAAGCCTCTAGCGTTATACCGGATGATGCCATTTATGATCGGGAGAGAAGTTTAGTCTCCAAATGGAGAAAGGATATGATAGGTAAGAAAGTGGAGTTGGAGCAGGCTTTCGACGCTTACTTACAAGCTGAAACAGACGCTGGACTTTCTCAAAACTCTAACTCCGGTTCTCATGAAAGTCGTATCCAGCTACTTGAGCTACAGTTTGCCCAAGTCGAGATGGAAGAGGAACAGGAGCTGGAGCGCATAAACATTGAAAGGGAGAAAAGGCTTCTTGACATCGAACAAAGGGAAAGGCTGTGGGAAGCGAAAAAACGAAGTTTAGATGCTAAGCGAAAGATTAAAGAAGCAATGCTTGCAGAGAATAGGAGTCGTTCTGGTGCATCTTATGGATCAAGGCGTTACGTTCAAGAAAAATCAGTGAAAGCTCCTGTACTTCTTGAGCCGACTGGTATTGGCACCACGGACTGTAAGTTAGATTGTAAAGGCGGTGAGGTAGACCAGAATTTTGTGGCTGATGCAAGAAAACCTCTTGTTCAGGAACTAAAGCCTACATTCGAGAAGTTGATGGCAAAATCATCTCAACCTCATATGGGTCAAATGAGTCTCATAGGTCAATGTCCCTCAGTGGGGCCGGCGCTTAATCTGCCAAGTCTTGCAAGGTGTCAAGGGTCTATGGTTGAAAGCTCTAAGAAGGAAGACTTATCTTTGCGGAAGGGCCAAAGTATCGTGGAGGATGTCCAATGTACCCTGGCTGAAGCAATAAGGGAAGCGAGATTTGGGTATTCTCGCCCGAAGGTAGAAATCGAGAAATTTGACGGAAATCCGTTAAAGTACTTTCAGTTCATGCATAGATTTGATGCGCATGTTCAGAGTTGCTATAAGGATAATGGACGCAAATTGGATTTAATATTTAGCCTGTGCATAGGAGAAGCGCACAGAGCGATTGAAGGCTGTCTTTATTTACCTTGTGACGTCGGCTACCCAGAAGCGAGAAAACGTTTAGAAGAGCGTTTTGGTCAGAAGCCAGTGATTGTTGAGGCTTACGTGGACAAGTTGACTAGTGGTCCACCTATACGAGAATCTGACTCGAAAGCAATATGTGCATTAGCGGATGAGGCTTTCAATTGCTTCATGACTTTGAAGGGATGGGATTGCGCAGCGTGTTTAAACCTCCAAGAGAACATCCGAAAGGTCTATTCACGTTTTCCATTGAGCATGAGGGAAAGATTTGACGACATCTGTTGCCTATTGTATAAAAAGGACAATCTCCCTACTTTTGAGAACTTGGTCAACTTCTTGCAAAACGAAGCGGCGAGGTCGAATTCTTACTTGAAGAGACAACATCAACAAGTAGCTGCTAAGGAAAGACAGTCTGTGTCGAGATTCAACATGCCCAGAAAACACAACCGGGTAAATACTGTGTCAGCCAAGGAAACTCGAAGGAGTTTCGGCTCAGCAAACGCGTCTTCAACTTCCAGAGGAATTAAGTGTGCTGATTGTGGACAGGACCATCCCCTGTGGCAGTGTGATTCCTTCAAGAAGAAATCAGTTGCTGAGCGTAAGGCCGTGGTGAAGAAAGGTCCCTGTTTTAATTGCTTAAGTTCTTTGCACCAGGTTGTACATTGTAATGCAAGGTTTTGCTGCAAAATCTGTGGAAAAAGGCATCATACTCTTCTTCACGACCCTCCAGGAAATAATTCGGATCAGTCTGCAGCAGCTGCTCAAGAGCAGCCTAGTTCAAGTGGTATTGTGGCGTTTTCGTATCGTAATAAAAGGAACTTGAAGAGAGTGAAACGGTTTAAAGTGGTTCCGGTGCGAGTTTCTGGTGGGAATTCAGAGCATGCAACTTTGACGTATGCTTTCATGGATGATGGCTCGGATTCCAGTTTGTGCGCAAAAAGTTTGGTCAAGAGGCTCAACCTTTCGGAGTCCTCACGTAGTTGTGAACTTGTCACCACTAATGCGACATCTAATCACAAAGTGTTGTCCGATACCTTACGCATTCAGGGTATTAATGAGTTGAACAGCTTCAGCTTCAAGGAAGTGATACTGGTTGACAAAATTACTGATGTTTCACAAAGCATACCGACGAAGGAGGTTGCCAAGCTGTATTCACATTTGAGTGATATTGAATTTCCTGAAATAAACACTGATGAAGTGGAACTCCTTCTTGGGAATGACGTTCATGAGGCGTTTCGTATTACAGAGCAGCGTTGCGGAGAGTATGGTAAGCCGTTTGGACTCCACACAGCCTTGGGCTGGACTTTATTTGGTTCAGACTATTCGGATAATGCTAGAGAAGAAACTTGCCTGAGTGCGAGTGATGACGTCATTCGTGTTCAGTTCCTTCATAAATCAGACGCTGAGGATGAGTGCAATCAAATCTTGGAGATTATGAATCAGGATTTTAAGGATCTCGATGAGGATTATGGGGTAAAGCCCTCTGTGGAAGACAAGTTGGCTGTAGAGAAAATGGAGAAGAGTCTGAAAAAGGTTGGAAATCATTACCAGGTTGGATTGCCATGGAAGGAGGACCATCCTGTACTGCCAACTAACAAAGCAATGGCTTTGAGAAGGTTAAACTACTTGAAACGAAGATTTGAAAAAGATCCAGAGCTGTACAGAAACTACAAAGAAAAAATGCAGGAGTATCTGGAACTTGGCTATGCCCAACGTGTCACCGAGGATGCCGAAGAAGTGAAAGATCCCATTTGGTATATTCCGCACCACAGCACCGGCTCCAAATTCAGAATTGTATTTGATTGTGCGGCAAAGGCAGAAGGATGTTGTTTAAATGATAAGCTTTTGAGTGGGCCGGATCAAACAAGTAGTTTGTTGGGTGTCTTATTGCGCTTCAGGGAGGAGCAAGTTGCCTTTGTGGCGGATATTAAGGCTATGTTCTTGCAAGTGCTTGTGGATCCCAGGGATAGGAATGCGTTGAGATTTTTGTGGTGGCCTGAACATAATACTAAGGCTTTGCCTGTCGATTACCAAATGAATGTTCATATATTTGGCGCGACTTCGTCGCCGAGCGTAGCTGGGTTTGCATTACGCAAAACTGCACAGGATAATCTTTCGTCAGCAGATGAAGCAACGATTTCGACTGTTCATGAAAATTTTTATGTGGACGATCTTCTTAAAGGTGTACCCACCATAAAAGAAGCTATCGAGTTGATATCCCAATTGCGCGACCTGTTATCCAGTGGAGGATTCCATCTCACTAAATTCCTAAGTAATCAAAGGGAGGTAGTTGACTCTGTTCCACCTGATTGTAGAGCAAATTCACTTCAAGATATCAGTTTTAATGAGCTTCCTACAGAAAAAACTCTTGGAGTGTATTGGGATGCTGCATCGGACTGTTTCAAGATTGTGGTAAAAGTTGTGGAAAAACCTGCGACACGTCGTGGCATCCTTTCTATGGTGAGTCAGGTATTCGATCCGTTAGGGTTTGTTCAACCGTTTGTTTTGCCCATAAAGAAGCTACTACAAGAGGCTTGTTATGATAAACTTAGCTGGGACGAGGAAATTGGGTACAGCCAATTGAAAGTTTGGGAAGAATGGTTGAATTCAGTTGTGATGTTGGAAAGGCTGGTGCTTTCTAGGTGCCTTAAGTCACCAACTTTTGATGTATGTTCGTTGCAGCTTCATATGTTTTGTGATGCATCAAATTTAGGTTATGGTGCAGTCAGTTACATCCGAACTGAGACAGATAATAGCGAAGTGCACGTAGTTTTTGTGATGGGTAAATCTAGAGTTTCTCCTGTGCGACCTATTAGTGTTCCGCGGTTGGAACTTACTGCAGCTGTTGTTTGCGTAAAGATGTCTAAATTGATTCAGTGTGAATTGGGCTACAAGTTTGATCGAATCGTTTACTGGACTGATTCCACCACGGTTTTGCACTACATCCAAAATGAAAGCAGTAGGTTTAAAGCGTTTGTGGCTAATAGAGTAGATGTTATACACCAATTTTCAGAAGTTTCGCAGTGGCGACATGTTGACACCAAGCAAAATCCCGCTGACATTGCTTCACGTGGGCTGATGCCAAAGCAAATTTCGCAAGTTGATTTGTGGATAAATGGGCCTCACTTTTTGTTATTGCCAGAAAATGATTGGCCTGTGCAACCTGAATGTTTGACTACTTTGAATAATGCTGATGCCGAGTTTAAAAGGTCTGTAAGTTGTGTTGCTACTAGGCTCATTGTTGATCCCATAATGAAAATTATTGATCACTATTCTAGCTTAAATCGTTTGCTAAGAGTTGTTGCTTGTTTTTTACGTGTTAAAGCGTATTTGATGACCAAATGTTGTGCTAAACATTTACAGCATAAACCTGTGTTTGACGTTAGTATAGCGTTTACTGCAAAAGAGCTTGACAGTGTTCTGCTTGAGCTTGTAAAATATGTACAAATGAATGTTTTTTCTGATGCTTTTGATGTGTTGCCTGTATTTTCGCATTTTGTTTCTGACCCCAAGTTATTGACTGGTAAGAGATTGTGTAGATCGCCTAGTTTGAATGCCTTAAGCAAACTGAACCCAGTTAACGTGAACGGTATTTTGTATGTGGGCGGACGATTACAGTATTCTTCGTTGCCTGAGGGTCAAAAACACCAAATGATATTGCCTAGCAAAGGGCATTTAACCCAGTTGATTGTTCAGTTTTATCATGATCGCGAAGGACATTGTGGTACTGTACATGTTCTTTCTGCGATAAGAGAACGTTTTTGGATATTGAAGGGACAGGCTACTGTGCGTAAAGTGCTAAAGGACTGTAGACAATGTCGACTCTGGAAATCTAAGCCTGGATGTCAGATGATGGCGCCTTTGCCTCTAGCCCGAATCACTCCAGGCAATCCCCCATTTCAGAACGTTGGCGTAGATTACATGGGGCCTCTTTCTGTGAAAATGAGGCGAAACCAGGTAAAACGATATGCATGCGTTTTTACATGCATGGCCACACGTGCTGTGCATATTGAAATGGCGTACTCATTAGAGACTGACTCATTTTTGAACGTGTTCCAAAGGTTTTGTAGTCGTCGTGGTAGACCCGCCATTGTGTTTAGTGATAACGGCACAAATTTTACTGGTGCGGAGAAAGAATTGCGTTACTGTTTGGAACGATGGAATCAATCTCAGATACATGATTCGCTCTGTCAACAGGGTATTGAATGGAAATTCTCTCCTCCTGGTGCTAGTCATCAGGGTGGGGTTTGGGAAAGGGTTGTTCGATCTGTACGGAAGATTATGAGGAGCTTAGTTGGTGAAAGATCGTTGGATGATGACACTCTATGCACGCTGTTAGCGGAAATCGAAAGGATACTCAATAACCATCCATTGACACCTGTCAGTGATGATGCGCATGATTTGGCTGCGTTAACCCCCAATATGATTCTCCTTGGAAGGGTTGATTCGTCTTTACCTCCTGACCAATTTTTGAAAGCAGATGGTTATCGCAGGTCTTGGCGTTTGGTGCATGTGTTGGCAAATCGTTTTTGGGAGCGATGGATAAAAGAATACATCCCCACACTACAAATCAGACAGAAATGGTTAACGCCTGAACGCAATTTGCAAGTTGGAGACCTGGTTCTGCTTGTGGACGAGAATACTAAACGGGGAAACTGGCCCAAAGGTCTAATCATTGAGTGCCTACCGGACAAATGTGGTTCAGTTCGACGTGTGAAGGTGAAAACCGCGTCCAATGTGTATGTGAGAGACATTCGTAAACTGTGCTTGTTGGAGGCAGTGGAATAGAGTTGTGGTTACGGTTTGTGATGTGTTACGTGTACTTTAATTGGTTCGTTGTGCCGTAGGCCTATTCGTTTTATGCTTTGACTTTTTGTTTGGCTTTGAAACTGGTTGAATTAAGAATTGGTACTCGTTTTGAATTAATCAAGAGTTAAATATGACTTAAAATGATGTGATTGAATTGCAATTAGCGTAGGCTACCGTGTTTCGCTAGAAATCACTATTTGTCCATAAATATTTTGCAAAATTACCCCGTTTGTGTAATTTTGGGGGCCGGTATGTTATGTCCAAATAGTTAATCCATTGTTCAATTGTGACACTTTAACGCATTACGTCATAATCGTGTTTACTTGCTTCGTACTCGCTTTGATTTGGGTTTGTCGTTTAATTGAGCGCAGCAGTTAGTCTACAGTGTATCGTAATTTCCCAGTTGTTCATAATTAGTAGAGAGTATTAGTTGGAGGATGTTGGTTATTATTAAGGTAATGTTGAGCATTGTTTATGTTTAGGGTTGTCTACCTGCGGCCGTAGTCAATCACCGCAGAAATTGCTATTGCATTCTATTTGAGTAAGCTGATTTTCATGTAAATTAATGTCTGTAAATAATAATTTGAATTGAACTCTGAATTGGAAGTTTGCTACTGATAGAAAGCTAATCTCTGTTAGGTCGCAGGAGGCAGTTTGTAGTTACCCGTAGGTACTGGACCCTACACATGTGCTTGTCCGGCAGAAGCCGCAACAGCTTGCAGGTGAGGCCACGGTGCCAGACAGTGTCATAGGCAGCTGTCAGGTCGATAAAGACGGCACCGATAAAGACGGCACCGGCCTTGCTCCGGATGGCAGATGCTTTCCCGTAGCCCGGAGCGTTACTCTGTCTACGCTATTTAATCTGGCTGACAGAAACCGAATCTGCCTTAACGGCAAGACACCTAACGATGTTCAAGCTGGGCAGCGGCAAACGTCCTTTTCAGGACGGGGCGATGCGCATCTTCGGCGCACCGTCAACAAGTTCCAAAGGCCCAGCATTCTCCAACTGAACATCGAAGGCCTCACTGCAAGCAAGATGAGCGTGTTGCATCATCTTGCGTTACAGTGTGAGGCACTCGTCATCCTCTTACAGGAAACCCATTGCACCTCGGTAGAAAGGTTAGATCTTCCGAGCTACCATCTAGCTGGGTTTTCCTTGAGCAGGAAGCATGGTCTTGCTACGTTTGTCCATGAGCGTCTGAAGTGGATCCTAATCGACCAGTCCCCACCAACATCGGAGATCGAGTGGGTGTGCGTGGATGTTGATAACTATAAAATAGTCAACGTCTACAAACCCCCTCCAACACGGATGCTAGCATCTGATCTTCCAGCATTCCCCCATCCCTGCCTCTATGCTGGCGACTTCAACTGCCACCATGTTGACTGGGGCTATAATAATAACAATCCAGATGGTGAATGCCTGGCTGGCTGGCTGGGCCAGTGCCAACAACTTCACCCTGCTATATAGCCCCAAGGAGGCCGCCAGTTTCCACTCTGGCCGCTGGAAAACAGACACCAACCCAGATCTTGCATTTGCCAGTGTCGATTTGGACAGTCGCTTACCTGACAGACGTATCTTAGGAAAGTTCCCAAGGTCACAGCACCGACCCTCGCTTATAAGTCCACCCAAACTTGCTCATCCAAAACCGAGCAAGCCTGTAAAGCGATGGAACTTCCGCAAGGCCAACTGGGACCACTATTCTAACCTAACCAACAAACTGGCCAAGAGTATACCGCCACCTGAATCTCAAAACATCGATCAGGTTTACCAGTGCTTTTGCAAGGTAATAAGCACTGCGGCGAAGAAATGCATCCCTCGTGGTCGACGATCAAACCACATACCTTGCTGGGATGCGGAGTGTGAAGACCTCTATCAGCATTTCCTGCAGTCACCTGGGGGCCCTGATTCGGATAGGGCTGCCACAGCCCTACTCACAAGGCTCGACGGGAAGCGGAGAAATCGCTGGTCAGAGACGGTCCGCAACATTGACTTTTCGCACTCCAGCCGGCTGGCATGGAATACTATAAACAACTTGACTGGTAGGTCACGACAATCCCCTCGTCAATGTCCCGTTTCAGCTGATGCTATTGCTTCTCAGCTGGTTAAAAACGGGAAATACGAAGGTGTGAATCGACGCTCATCTCGGCTCGTTTTACAGGAAGTGTCTGACCTTTGGAGGGCTGATCCATTGCATCCTGCGAATGTCTCTGGGAGTTTTTCCCATCGGGAGTTCGCTGCTGCCCTCCAATATTTAAAACCAGGCAAAGCTCCTGGACCTGATTCCATTTGTCCGGAGCTGATAATCCATGCTGGAGCCAGCTTAAAATCTTGGCTACGTGGCTTCCTATCTTCCTGCCTGCACCACCTCAAAAAAGAGAATGTTTAGTTACGATGCAAATCTATATCGTACAGCTTCTGAGGAAGAGATTCAAAGCAAACTTTTTAAAACAACTGGTGGACCAGGCTATTATGTCGATACTAGAAAGTTTTAAGCTGACATGCGATGTCGCTTCTGTCTTTGCATTGCTCTTTACACCCAGCAGCTTCGTGCATGAACAGCCATTGTCAGCAATATGATCTGGCAATACCGCACGCAGGTTCAGATTCTTTGCGACGGGTTCAATTCACGGCTGGAGTCTATTGCATTTGATATTTATATCAGATGGTTGCTGATTAGAACGACACAAGCTCGTTTGGCAGTCTCCCTTCAACACCGTTGAACTTTTAATTCAATAGTAATACCTGTAAGTGCTCGCTTGCCTTGCTTCTCGAGTTTACAAAATGCGTTGTTACTGTTACCAGTGCTGAACAAAGCTTCAGAAAACTGAAATTTATTAAAACGTTTATTACATCTAATATGGCAAACAGCAGACTATCTTTTTTCTTTCCATTTGTTGGCATTTTTATCCACCTATCACAGAAAGCAATGGGGCGCTACACGAGCTCCCTTAGGAGTTGCCGGCCATCTGTCTACCTACCGCACTTAGATGGGGGAATCTCGTTAAGTGTTTTTCCCAACGGCACAAGCAAACTTGACGGCTTTCTTAACACTATCCCTTTAATGCTGAATGTCTAGTTGGAAAGCTGTGAATACCAATTTTTAAGTCATTGGTTTGACTTGACTGGTGATCAAACCCTCAGTCTATTCACTCCTTCAGGCTCAGAAGCACACGCTCCATCCACTCGGCCATCCGATTGGTTCTTCGCTGGCCATGTTGTCAATCGAAAGTTAATGCGCCCGATCTCCAGATTATGATGCTGTCAAAAGAACATCTGTGTACGAAAAAGTGCGCTCTAGCTAGACCGGAGGTTTTCAACCTATTGGCCATGGCCCAACAGTGGGCCACAGAGCTTGACTAGAGAGCGACATCAGCATTCCCTAATCATGCCATCACGTTGACTTTGTACCTTTTAGCAAAAGTTATTGGGCCACCATCATATTTTATCATTTTAGTGGGCCATGAGCAGAAAAAGGTAGAAAAACCCTGAGCTAAACGATTTTAATGGAAAATGAATTGGGTGTAACAAACTTGTCTTAAAATTACACCTTTTATTTTTACACAGTGATAACGCGTTATATGTTTTAATTTTACCACAATATTCGCATTGTGGTGAGAAACTGAGTTGTTACCCCTGGAAAAACCTAAAACAATTCATATCGAAAGCTAAGTATTGGGGACTTGAAAGGGTTTTTGGGGGGGCCCAAAGTTGAGCTGCTACGGCACTGCTTCGAGGTGACAGTCAACAGACTATTTATGAGGGAAAGGGTCCCGGAAACAAAGATGAGCAAAGGCTCTGTAGACAACAGTCTACGTTACGGACAATGGTCCAGAACTGATTGGAGAACGGACAATCAATAGGGTCCTAATATAATAACTAAAAGAATTGAGTTGACTTTATTAAATGCTATTCGGGCTCATGAATTTCGGTCAACTCTTCTCAAATTCTATTCGAATCAAACGTCTGTCTTCAACGACGACTCATTTTATCTGACACGCCCAAAAAGTCGATGGCTGGCAAGTTGCAACACTAAAACACTTACAAATTGAGATAATTCAGCTGTGAGCAATTACGAGTCAAATTAGCTGTGAATCACGAGACAAAAACACTGTAACTTAAAGCAAAGTTGAAACGAATAAATCATAAGGCCTGGTTTGATTCCTGTGACATGAAAATACAGAACTCAAAAACGACGCTACACTCCCCCCGAAATGACTACCCAAGTGGACATTTCCATGATTCCAGAGCGGAGTAAACACAAAAACACATTGCAGCAGCTTCTATCAATCAGTAACTTAAGTGAAGTGCAAACTAAGAAGATATAGGCAAACAAAACTCATGCAATAACGTAATTAAAATGCGTCTGACGTCTGAGATGATTCGGTCACGAGAGGACATAGCGTGGTGATCGGTCGCTTGAGGACACTTGATTGCGTTTTAACCAGCACTGTTCGAACTAAACCGTTTTTACCAACATATGTCTCTAAAACCCTTCCTAGCACCCGCCTAGATCGCTGCTGCGTGCCTTCAACCAATAAAACGACGTCATTGACTTGCAAGTTCTTTGTTTCCTTAAACCACTTCTTCCTCTGTAAGAGATTGGGCAGAAACTCCTTTAACCACTGGCGCCAAAACTGATTTGACAGGTATTGCACTAGAGCCCATCGTCTTTTTGAATAATTGTCATCTTTAGTAAAAAGACCAGGAGGCAAATTGGGACTCCCTTGCATCAGAAGAAGGTGATTGGGGGTAAGAGGTTCTTGACTTGAATCAGAAAAGGAAATCGGAACCAAAGGGCGGGAGTTGATTATAGACTCGACCTCGGCCATTAGTGTCAAACAACTCTCATCATTCATGCTTTGATTTCCGAGCAGACTTCGAAGGACTTTGCGAATGGTACGAATCATTCGCTCCCAAGCGCCACCCATGTGGCTGGCGAGTGGAGGGTTAAATGTCCACTCAATTCCTTCTTGCGAGCAGTAATTGTTAATTCGATTGTTATTAAACGATAGAAGAGCGGTACGTAAAATTCTTTCTGCACCCACGAAATTTGTCCCATTATCGCTAAAAATCTGATGAAGCTTTCCTCTCCTGGTTATAAATCTGCGGAGGGCGTTAATAAAGGAATCCGTGTCGAGTGAATGAGAGACTTCAATATGAATAGCTCGCATAGTCAGGCATGTGAAAACACAGCCGTATCTTTTGACTGTGCTTCGTCCTTGTTTTACGGTGAAAGGACCAAAGTAATCCACCCCAACACTATAGAACGGGGGATGATCATACTGAAGTCGACATTCAGGAACGTCTGCCATAAGTTGCTTCCCCACGACCGAATTGCGCCTTTTGCATAGAATGCATTGACCAAGCGATTTGCGCACGGCCGCTCCTCCTTTCAGAATCCAATATCGTTGTCGGATTGAAGCCCAAGTGTGGCCTGCGCCGGAGTGTCCCACTTCAGCATGATATTGTCGAATCACCAACTCAGTAAAATGTGAATTAGGAGGAAGAATAATTGGATGTTTTACATCAAATGCAGTTGGAGCTTGGTTTAGTCGCCCTCCAACACGCATCAAGCCATCATGTACGTAAGGGCGTAGCTTTTTAAGAGCAAGCGGCAAAGATTTCAATCGCTCCTTGTCGTTGCGAGCCGAAAGAAAGTTGCTGAAATGTCGAAGCTGTAGATATTTGATCAGGGTTGTTACAGCTCTTTCAAGTTCAAACGCAGAGAAATCACGCTTGAAACTAATTTGCTTTCGTTTAATACGTTCTCTTAAATAATCCTTAATCCTATCCCTGCAGTAAGGCGTTTTAGTTTAGACAAACTAGAGCAGCGAGATATTAGTTTGTCAACGGCGTTGTTATCCTCAAACTTTGTGCATGAGTACACTTCCTGTTTGAGCACAGGTTGGAAGTCAGAAGGCGGTTCGTAGATTTCCAGTGAAGCGCTTCCACAGTGTGCCTGAGGATTCTCTTCGGTCAGGAATTCAGGACCGTTGAGCCAAGTTTTCAACTTAGCAGTGTCGTCAGCGGATATTCCTCTTGAAGCAGTATCCGCAGGATTCAAGGATGACGAAACATATTGCCAGTTCTCAATGTTACTATTTTCCTCGATTACTGCAAGTCTGTTAGCCACGAATGGCGGAAACCGCTTAGTCATATTTTGAATGCAGTGCAGTACTGCCATAGAATCTGTCCAAAACTTAGAGACGCACGATTCTGCTTCGAGTGCGTTCTTTACAACAGCATTCAATCTCACGGCTAGCACAGCGGCTGTCAACTCAAGACGGGGTATAGATACCGCCTTGATTGGAGCAAGTCGAGCTTTACCTATTAAGAGGGAGCAGTAGCAAGCGCCATTTTTACCAACAGCGCGCAAGTATGTGCATGCCCCGTAAGCGTAAGAGGAGGCATCGGAAAAGTTATGTATTTCCACTCTCTTTGCGTGCTCGAGTTCAGTTGGCTTTAGGCAGTGCCGTATGTTCAGGCTGCTTATTGCTGGTAGGCGACTAATCCACTGAAGCCACTTATTTGCCTCGAGGCTAGTAATTTCTTCATCCCACTGGGCCTTTCTCTTGCAAAGGGATTGCAAAAGAAGTCTCCCTTCCAGGATTACCGGGGAAACAAATCTCAGGGGGTCGTACAAACTCGATAACGCGGACAAGATTCCTCTTCTAGTAAGAGGTCTTTCGGGAAGATTCACTGCAAAGGTGAAAGCGTCTTCTTTCACCGTCCAAAGCATGCCGAGTAATCTTTCCTTGGTCGAGTCCTCTACAGTATGACCCTGAACGCTAGATGAGCGTTCCGATTCGGGAATGGTCCGGAGAACCTCATCCTTGTTTGACACCCATTTCCTTAAACGAAACCCACGTCTGACTAAAAGTTCGGTAAGTTTTTGTTGTACAGCAATTGCCTCTTCCACGGAGGGCAAAGAAACTAGACAATCGTCAACGTAGAAGTTTTTGAAGACTATGTCGGAAATAGAAGAAGGATAAAGATGACCGAATTCTTTGGCAGTCTGCTGAAGGCAAAAGTTAGCACAGCACGGTGAAGATTTCGCGCCGAATATATGCACTGTCATTTGATGCAATATGGGTTCTTTATCCAGGTCACCGTCAGGCCACCACAGAAAGCGCAACGCCTCCCTGTCCTCTGGATTTACGTACACTTGGTGGAACATTTGTTCCACATCTGCAACTAGAGCAATGGGTTCCTTTCGGAATTTTAGCAGTACACTGATAAGACTGTTCATAAGATCCGGCCCGCGCACAAGCTTGTGATTCAAGGAAGTGTTACAATATTCAGCAGCGCAATCAAACACCACCCTAATCTTCGCCTTGAAAGGATGTATAACCGGATGGTGAGGAAGGTACCAAGTTTTGTCAGAGACTGGAGTTTCAGTGGGTATTTGTTTTGCATATCCTTTAGCCAAGTAAGTGTCTATGACGTTTGTGTACTTTTGTTTTAAAGAAGGGTTTTTAGAAAGCCTTTTCTTCAACGAAAGCAATCGTCGCTTTGCCATTGGGATATTATTTGGAAGACTAGGTTCTGGGTCTTTCCAGAGCAACGGTAACTGATAATGGCCATCGCTGGTAACAGTAACTGATGAAGTCAGTTTTCCGTAAGCGGCTCGATCTTCACTTGAATGAGGTATGTTTAGAATGGATGTACCTGTCTGAAAATCTGCATCCCATAAATCGCTCACCATCGTTTCGATCTCATCATCGCTCTTGCGCACAAAGTTAACTTGGCAGTTAGTATTAAATGATCGAGATAATGATGGACCCAACAATGACCAGCCGACAGGCGTTTCCACTGCCACAGGACTTCCCTGTGGTCCCTTTTGAAAACTCTTTACACAAAACATCTCGGGGACGTCGGCACCAATCAAAATAGAAACAGATGCCCCCGGAACGGTATGCAGCTCAACGCCGTCCAGATAATTCTGTCTCAACAGCTCGGTACATACAGAATTGGGTCTTACAGGTATTTTGTCGACTACAAACACCTTAGACAAAGTGAAATATTCTTGCTTGGCCAAGTCAGACACGCGGAGTTTACAGGAAATGGTAGAGTGGTCTTTGGAAACCCCATTTAAGGTTTGAATAGACAGGCTTTCGTGGGAGCCATGAATATTGGAAAAATCAATTAAATTTTGGTCGCAAAACGTGTGTGTCGAGCCTTGATCCAATAAGGCATACGTTGCAAGCTCTTTTCCATCATGCTGTACGATTATTGGGACTACGCACAAACACACATTTGTTTCTGTATTCACAGCTGGCTGGTTTACAACTGTGCATGAGATGGCCGAGTTGGTCTCGGACGTTGAAGTGCCTTTATCTTGATAAGTGGAAGACTTTGGCTTAGTTTCTTTATTGGTGTAATGCAAGAGAGTATGGTGAAATTTGCCAATACAACCTTCAACCTCACAAGCGTTAGATCTTTAGCATTCCGATGTCCGATGCTTTGAGCTCAAGCATTTGTGGCAAAGCTTATTAGTTTTAACGAATGTGAAACGTTCTTTCACAGTGATGCCAAGAAAGTCTTTACACCCTACTAGCTTATGTGATGCACTATTGCAGAACCAACAAACACCGCTTTTCAGCTTCGAGTTCAGGTCTGGTTTCTCAGTAGTAAAGCCTTTGAAAGAAACATTATAAGAAGCAGCCTTCGTTTTTGATACGGGCTTGTTTAGCACGGGCTTTGCGGTATTTAATGACCGAAGACCAAAAAGAGAGTTGGCCTCGTCGGACATAACTTGCACAAATTCGACAAGGTCTATGAATTTTGCAAGTGAGCCTGTTAGATTTTCGATCTGGACCGAACGCTCGACCCAACGTCGCCGCAATTCATAAGGTAATTTGTCAACTAATGACGTCAGTGTGTCAAGTGAGTGTAAACTTCCAAAGTGGTTTAAGTCACTTAGAATAATCTGCGTCGACTCCAATAGTTCAGCAAAACGTTTTAGTTCTTTAGAGTTGCCAGATTTGATAGCAGGAAATTTTTTAAGACGCTGCTCGCACTCGTCAGAAACAACCCAGGGAGAGCCGTATTTTTTGCGAAGCCGCTCTTTGGCGAGCTGATAGCATTGATCACCCTTGCCGGCAAAATGTTAAATACGCTTCTTTACAGAATCCACACAGTGTTGAAGAAGCAGACAAAACAGCGCCTTTTGATTCAATACTCTTGGCTCGATATGCGTCTCAAAGTTGTTTATGAACGCTTTGAATTCCAGAGGATCTCCGGAATATTTCGGGAATTCTGGTCGCGGGAGAAACATGCTATCATACTTCAAATAGTTACAACCGGGTACATACGTAGCGTAGCTACTTGCAAGCGGTGCTGTAAGTGCTTGATCACCAAAGCGTCGGGGAACTTCAGCATGCAATTGCTGACCAACTGGTTGGAATACACCAGCAATAGGGTTAGCTGCGGCTGGTGGAGGTTCTGAGTTAGCACGGGTATAAACTGCTCGGTAACTTCTATTCCCTGCGTTGGAATCGAAAAACCCATAGGGAACGGAAAGAGGAAAATGAGAGGTTGCTGCAGCAGCTGGAATAGCCGACACAGCAGCTTGACCATTGCCACAATTGACGAAGTTTGAAGAATAAGGTGTGGCGTCGACAGTCGGCTGCGGAACGGAAGCAGAGGACTGTAATGATCCACGTGCAGTTTGACAAAAGACAGGTTCGATCCCCTGGCTCGATGAAGGAGGACCCTTACTTACCGCCGAAAACGTCGTAACATCTGCACGAGCAAAACTGACACTGAGAGCTGGTGTTGCCATAAAAGGCGTTTCGACCGTCCCAGGTCGTTGGACAGGATTAGATCGACCGACACTTACCTGTGAAGTTGCTGATGCAGAAGAAACTGGCTGACCACTGACCAACCCTGGTCGTTGGCTTGAACCATATCGACCACTACTTACCGTAGGCATATTTTGCAAAGGCCGTTTTGCTTCGACTTGAGACAGAGAAGTGGAGCCCAAAGTATACTCACCAATGGCAGCAATGGATTTAAGATTATCATTCTCAATACTTACCTCCGCTCTTGGTTCAATAAAAGATGTGTCTAAATTACTATTATGTGCGCCCTTGGAGACCTTAGGAGAAAGCTGTAAAGATTTTACGGAAACTCGATCAATTTCGTTTAAAACTTCGCACCTTTGCTGAGCCAGTTCAATTTTTCTGCGACATTCTTGTTGTAACATTAACGTTTTTTGTTGATGCATTTGCATTTTTTGTTCACGTTCCAAGGCCATCATAATACTTTGTTCCTCGATTCGATCCTTTAAGTGATCGGCTTCTAGTTGCGCAATTTTAAGCTCTAATTGAGCATCTACGCGTTTAACGCTAAGAGCTGTCGATTTAGTAGTAGAAGTTTTAAAACTTCGCAAAGACTTGGTGACGTTTGAGTTCGTGCGCGATTTAGAGCGAGGAACAGGAATTTCTGCGTAAGCATGCGAGCTCGATTCCCCCAAAGGATTCATGTCAACTGGACTAGTTTTAGAAGTCTTAGCAAGCCATTCATTTTTACGAAGATCAAACTCGACTTTATTTTTTGAAGCAGCAGCAACGATCGTGGTATCTACCTTAGAGTCGGCCACGTTAGAAACCAACTCGACATAAAGTTCATCGATTTTTTTTAAAGTATTATTCAGCTCGTTAGTGTCTGGGTTACGCAGCGACATGATTCGTTCAGCGATCAAATAATGTTGATTTAGCGTAAATTGAAGGCATTCAATTGCTTGCATAATCTCGTCCGTAGGCTAATGCAACGCCCATCGTTACTACAATTTTTGGGCCCACAATTGTCAATGTCGTGTTTGGGAGAACTCATGACAAATATCAATAGACCTACACGAAACAACACACTCAAAACAGTCAAACTTGACAAGATATCCAGAGTCCAGAGACCGGTTCTAATATCAAATAGCAACGTCGACGAGATCGTTAAATCTGGATGAATTATTGAATATCATTTTAACTAGAATAATAGATTCGTAAAGCAAATCAGTTTAACTTGAACGGTACTGACCGCGTACAACGTTAGTATGCTCTCAATGAGCCCAGTAAAGCAAGCACGTTTCAGTAAATTAATCGAAAGTCCTACCGGTCTTCCCGTAAAGTTAATCAAATCTTGAACTGGATTCTTGGAACAAGCGTCTTGGAACGATCGGGATGGGATTGAAAGTGTTAAAGAATCGTTGAAACTTTATGTCGAGTTGCTGGCAAGTTGCAACACTAAAAAACTTACGCCCAAAAAGTCGATGGCTGGCAAGTTGCAACACTAAAACACTTACAAATTGAGATAATTCAGCTGTGAGCAATTACGAGTCGAATTAGCTGTGAATCACGAGACAAAAACACTGTAACTTAAAGTAAAGTTGAAACGAATAAATCATAAGGCCTGGTTCGATTCCTGTGACATGAAAATACAGAACTCAAAAACGACGCTTCAATGGTTTTAAATGGACTGAACTTTGAATTCAGCAGTTTCATTAACTTCCTGGTGAACTTACGCACTAACAGTGTAGGCCATATATATTAGCATAAGCATCTGTGAATCTTGTGCACAGCACACTATCGTTTTCAATACTGTAGGCTTACTCCACAGCAACTTTGCACAAAGCAATCTAAAAAATTAACTGCTCATGTGCTCAATCGAAGTTTTTCAACAAAACACCACAATATTCCAAAAGTCTGCAAGACGAATGTGTATTGTGTACTGTGTAGAGGCAAAGCCTAAAACACTTTATAGTTTGTAACAGAAGTTCTGAACTTCCTAGAATTAGCAAATGCTCTCTTCACTTTATCATCTTTTTAGAACATAGCCCTCAAAAAATTGTTAAGATTAACTCAGCCTATAAACAGTATAGGCTACCGGCAGGCTACTCACAGGATTTCAACATGTGATTGGATTTTATGCACACCAGAAAAACTAACTTATGCATTATGTACCGCAGTTAATCCGGTTATTGTGTTGCTGACTGATTTCAGTGTAAAATTTAGGCCATTAAAAACAAAATTTAGGCAATTAAAAGCTACCGGTAATGAGTTGGACACTCGGAAGAACGGCTCACAAAATTAAAGCAATAATTTCTGGCATTCTTCCCCGAAGGGATAAAACAATAAACAAACTGGATAGTTATAGAAGTATCTAGATTAGTAGCTAGGATCTAGACGCAAAAATTGGTATTTAAGGGGACTAAAAAAGTATCTAGATCTAGATACTAAGTAGCTAATAAGTTGGCAACACTGTTCAGCAATCCCCATGCTTCAACCAGCCAATGAAGCTACGTGATAACATGACGTCATTCAAGGTGTTCACTTTCAAAAGTGAACACCTTGAATGACGTAGACCCATGCATTAGGATGCTGCTGATCGCTTTTTTTTTCAGGTATTTCAATTGTTTATTATAGTCAAGGTGTTCACCTGGGTTGGGTGAACGAACACCCTGGTTGATGTCATCTTAAAAAAATCAATTTTTGTGGTAATCGCAAAAAATTGCAACTATTAAATTATTTTAAAGGGGAAAATAGTAAAACTTACTTTCTGAACGAAGTTTCTTACAAAAATTACAAAAAATAAAAAAGATTGTAAAAAGTTAGAAAAAAGTATTTTTTTGGAATTGACAGTGAACACCCTGAGAATACGCCACTGCCTAGGATGATCATTCATTGCTTTGAAAGAAAGAGGAAGTCTTCTCAAAAAAATGGGCATTGTAGCCCTAACCTTGCGAAACCAACAACATTGTCTGTAGCCAATCTATGGCCTCGCTAGAATTTAGCGAGCGCGCTGGTGACCACTAATGGCTTGGTAATCCGTTCACTGAAATGAACAATAATGTTGATACTATGATACATTATTATCAATTACTAGCGAGTTGCGTCTGGAAGTCATGGTTGTGCGCATTTTCGAAAAGCCACGTTCAGCTTGTGATGTATTTGAAAAGCCACGTTCGATTTCGGTGAGATTAATAACAATTAAATGCAACAATCGAGCATGCAGACCTACAGTTGTACAGTGCAATGTACACCTACTACCTACTGCTGTGATTTTGACGATACAGGCGCAGTCTATTCAAGATTTTTGGACGTAAAACGGCACCCACCTCTGTTCGGGTTATAGGCCTTCGTTTTTACGTTGCAGCAATGCCAAAATATATGGAGCCTGCCCCAGCAAAAAACGCTTGCTAATAAGCGAGCGTCTTCAGCCGGCTGCCCGCGAGCCTCCGCTTCGGCTTTACAAGACTCTGCTTCAGTTAACGGCATTTTTCGATCTTTTGCCAATTCTTTTACATGTTCATTTCAATTTCCGCTTGTTAGCAGCATGGACATTTGAAGGGACGCACGAATGTTGAAATAGCTTATCCTGGTTCAATACCCTCCCTCACCAGCCAACAACCGCAGGTTACAGAAAATGAGGAGCTGGGTTCGATTTCCGGGGCGGTCCAATCGGACACAGTGTCGCCAAAGGCTTGCCACCGCTGCGACATTTCTTCAAACCTGCGTTGCCCATGCGCTAAGCCGTAGAGATGGGTCCCGCCACTGGTAACACGTTGCGATTATATTAAAGATTTGATTTTGACGCCATACCTCACATATGCATGTTGAGAAACTAAAACTTTTTTTGTTACTATAAAACAATTTTGTCGCCAAAAACGAGAAATTACACCGAGTAGATTTATTAGGCCATACGAAGTTACAAACATACCAAGATCAAGTACCGGTACTACAAAACTGCAACATGGTTGAACAACTTTTGAAACATAAAAGTAGTAACGAAAGAGGTTAGATAGGAAACATTATGAAGGTAGGGTTACTTGCACATTGCAATACAATGCATAGAACTATCTACAAATTACAATTTCATTCAGTCTCGGCAACAAACTAAGAATCTCAGACGAAAAGGCTGTGGGTTTTAACTCGATTTACAACCTGACAGCTGCAATATCATTTTAGGAATATTCTACTTGGAAGGGTCAGGGGTCAAGCGAATGTAAGATTTTCCAGAGGGAACTTCGACCGTACGGAAGCCTTTGGGAAACCTTTCTTTGGCTTGTTCGTTCGTCAAAGACGGCACCACCATGCAATCACTGCCACTCTACAAAAACAAGCAATTTCATTACACTAATTTTATTACCACCGTAAAAGGTAAATGGTTCAAGAAAAGCCCACCGAGCATTTACAGCAACGCATTCACTACAAATGCTTGTGTCCGCATCTGCTAGGAAGACACTTTGCAAGTAAGGCCTACCTCTTTCAAAAAGCAGCTTACAGTGGGCATTAAACGGTAATGTACGCAACGGAAAGGGGCTAACAAAAAAAAATTCTTCAAACTTTGCATAAAGTTTATTCTTCAGGCAATGCAAACGGTATATATAGTCAATGTTAGTCACGAAACGACACAGAATTTGTTGATGGTGAGGTATTCACAACTACTTTGTGGAATAGCAAGTAATAATATGTAATGTGATCATTAATAAGCGCAATCACTAAATTCTAACATGTGCTCAAATTTCACCACGCGTACGAGAAGACATAGATTAGCGTAGGAATAGTGATTTAAGATCTATTTCTAATCACAACACCTTGAAACATTCGTTATAACATCATGAAGTGAAATTTAGAATATCGATAAATCACACTGTAAGATAATCACCAAAATCTTCATAATGAAATCCTTAGCAAAATTTATCTAGGCGTCATGATTAAATACCGTATAAATTTATCAATTCACCATCACAATCTTTCCTCTTCCTAAACCGCCGACGTACGAAATGAAATTATACAACTGCTAGCTACAAGGCTTCGAAATAAGTCGGGTTAGTAACCTGAATTTTGGTCTCCATCATGTATGACAAACTGCCAGTAATACGAACCAAGGTTTTTACAAATGTTCTTTTCAAGATTGGATGCTTTCAATTGAGCAGCTCCAATCACGGTGTTGGAACAAAGCAGTTGATACTATTTTTTTGCATTTAGTCACATTTTTATTCTCCTATTACGAGAAAGCGATCAAAGCGCTATAACGAGCTCGCTTAAGAGTTGCCGGCCACCTGTCTACCATACCAATATGGGGGAATTCCGCAAAGTTCCTTTACCAACGGTTCAACAAGCAAGCTTGCCGGCTTGTTCTCCACACTGTCCATCTAATGCTGAGTATCAAGCAGAGAAGCTGTGAATACCAATTTTAAAGTCATTGGTTTGACCAGACTCGGAATCAAACCCGAGTCTACAGCTTCAGAGGCGGACGCTCTTACCACTCCGCTATCTGAGCTGTTATTGTACATAAAAACCACAAAAATAACAACAGCTGAAACCACAGTAGTGATGTAGGTCTACGTAAAAATCGCAATAATCACAGCAGTCCGTTTCTCTCTACCAGGTTTATCACGTAATCGATTATTATTTGACCAGAAACAGTTTTATTGGAACACACCGAGCAAGGTGCATTACCACAAGCTGATAATATCTTATGTGTATCCAAGGACCTAAATACGCCTAAAGATATTCCAGTTTGTGTTAATGTACCTTGCGGGCAGCATACCAATGAAAATGTTTCTGGTGAAAAATACAAAATGACCTAACATGATTCTTATTTACACAAAATGTTTTTCAAGTCGAAATGAAGTTTAATCTTTTAACATAACTTAGTCGATAGTACATCAAAGCAAAACAGACTGTAGTGGCTTTCAAATAATCGGCAAGTTGAAAGTACAACCAGAATGCTGTAATAAGCCTATTGCATTGCAACTCATGTTTTTGACGCAAATTACTTTCGTATAATAAATGAGCTGTTAACTAAACAAATTCTATACTGAAATAGCAACTGGTCACTTCATGTTTTGCGAGCACACAATGTCATGCAACACGATTTGCAAACATTTAATGAAAAGTAATGTATGTTTAATTTAGACAAAGTGGCGCCACGCAACTACATAAAACTGGCTTCGCGTTGAAATAAAATAATTTTGACTGCAATGACTTGCAAAAAAATGGAATGTATTCAAAACTAAATTTGCAGACGCAAATGCAAGAAAACAACACAACTACGCTTGATTGACTTAGCAAAGTAACAACACCATCGAAGCCCGAAAATTGACTCGTCTGCATAATGTGGCGGAAATCCTTACACAACAGCTTTTGTGGTTGTTTGTTTTGCCTATTGTATGTATTTCAGTTGATGACACTACGAAAAACTCTAGACTGAAGTCCCCAAAAAAATTTGTGGTTGTATAAATACAGAGATACTTCGATAATAATTCTAGATGCTCGAAGCCCCAAGAATAGCGTTTTTAATTTTTCCCGCTTTCCCCTTCCAAAAAATTCTGGACTTGGCCCTGATTAGGCTAGTATTTCTACCGCTGAAGGTGCAGGAAAAGGCACCACCCTGGATTTCCATAACATTAAAAAACTCTCTCATAGGAAAAATAAAACTTCTACCCGCTTTGGTACATGTAAAAAAACGAGGTTAAAATCTTAAAGCTTCCTTTTTTTTTTTAAATAAAATTTGAAATTATGCCTCATGTTCTAACAACGAGGCGAGCAAGAAAACAAACTAGAGGAAAATGTTTTAAAACGTTCACAGTACATATTAACTACATTAATCTTTCAAGGATACCCTAAACGACAAGCATTGTGTACAGCTTGTTTCCAAACGACAAACAATTTAGAATAACACGTTACGAAACGTCTTTTCAAAATCGTTGAAATGACCTTGCCCAGTGCCCAGTTGGGAATAAGAACCAAAAATCTTTAACAAACCACCGTGCCCTTATAAGAGTTAAGCCGCCGCCAGCTGCTGTGAAAATGAAGCAATTCTTTCGCTAAAATCACAAAAACTATTTGGTCTTCGTCGAAATAATTCTTTGTTCTTTATAATATTTAGCCGCAACTACACATTAAATTCGAAATGCGTTTTGCAAGAAAACAAAGTAAAACTTGGCTTGGTGATTTTAAGCACAAGTTGTATCACATCGAAGTTAAACAATTCTAGACGTCAAAATTGTATACTTTAAGACTTTAAAGGTCCAAAAACAAAAAACAAAGTTTAGTAGGATGAAAAGTAAAAATTGAAATCCACTATCACAATACTCTTGTTACCTTTTCTCAAGCTGGTGATACCCTAAACGACAAGGTATGATGAGTTTTGGATTGAGCAGCGGAGGAGATACGCAGTAAGTTGTAAAAATGGTAATCACCACGGTACGCGACTTTTCGGCGTGACCGATTCGACGTGAGACGACTCGGCGTGACCGGCCGTCCCAACGACGAGTCGGTCACGCCGAGTCGTCTCACGTCGAATCGGTCACGCCGAAAAGTCGCGTACCGTGGTGATTACCATTTTTACAACTTACTGCGTATCTCCTCCGCTGCTCAATCCAAAACTCATCATACCTCATTAGTAGTCCATGATAAACATGAAAGATTCTATTTTTTTAGATTTAAGGTTATTGCTTCACATTTTACAAACCCAAATAAGTCGCAGGTGGCAGACTACGAAGGAGATAAAGAATTTAGCTCTTGTTCACAGTCGTATTTTTTGTTTTGAATGACAAATGCGCAATTGAAGAGGCGTAACTACTTTTTACTTTACACAATCATGGCCGAATTATAAACTACTAAACTAAAAGTGGCTCGACGATGATCAGAAGCCGATGGCATCAACATACCTCAACATTTTCCTGGCTACTAACTCGAAAAGTACACCATGAAATGGCAACATTACGCTTCAGTTTTTTGCGTTGAAAAGTTGAAAATAATCTTATTACGTCGCAACTCAAGGGATAATGAAGGCATTAACACGGCGCTAAGCTAATGCTGGCCTCTTCCATGCTTGGGCAGTGTAGGGGCGTACCCAGGGGGGGGGGGGGCGCTGGGTCCGCGCCGCAGACAAATGCACAAGTAGAGGTGATATTCGTGAAAAGAACAATCTGCGGGCGTGATGACCTTTTTTTTGCTCATCACCATATCCGGCCCTGCTGGCTTGGCTTTAAAATGCGTCCCCCCCCCTTCAAATTTCTGGGCACGCCTCTGGGTAGTGGGTACACATAGCACTAAGTTCAAACGCCCAAAACAATCACAAACAGAGCTTAATAATGAGCAATGCCACACAAAGAAATTATATCCATTGCGCGTGTGATCTAGGGGTTTGCTTGTGAAAGCAAGCATCCCCTCAGCTGCGAAGATAAATTTTTCACAACGTAACCAGAGTTATTTTGCAACTTAATTAACTATATTATCATCGCGCTTTTGGTTGCTATAGAGAGTACAACGCCATACTGGAAGAAGATACGTAGCAACAATCTCCTCTGATACAGTCAAAGCGTTTACCACCAAGTAATATAAGACCCCCAAAATGCACTCATGTACTGGCAATACTGTGTAGTGGAAACTATTACAAGACTGCTTACCTTCCAATCAACAGGCGTTGCCACTTTCATGTTGGCGGTCAGCTGGAGAGAGTCGATAACCCGAAGAATTTCACTAGAAAACAAATCCTTGTTGTAACGTAAAAATACTGTGAACCACTTCTCGGCAGTTCATAATAATTATTAATTAACACACTCTATGTGAAACAAATTCAAAAACAGGCCAGCATATTTTTGCAAAACCTAGAAATTTAGAGAAATTTTAGTTTGGTAATAAAAGATTCGGAGGAACAAACCGGCATGCCTTTTTACCCCCCTACAGCTTCAATGGTACACAACAAGACTTTGCACGATTGCATAACACCAGCGGTGAAAGTAGAGCTAGTTGGGTGTTAAAATCAGCGTTTTTTCGTAAATTCGTCAAAAGTTTACATTGGTGAGGTCCACTTAAGAAAGCAGCAACAAAAAGTTGAAGTCGAATTGCTAAGACACAACGTAACCCACTAAACAGATACTGAAGCGTCTGTTGTTTGTTTTCAGCAGAAGCTTAATTTCATCGCTTGGAGCAGTTTAAATAAAGAAAGCTTTTGTGTTATTAAGTACACAGACCTTCCGAATCAACACGCCGAAATACAAGACAAACACTACCAGTACTTCAAGATTGCTGTACAAACAGAAAACATTTATACCGATGTTAAATAATAGGGTGGGGTCGCAATTGAGCGGTTACATAACAAAAGCGTCAGACACGGACCAATGAAAACGTGAACAACATTGCGCACATTTTGAAACGATAACGGCACAAAAACTATCCATACTAGCGCTGCATGCTTCCGATTTAATAGCAGCTTTGGCAGCAAACAACACGCTTTTGCAACAGTTAATCGGCTTAACAAAAAACGTGACATCGCCGGTAGCTTAAAATAAATTGTTTTTACATCGGTCAAAATGTTTGACCTTTTCATACACAAAAGTGTTTCATGGTATCTGAACAATACTTCGTGCAGCACGAAGCCAAAATCGACTCTTTTTGCTGATTCACGCTACCCTCACTCTTCGTTGTAAGCGAATTTTACAAAGAGTAGCCTAATCTTATATCATCAGCCGCAAGACTAGAGCAATCAACTTACATGAGCGACTAATGGATAATTTAGCTGGCTACAGGTAAGCCTTTCAGCCATTAGCTCACATCTGCTGCATTGAATAAATTTACGTTACTTATATCATACCAACATCTTACACAGCTTAGCAAAAAGACGGAGAGAAAACTCAATTTTTGAAAGACTCTACTAAATGACCAGAGACTCGACTGCTGTGAATTGTGACTTAAATAGTGGTTCGTAAAATTTCTGTGCCACCGCCCCTTGCGGTACTCTGCATATCATCATCGCCCCCTCCCCAGTAATACAAAATGACGCGAAGTTCATACAAATTTACTTCAATGAGTTAAGGAAGCTCATCACTACGGGGAGTGTAAAAGGAGGGCTTCAGGGGAAGACGGGATGAAAAAAGCTGCAGGCGAAAAAACGAATAAGCTTATGCGAAATCCAAAGTAAACTATACAGAACTTCCGTTTTAACTGCACTAGAATATAACTATGCTACGTGACCTCTGAACTTGCATTCCAATGATAAAATGGGTAAAAACAGGAAAACTAAAATTAAGGGTGCTGGACACTAAAGTCAACCACAACTGCCCAGGATTGGAGCTTAAAACATGTTATTATGCTAACCTAGTACTGTGATGATATCATAGACTCTAGACCAGGAGTGGCGAACCTATGGCACGCGTGCCAGATGTGGCACGACGCAGATTTTTTTCCGGCATACCACTCGATACTTTAACCTTGATTTCGCTTAACTTAAATCTTGAATTCATTGGTCTTCAACTTTTTTATACAATCGTCCCTTTTCGGAAAGTCTGGGTCGAAGTTGCCCCCACAAAGCCTTCATGTTGGTAGAGCTACTATTTTTTCCACTGAAAACAGGTGAAAACCAAAAAAAAGGTCTTCACGTCCATATGTTATCCTACTAAAATCGAGTGAAGACGAAGAAAAAACAAAAAAAAAAGGTTTTCACCTTTGTAGGACTACTGTTTTCCAACTAAACTCGGGTGAAGACCAAAAAAAGGTCTTCACGTCCGCTGAACCACTTTCTTCACAGTTGATTGTTTATTTTTTTTTTATTTTTTATTTTTTAATTGTTTATTATGCTTTTGTTTTGTTTAACGTAATGGCACGGCATTAACTTACTAAACTTTACTTTTAATATTTTGGCACGTTCGCCAAAAAAGGTTCGCCACCCCTGCTCTAGTCTTGGAAGTCCAACACTATTGCGGCATGACGAAAGAATGAAGACATATAAATTGCCAGTTTAAAACATTGTGACGTAATAATAGGTACTTGATGACGTAAAAATGCGGTAACTAAAAACGCAAACTGATGGCAATGCGTCATCAACACAACAATGAAAATGACTGACTCAACACACACCGAAGCGTAGTCAAGCAAAAAATTGAAGGTTCATACGGATCCCAGGACAGTAGTTCATACCGTTGGCGTATGTGATAAGGGGTGCGACTGTGCGGGCGCAAAGGGTTAATGTTTCGAGAATGTGCTATTTTGCCCCCTGGTGTTTCTCTTTCGCCTCCTAGGGGGCGATATCGCCCATTTTGAGAAACACTGACTTAAAGTATTTGCTGATAATTTTAACCATATCCACAAACACAGCTAAAAGAGCTGAGAGTGGAACAAAATGCTGGGCATGACAACTCTTTACATTCACTGCTAAGACAAAAAATTACCGCGCCATTACCAGCGGCGTACCGCATGCAAGTTGCAGATTCTACGTGGTGGTTTCGAATCACGGCATGAGCCGAGAGCGCATTTGACATATGTACTGGGTGGCTGCAGAGTTGAATAGCGCACGTTCAGTCCACAGTCTCCCGCAATCCGTTTAATTTTCTGTTTATTATGCTGAATATCACTTGAAATTTTTTAAGCTTGAATTACCAAAGTTTGAGCACATACTTAACGCATTTAAGTCTGTGATGAAAAGCGACTACACTCTAAATCGCTTGATCAAAACGATTATAGTCTAAGCCCAAAATTTGTTGCAACTCATTCCCACGAGAAAACTTCTTTACACACCACACTGCTTCCGCCGATACCATCAGACAAAAAACACCTCAAACACAAATTCAACAAATCACTCACTCGAAATTCCTTCCAGTGGTAGCAGGGTATAGAAGCATAAGCTTTAAATTCTTGTCTGGTCCGATTATGAACACCTAAAGCCATCATATTTATATTAACAAGGCGAATAACCTAAAAAAAAGAACATCCATGATACTACAAAAATTACAGTATCTGGCGTGGCACTAACGACTTGAAGATTAAAGCTACAAAATTTACTTGAGCACTTAAGAAATTGATAATAATTTCTGTTTTCTATCAATTTGTATTTGTTTCGTACCTGAACCATAATCAATCTCTCTTTTTGGTTATTTTCATGTTCTGTATCACTAACCAAACTAATTTTCGTAGGTTAAAAGCATTCATAGCTTTGTTTCCATGGTTAAGAAAGAACAGCAATGCAGCGTTTAAATGAAATTAGAGCTCACCATTTAAGCAATTTTGATAACTTGCCTGTTACAAAAACACAACTTACGCAACGAGCAGTGAGTGGCATTCCTTTACCATCAACCTCATCAGGATCCAACATACCAAGATCATTAGCAAGCTTGCGAGTTCCAGCAATCAAGGGGTAAGGGAAGTCACCGGTACCACATGTAGAATAGTTTTGAATGTCCTGCAAGAGTCACAAAAATGTATATCGGTACTCACCATAATGCCGCATACCATTCTACTTAGTTAAAAAACAGTTACTAAAACGAGACAAATCAACCATAACAAAATATTATCATTACCGTAAGCACAATCAAACGAAAAATTACATAGCATGCAGGTGAATTTGTAAAAACTTTTCTACAAAGTGGTGAAAAATTCAACCTTTTAAAAAAATCCCAAAATTGCATATTATCACAAAGATTTATACAGTACTTAACATTTTGAAAAGGAAAAACAAAAGTGAAGAAATAACATTCAAAGCAAGTTTGATATTACCTTTATCCAACCATTATGAGATTCAACACTATCAACTGAAAAACCAAGCATCTTTACTCCCCTCTTAGCAAACTCAGGAGCAAGGTTGGCAGCCTTTCCAAGCTCAGTCGTGCAAACAGGAGTGTAATCAGCAGGGTGAGAGAACAAAATTGCCCATCTACAGACAACACAACGTTAAAACAAGTCTGATGTGAAAGAATGACGTGTTAATAAAAATTCAAAAATCAATCTTTCAACTTGCACTTTGAAATAAGTTAATTTAAGCTTGATTTTTACTGAATAATCAAAAGTTATCTAATCAAAACTGAACAATTTTATACAAAGCCACTTAATCATCACAATACACTTAGCAATATTTTTTCGACAAGAATGGACACATTAGTCTAAATTCGCAAAACTCAAATTGTTCATGATACTGTGTGTACTAGTAATTGCAGTAACACTCCAAACCGTGTAACAAGTGGCAAGGTGCCTTTTCTCAGCTTAGCACCTGGGCAACAGTGCTTCCGATTACAAAGAAACTGTGTTCATAATAAAAATATGGCCCATTTGAGATTTGAAGCCCTAATTCCTGAGCCAATAGCAATGCTATCTACTGACTCTACACCAACTAGCAAGTTTTCTTTTTCTTTAATTACGTAATGGAGAACACTGGTAGCAGAACAGGACTTAACAGCAAGATTGGTTATTTCCTGAGCATGTCTTGCTTTCGGAAAAGCCATACGTGCGCATTTCGTCTTAAGTGAGCTCACTAACTATTATTTACTAATACACAAAATTAAAATATGTTAAAAGTGTCATGGTGCTAGTAAATACTTACGATCCATCGATGTACTTATACAAATCAATGGGTCCCACGGTTGATTCACATTGAAAGTTGGGAAACGGTTTTCCAAGCAGGACACTCATTTCGAAATTTATGATTCTTTAGTGCGAATACAAACAACCAATATTACAGGAATATACTCAAACACTAAACCCTGAAACAGATAAAATATGAAAACAAAATTGAAAATGCATAGACTAAACAACGACGAATTTATTTTGCCTTGGTTTGAAAAAAATAAATACTTGAATAATTGATTGGCGGTACAGGACTTGAGAATAGCTTTTTTCAAAGCTATTCTTTAAAAAAATCGCACAGGTAGTACGAGCATGGAAATAGTTAAAATTAAAGTGGCACCGCAATCGGGAAGCTGCAAAGTGACATAATGTCCTCTCTAGTTGAAACAGCTACCCGCCACAAACAAATTTTACTACTGACAAAAAACATAATAAACTTAACAAAAAACGGGAATTATTGGTTAGAGAAAGACACATAAGGTTCAAATACAATAAATGATAGGTCTAGCCACTTAACGTACATAAACGAGATAACTCATTTAAGCGCGTCTTTGTAAAGCGCATGTGCCCAAGACATCTCGTTTTGCAATCAAGCACTGTCATGTATGCCTGCACAAAATCAAATTTGCTTTGCGGTTGCTTCCTATACCCTGGAGATTTTTTATTTCAAGGTTGGCTGATCACAAACTTTGTAAACACAGGAAAAGCCAAATTCACGAAGTTTTTTGTTTAGCAAGAATACTACGTTTGTTTGATGGGAGTGCTGGTAAGTTTTGCAAGGATCTGTGAAGGAAGATCTTGGATGTATGCTAGTTGTAACTTGCATTTTTGAAACAACAGGATATGAAGGCAACTAGTATTCATGGGTATTTTCTATGGAATTTGTTTTACAGGGCAACCCCTATCACAGAAGCTAATCATTGCATGCGATGTAGTTTTCTATGGCACGTGGAGTTGTGAAAAATTTCCTAAAACTTTTTTAAATGTTAAAATGATAAATAAAAATTACATTCAGGGTGAAACAAGTGGTTGATTTGCTGTGTTTTGTTTTATTGTTTAGTCATCAACATTTTTTCATAACTATTATTGTGTCACTATTGTATATACTTGCATTTTATGCAGTTAGTAACCCACAAGATTACCGCGATGTATGCAATCAAGATGTCGAGATGAGATGCGAGACAATTTCCAGGGGCAGATTAACAGATCATGAGGCCCTTGGCAGTTCACAGTGATGTCCAATTTTTTGCCCAAAATCGGGTGAAGAGCAAAAAAAAGTCATTACGTACGCAGGCCGTAGTTTAAGCTGAATTAGTATCGTTCCATAATCTAGCAGCAAGAGATTAGTAAATGTGCGAGACTCCCCCTAAGCGTGAAGCCTGGAGCAACGGCCCAGCTCGCCCATTGCTTAATCCGGCCCTGAGTTGTGGACAGCAGATGTTTTGGGGTTTATCTGTCATTATGACGGAGCAGTATTACACTCTGTAGTGAAAACGTCACTTGTCTACCTCAAGTATTAAACGTCATTTTGAAAATAAACGCGAAAAATTATTTAGAGATGATTTGAAGAAAAATGAAGCTTCAAAAAAAGAAGTTTCTAGCTACGAAAAACTAAGTAGCATTTTAAAAAAGTTGTTCGCAGTACAAATCAAAGTACAGAAAGTTAAGCTACAAAGTTGCAGAATGTATTGCCAAGTGTGAAAAGTCTTTTATATCCTGATATAACACAATTTTTTATCAGCACGCAAACATGTATTTAGACATTAAATTTTACAAATTAGCACACTGTATGCAAAACATCAAATGTCGAACTCTGACCTAGGCCTAGTGGTAGCTACGCCACCCAGTAGAAATGAAAGTATGGTAAAACAAAAAGCCTTAGAAATATCTTAGTGGTACATTGCTGTTTTTTACAGAGATTGTTCATAAAGCAAAATAAAGTGTATCACATAATATCTTGATGATGGAGAAAACGATATTTGTTGAGAACTGTTTGGTAGTGACAGCTGTTTTGATAAACCTGGTTCTCCTGAAAAGTGATGATGTCCAATGTGACCACAGCTGTTGGCCCAGATGTAATTGAATGGATAAAACTCAGTAACGAAGGCTTACTTTGTTATAGTTTTCTTTTTGCTTGGAGAAGTAGTATTTATTTTGATCAAGATGTAAGTAGTGGGTTGCCACATGTTACAAAAAAATTTCAGGTGATAAAATGATCAACTTGATTGCCAGTGAAACAAACCAATATCGGTCTTAGGCTACAAATTGGAAACCTGTTAGTACTAATGATACCAGGGTATTTTTGACACTAAATTTTTTGCAAAGTGTCATTAATAAACCTGAACTGCAAATGCATTGGACCAAAGACCTTACACTGGAAACATCATTTTTTCAAAAAGCCATGTCTTCTAGAAGGTTTCAAAGAATAAAGCAGTATATGCACTTTGCAGGTAATGACTCATTATGACCCAACAATGCACCCCATTTCAAAGCTGAATAAAGTGTGGCCTATTTATTACAAAATGGTTGAAAAATGCAGAAATTTGTACCTCCCAGATAAAAATGTCACTATTGATGAAAGTTGATGTTATATGAAGGAAGATTTGGATGAGTGCAGTACTTCCCATTAAAAAGGGCTTGCTTTGGTGTAAAATATCACATGATTTACAAATCTAAATCTGGTCACGTATGTGATTTTATTATTTATGCTTGGGGCAGCTATGATTTATGATGCATAAGTAAATTAGAGTTTTGTCTGAAGTAGTGATGACATTGATGAAGCCTTTACTAAAACAAGGATATTGCCTTACAGCAGACAATTTTTATACATCCCCACAACTGGTTAACCTCTTGGTCCAAAATAAAACTGACATCTAAGGAACAATTTGTTCGAACCAAAAACACATGCTCGTTGCCACTAGTAGGAAAGAAAAGCTGAAGAATGACGAAATGTCTGCATACACCAAGGACAAAGCGATGGTATCTAAAACGAAATAACAATAAAGATGTATCACTTCTTTCACAAAACACAGTGCCAAGATGGTTGACATGGAGAGCAAAAGTGATACAATTAAAAAACTGCAAGTGGTTGTTCATTAAAATTTCACAATGGGTGGAGTGAATAAAGTAGACCAACATTTGTCTTGCACCCACTCCCAGAAAAACGACAAGAAGTATTACAAAAAGATATTTTTCCACATGATTGATTTGGCACTGTGGAATTCTCACACCTCGTATAAAAAATGTGATGGTGAACAAAAGCCTCTTTGTTTTTGAAAAAACTTCATAAAAGAGATGATTCAAAAATAACATTCTCCAGCAGAGTCTTCCAGAATTGGAAAACCTCTTGCTTCTGAAATGCCTTTCCAGCTAACAAAAAGACATTTCTCATCATATATTCCAACAACTAAAAAAAAGAAGTGCCCAACGAGACGTCGTGCACTGTGCAGTATGTAACCAAAAAAGAGACAGTACATACTGATAAAAAAGTTTGTCGTTAAAGCCACTATGAATGTGGTGATTGTGATGTTGGTTCATGTGTATCGCCTTGCTTCTGTGCTTTAAAACTTACCACACCAAGACTTCATACTGACGTGGATTTGTGTATCACAGTATCAGTACTATGACAGCATTATAACTTCAACTTGTTATATTTCAAATTATACATGCCAAACTTCAATCATGAATATCTCAAAAACTACTTGGGCATTGAGGGGAAAGATACCGTAGGTATTGACACAACCCTGGTAGGAAACAGAAGACAAATATAAAATAAAAAAGTGATGTTTTTTTTACCCACAACCTCAAAAAAAAGCTAAAATGCTAAGTGGCTAGTATATAGTGAAACATTTAAACACAAGGCAGAATTATTAATTACCGGTACTGTTGAATTAAAAAAAGTTTGCTTTGAAATTTCTTAACAAAATTTTTCTTATTTGATGGCGAATCGAGTTCCATAGTTTAGCCCCATATAGTTTAATAAGTCACTGTAGATGGGTGGTAGGATAATGATTGATTAGGAAGTCGTGAAAGTTTGATCTTCTCAAATTATGTTGATGTGAATTCTTTGCGGTTTGTATAACAGTAGCTGAAGTAAAATATTTATTAAACACAGAGGGCAAAGAGCTTGCAAAAATTTTATACATAAATTTAGCAACTTTTGTACCGGTATTTATCCAGCTTTACTGTTTAGTAGATGATATTTACGATAAACACGAGTTATTCCTTACAATTCTTCATTTCAAGTTTCAACTGTTCAAGAGTGAGAAAGCTGGAAACAGAAAGATAATTTCAAAAAAAAATTTAAGAGGAGCAGGGTATTTTCCTCAGTTTTAAAAACACAACCCATACTGGAATTGAGGGCATTTTTGTCAGAGATCTTCAGCAGAAATGAGAATGCTAATTTACCAGTACGCCAGCCAGCGAAAATTTTCAGCAGATTTCTTGCTTTGGCGTAAAATGACGGAAGAGAAAAGATGACTGGCCTAAGTTTATCTTGCTTTAGTTCATTCAATCAAAGGAAACAGCCCAAATAATAATTCTTTCGAAAAACTGCTGACAAAACTTTGTTTTTAACACACTTTCCAGTCTTTACTGGATGTTTTTACGCATAATTTCTCCCACTTCAGGGTCCTTCTAGTTGGTACAAACATTCATTGATTCCACATTACTGATTAGCCTAGTTGATTTACATATGAATCGGAAACTATTAGCCTACATGTAAATCGGCAAGCTTGTTCAGTTAGGTTTATCAGTTTATGGTTGGATTAGGATTAGGGTATGGTAGAGTTAATAGTATTTTTGGTATCACAGCTAACTTCGTTTGTGTGAACAACTCTAAAGTGGGAGAAATTATACGTAAAAACACTATCCGTCTTCACTAGGCAGCTAGGCTAGTCGAGCTTTTCGCAAAGTTTGCGCATGTGCATCTAGCTCAGCTTCTCAGCGACCCAAGTGGTCATATTGTTGTCACCAATGTTGCACTTGAATTGGCCCGCGTGGGGAGGACGAAGGACCAGCGTGTTCTTTTCTCCACTGCTCACCTCTAGACTGAGGGTTACGGGCAGTGTCTGTCTTTCCCTGTCATAGTTTCCACAGCACTGCAGCTTGGTGTCGAGATTGAACGAACATATTGAAGTAACAATCAAACACAAACAGTAAATCCGTAATCAGCCACTATCAATCGCTAGCGTCTAAAGGTGCACTAGTCTACAGGCGGCTGATCACAGAAACAGACTCTGACTGTCTCTGAGTCTGATGCACAAACAAACCCATCACGTGATTAGACAGGGGAAAAAAGCAGTTGCAAAACACGGCGACGCAGCGTCGCTGACGTAAACCTAAATGTAGCTGTTGACAATATTGCATTTCAAAAAGAGTCGAGCAAAGAGTGGCGTATTAAAAAAAAATCCATGTATTCGCACCAGTGTTGTAATGACTCGAGTCCCCTGTACAAAGGACTCGGACTCGACTCGAGTTCTCAATGAGAATTATGGACTCGGACTCGAGTTATCCACCCGGACTCGGACTCAAGTCCAAATTGGTTGAAAGGCAAAATCCGTTCTGATTTTTACTTTTCCGTGAACGGATTTTCGGTAATCCAATCAATATGTTAATATCTTTCGCGCCTTGAGTTCAAAAACAAATGCGAATTAGATGGTTGGATACAAAGTCCGTATAACCATAACTAACGCATGGATTGGATATTACTGTAGCCGACCACTAGAAACTGCGATGTCCAATGTGACTCCGTGGTGATTTTGCAGTTTTGATTTGGTCTCAGGCATCAGTTGCCAGTTGTTTTATGAATAACCTTAGTTTACGAATTAAAAAGTTTATCTTAGTTTATGGATTAAAAATTTCGGAGTGATTTGCAGTATTGTAATGACTCGAGTCCGACTCGAATTTGGTGAACTCGGACTCGACTCGAGTCCTTCAATGGGTGGACTCGTTCCAACACTGATTCGCACTATGGCGGAAACTACAGAAACTGAAATTATAATTAACTGAGGCTATTAACTACATAACTGAGGTTATAAAAACTAAGCAATAAAATGTAACAGCAAGAGTCAAACACTGCATAGTGGGGAAGATTTTGTTGGACTTGTATACCGGGCATCGTAGTCTAGGCTAGCTAGGCTAACTCAAGTTCTGCGCTGCTTGTTCTTCCGG
The DNA here is from genome assembly GCA_964006365.1 of Trididemnum miniatum. Lineage (NCBI taxonomy): Eukaryota > Metazoa > Chordata > Ascidiacea > Aplousobranchia > Didemnidae > Trididemnum > Trididemnum miniatum. The sequence goes on from OZ023245.1 coordinate 8,262,329, forward strand.
TACGGTAAAAACGGAGACAGAAAAATCTACTCTCCAATTTTTATTTTTGACGTTTCGCTTGGCAATGAACGCCAAGCTTCATCAGAAAATACAGTGACCTGGGAAGGAAATCAACCCAGGTCGAGAACAGTAAAACGTAGTAGCACTGATGAGAAATTTGCAAGGGACAAATTAATGTTTCGACTATAACCAAAGTCTCGTCAGCCTTGCTACGCACAGCCAATCCAGGCTAAACTCATTCCAGACTGTAAAGACTCTGTTTTTGCACTGCTTCACCTGTACATCTCGACTTCATCTCCCTTCCAGGTTGTGCCCCATCTTTGGCAGGCGACTGGCCCCAAACAACGACACCCAATGAAAGAACCTATAACCACCAACCCACAACCAAGTTACCGTCAGCCCAACCAGCCCACATCACCAGAAGCCCCCATGGCAACCCACTCACCCGCAGCTGCAGACGCGTTTCGACCCCATCATGGTCCCATCAGTGCAGCACAGCAACCCCCCACCTTCCTAAAAAAAAAAAAAAAAATTCTAACCTTCAAAAGAACTACACACTCCAAATCTGAGCCTCTCCTCGTTCTGCTCAAGGTAGAACATTTGAAATAAAACCTTCAAGAAAATAATACAGGCTGGATTATGATGTCACAGATTCACTGTAAACAATCGATAAGAATAGAAAAGTCCGGTTGGTTTAAACATTATTTTCCCGGTAATCTGAGAAGGAATATTTTGTTTAAGGTTTGTAACTATACCAGTTACCAAAACCTACAAAAAACCTCTCTGCCCAACCCGTTCGCCCGTGAAAAAGCGGGGGACAAGGCAGGCACTGTGTCTGCGCATGCAGCCCAGAAAACACAGTGAACGTCAGCGCTTATCGGTGGTTTAAACATCAATATCCCGGTACGTTTGTCGAACTGCATGTACAGTTACAGGATCCAGCAAGATGACACAAAGAAGGATATGTAAGTCACATAGAATTCATCTTTCCTACACTTCTCCGATAGGCACCCCCAAAGTCAGGCAACAACAAAGCCCAATGTGTCAGGGTAAGAATAGGTCCAACAATAAGAGTACAGTCTTTTAATGGAATGGAAAATGGTACTCCCCCATGCAGGTTGGAATTGAACCATCCATTTCTGTCATCAATTACGAGTTAGATGAGAAATTTGCAAGGGACAAATTAATGTTTCGACTATAACCAAAGTCTCGTCAGCCTTGCTACGCACAGCCAATCCAGGCTAAACTCATTCCAGACTGTAAAGACTCTGTTTTTGCATTGCTTTACCTGTACATCTCGACCTTCATCTTTTTTCTAGGTTGTGCCCTATTTTTGGCAGGCGACTGGCCCCAAACAACGACACCCAATGAAAGAACCTATAACCACCAACCCACAACCAAGTTACCGTCAGCCTAACTAGCCCACATCACCAGAAGCCCCCATGGCAAACCCACTCATTAAGCCCCCATGGCAACCCACTCATTTGGGGGTGCCTATCGGAGAAGTGTAGGAAAGATGAATTCTATGTGACTTACATATCCTTCTTTGTGTCATCTTGCTGGATCCTGTAACTGTACATGCAGTTCGACAAACGTACCGGGATATTGATGTTTAAACCACCGATAAGCGCTGACGTTCACTGTGTTTTCTGGGCTGCATGCGCAGACACAGTGCCTGCCTTGTCCCCCGCTTTTTCACGGGCGAACGGGTTGGGCAGAGAGGTTTTTTGTAGGTTTTGGTAACTGGTATAGTTACAAACCTTAAACAAAATATTCCTTCTCAGATTACCGGGAAAATAATGTTTAAACCAACCGGACTTTTCTATTCTTATCGATTGTTTACAGTGAATCTGTGACATCATAATCCAGCCTGTATTATTTTCTTGAAGGTTTTATTTCAAATGTTCTACCTTGAGCAGAACGAGGAGAGGCTCAGATTTGGAGTGTGTAGTTCTTTTGAAGGTTAGAATTTTTTTTTTTTTTTTTTAGGAAGGTGGGGGGTTGCTGTGCTGCACTGATGGGACCATGATGGGGTCGAAACGCGTCTGCAGCTGCGGGTGAGTGGGTTGCCATGGGGGCTTCTGGTGATGTGGGTTGGTTGGGCTGACGGTAACTTGGTTGTGGGTTGGTGGTTATAGGTTCTTTCATTGGGTGTCGTTGTTTGGGGCCAGTCGCCTGCCAAAGATGGGGCACAACCTGGAAGGGAGATGAAGTCGAGATGTACAGGTGAAGCAGTGCAGAAACAGAGTCTTTACAGTCTGGAATGAGTTTAGCCTGGATTGGCTGTGCGTAGCAAGGCTGACGAGACTTTGGTTGTAGTAGCACTGATTTAACTGAACTGATTAAAAAGTTACGAAGTGTAAATTGTATCAACCCGATTAACTATTGCGTCACAAAAAGGCGAAATGCGTGAATAATCATCAAATTGTTATGTGTTATACGTAAAAACCAGTATGTAAACTACAGTGATTAAATTGCATTAAAATTATTTAGCCAATGAACGATAAACATTTGGGAGACTGTCGCCATCAGACCTGTTCATAACCTTAGGATGGGCATTGATGAACCAAGCTTCCGAGATGAGTCGTTTAGAATAATTGTTCTCCACTTTCAAGATTTCCGATTTCTCCCAATCAATTGTATGGTTAAAGTCCATCGCATGTTCGCAAAGTGCAGAAAGTTCCGGTCTCAGCTGGCTTGTGGCTCGCCTATGATCGGCCAGTCGTGACTTAAGGCCACGTTTGGTTTGACCAATATAAACATAGTCACAGTCAGAACAAGGGATCTGGTAAACAACACAACTCTTATCTTCTGTAGTGTACGGATCTTTAGGGGAGGGCAAAATGTGGCGAATGGTTTTTACAGGTCTCATGGCAACCCCGACTCCTGCCTCGTTCAGAACTCGTCTAATTCTTTCTGATGTACCTTGCACATACGGAATAGAAGTGAATTGTTTGAATTGAGAGTTTTGAGTTTGAGAGCGTTTGTTTTTGCGAGAGAGAAAAGTAGCTCTGGTAGGAAATCCGTTAAGTTGCAGAGTAGAACGTATGTTTCGTAACTCACCGCTTTTTTGGTTTTTATCACTATGAGAGATGTGTGTTTCAACGCGGTTGAGTAGTGTCTTTGTCACAGTGAGTTTCTGGTGTTTGGGATGATGTGATGTGTAGTGGAGGTATCTGTCCGTGTGGGTGGGTTTTTTGTATATGGCTGTAGTGAGTGATGTGTTTGTGGTGTTGTTCTCTTTGCAGACATTACGGGATACCAGAACGTCAAGAAAAGGAAGAGAAAAATCGTGTTCGTTTTCCATAGTAAACTGAATGTGAGAGCAAACAGAATTGAGATGAGAGTGGAATGCAGAAATGTGTTTCTTGTCGAGAATACAAAACGTGTCATCAACATACCTCAACCAAAGGTTGGGAGGAGTATGAAACGTAGTGATAGCTGTGTGTTCAATGTGTTCCATGTAAAGATTAGCAATGATGGGAGAAATGCAAGAACCCATGGGGGTACCAAAGGTTTGCTTGAAAAAAGATTTTTTGTATGAAAAAACAGTAGAATTCAAACATATTTGGAGACCTTGTTTGATGTCAGAGATACTGAGACGTGTACGGGAAGACAAAGAATCATCAGATGCGAGAAGTTCCAACACGAGGGCAAGAGCCTTGTCAACCGGCACAGATGTAAACAAGCTAACAACATCAAACGACACCAAACATTCATTTTCCTCAACAGAATAATTCTTAATACATTCAACAAATTCTCGAGAGTTGCGAACACTGTAATTATTTTTTAAAAGACTTGATAAAACACGAGATAAAAATTTAGACAAATTGTAAGTGGGGGAGTTGACAAACGAAACGATAGGGCGAAGAGGCACAGAAGATTTATGAATTTTCGGTAGACCATAAAACCGCGGAGTGATAGCATTAGAACAACGTAAATAGTAATAACACTTCTTATTAATTTTTTCATTTCGATACAAATTCCACACATATTGATTAATTCTAGTAGTAATTTGATTAACAGGATAATTTGATTAACTGTAAAAACCATTCGCCACATTTTGCCCTCCCCTAAAGATCCGTACACTACAGAAGATAAGAGTTGTGTTGTTTACCAGATCCCTTGTTCTGACTGTGACTATGTTTATATTGGTCAGGGATATATAGAACTACCGGGATTGCCAACTCCGCTTTTGTCCGCGGTGCCGATTGTCAATAGGAGGGCGGGTAATGGGGTGAGCGACTGAGCATTGAACAAGACAACAGGTCGGTATTGGTAAAAGTCAGTTGGGTCTAAGTAAGCTACGGTAAGTTCTTACAAGCAACCTGTCTGGAAAAGTTAGTTGGCCTTTTTGTTGAGCTTTGAGAATGAATGGCTGTTGCGTGCATTCTACTGCCTAGTTAATTAGCCTAGCCTATGGCCTATCATATCAACCAGCCAGGCCTACTCTGTTTAGGCAATACCGGTATGGTAACTGATCTGTAGCGGTAACATACTGGTATATACATAGGCCTACGGTAAATAAGCTGCCTACCAGTACCAGTTTGTTAGATTGACGGATTAGTGGAATACCGGTAGGCTACTCAGTACTACGGTATGTTAAAACAGGAATACTACCGGTAAGTAGGCCTAAATGGATTCTGAAGATTTGACGTACGGCATTGATACTGCAGGAGCATTGACACTGGAAGGCATACGCAGTAGCCTACCTGAGTAGGTCTACTGCAAATTTGTGGGCTAATCAGCAAGTAAACTTGAATTAGCCCACAAATTAAATTGGTACTAAATTGGTACCATTAGTAAACTTAAATTGGTACCAGTTAATTTGTAAGCTAATGATAAATACTAAGCATATTTAGCCTATCAATATCATGCATGTATCAGCAATGCAAAAAATATGTTTAATTAATACTTATATACCGGTACCAATACACAATACCATACTTTGGTGACATGCTATTATCGTTATAAAAGTACCGGTATCGTGTGATATGTGTTGTCGATGCCCGATACTACAGTGCTACTTAGTAGGCCTATCTTGATGTTTCCGATATCTCCAAGATGTGGTCATTTACCGGTATATCATCAGACGTTTAGTCATTTAAAGCCCTGGTAAGCTTATATACAGTTAGATAGGCTGAGACCTTTCAAAATTGGTGCTCCACTGAATTAAGCCGTGGTTAGGATTTATCGGTAAGTTTGAGGTTCGGAGTATTGTAGGTTTGGGGTTCATAGGCTAAGGGTTCAAGGTTTGTAGGCTCGAGACTCGGGTATAGTATACCCTAGCCACGGCTTATTTTATTGGATCTCCTGAAATTTTGTTGAGCTGTTAAGTGTGTAACTGCTAAAAAGCTTTTAAAAGGAATATAAATAGGCTTCTTTTACTATATGTTCATGTTTGAAATTTTACCTGCAGGTTGAATTTTTATTCATTATGATTAGCTCTTGGTGAAAGTTTAATTCATAGGCCTACTGATTTAATTTATATACCGGTACCGTAAATTTTTATTCATTATGGTTAATTCTTGTTGTATTCCCAATTGCAAAAGTGGATACAAGTCATGTCAAGAGAAATTACCAACTATGTTTAAATTTCCCAAAGATTCTGCACTACGTGAAAAGTGGATTGCAGCCATACCCAGAAAGGACTGGAAGCTGAGTGAACACCACCGAGTTTGTGCCAAGCATTTTTCCTCAAATGATTTCCAATCAGTATCTACTGATAAACGAGTGAAAAGACAGGCATCTCGAAAGACACAGCAACTGCAACGATTGCGGCTGAAGCCAGGTGTTATACCACACATATTTCCCGGACTGCCTAAATATCTGTCTACAGCTCCAATTCCACATCGAGGAGAATCATCTACAATGGCAGGAAGATTAGAAAATGAAAACAAGAAAATAGAAGAAGAAAATTCGCTATTTCTTATGAAAGATGAAATTAAAGACTTTTGTGCATTGAAAAATGAGCTCACTCAATTAACATTGCCAAGTGGCTGCAATACTGTTGTTGAAGAAAAAAAAATTTCTTTTCATTTTGTGGAAAACGATGTTGAACCTGACACTACCGCTACTGCTCCGAAGTTGCTAGCATCTGTTGTTGTGTTTGAAAATCTTACGGTTGCAGCATTCTCTTCATCCATGAATATTCCAAAAAAATCATACCAGCACCTTTTGCAAAACAACTGTGTGAAGACATTCTCTGGTCTAAGCAATTTGCTTGCTCATTGCAAATCGTTATCAGATGAAAGCACTTCATCGAGTATGAGCTACATTGACATGGCAGTGAGTGCATTGCAAAGCTTTATCTTAGTGCAAACTAAGAATGGTGACACTATCGCTAATGTTGCTTTGCTGACTTTTATCATAGAGCAACTGCAACTATATTTTAAACCAAAAGAAGGTCGGCGGTATTCAGCAACTTTAATAACAATGGCATTCTTGTGGCAGCTTACCAGTACCTCGCTGTACAAAAAATTACGGAATATTTTCATTTTGCCTTCATTGAGCTTGCTTCGTTCTTATTGTAGTGGACTTTCTGTGCAATCTGGACATTTAGACGTTTCATATTTGAAACAGCGACTCAATGATTTGACAGACCAACAGCGAACAGTAACCTTACTAATTGATGAAGTTTACACAGCAAAAAGAATTGAATATAATAATGGAGCTTTTGTAGGAATTACTGAGGAAGGAACCGCTGCAAAAACTGTATTAACATTTATGATTCAGTCCTCTTGCTCGAAATATCGTGATGTTGTGTGTCTCATTCCAGTTGACAAACTGGACACAAACCTCCTCCATTTTTGGTTCAATAAAGTAATGTCAGCACTAAATGATTTGGTGTTTGTAGTTGCCGTTTCTGTGGACAATCACGTATGCAACAGGTAAGATGGATTATTTTTGCTTTAATATTATTTTCAAGAATATTTTTAGTGCTAAACATGTGCTTGTCCGAGGGGCCTTATTTTACCACCAATACTGCTACTTTGTTAAACCTTTCTACTAATTGAAACTGCACTTGATAGTTTTCCCATAATAATAAATACTATCTGGTAAGTGTCATAAAGTATGCTTAACAAAAATGAAATATATACCAATTAGATGTAGCTTGTAATTCTGCTTTTCTAAACCTATCGCTAGCGTCATCGGTAGTACCGGTATCATTTCACTTTGATAGTAAGCTATAATTGCATTTTCCTCTTTATCATTACTTCATTTTTATTTACCTGTATTGCACTTTATTGATTGGCTTTGGTTATTACAGGAAGATGCTGATTGATTTGTGTGGAGGAGTTCTAAAGCCGTACGTTGAGCATCCAACTAAACCGAATGAAAAACTTTTTCTTCTCTTTGATTTTACTCATAATTTTAAAAACATCTTCAATAACTTTATATCAAAGCATCAATTCAACATTCCTACCTCAGGCTTTGAAAATGTGCTTGGGGATTCATGCCGAGCAAACTTTGCTCACATCAAACGCCTATACGCTATTGAAGAGCATAAACCTTTGAAAATTGCTCATGCTTTAAAAAAGGCATCTTTGAACCCTAGTAACGTGGCAAGGACGTCTCCACTACATGCTCTAAGTAAGTGGTTAAAAATAAACTACTAAACTAGGCCTATGTTTATTGTTTAGTCAACCTGATATCATGTTATTTTGCAATTACCTTACGGTAAAAATGACGCTGTAGTTTATTTCTATGGACAATTCATTTTTTGTGGTTCACATGGAGAAAACAAATCAGCCTTTTTATTTTAAACATGGTGGAAAAATTTTCATTATTAAACATGAGCGTGATAAATTTATTGTCCTATTGCAACATATCATTGATATTAGTGTATTCATTTTTGCATTCTTATTACTTCATTTTCACTACTTATACTCTTGCTTCAGGTGTTTTTAGTGAATCTACTGTTAAAGCACTAGAGTATTATGGCAAAGAATATCCGGATTTTTTGGAAACTGCTCGCTTTGTGAAGTTTGTGTTGGCTATTTGGAAACTGATGTCCCTGAAAACACCTTCTAAAGGTCAGTTACAAAAGTGTTACATGTTTCTTGTTTGACTCTTTTGGACCTTCATATATCCAGTAAAAAAACAGAGGCAGTGAAACAAATATATAAGTAATTTTTATGAAATTTAGTGACTCAAGCATAGCCACCTGATATCATGTTATTTTCTCATGTGACAGCAACTGCGTGGTGTTTATAAAGCCTTTTAGTCAAAATTACTGTTAACACTCATTACTTATACATAGACATTTTGTATCATTGTATATTTTTGTCCTTCAGGTTGCAGAAAAAGGGATGGAGCTTGTGAGCCTCTCACGAACAACTGTGACAGTAGTGAAGATTTTCTTTTTCTAAATATTGCAGCAGATATTTTAAAATCCTGGAGAGAATCCGGAAAATCGGGGCTGACAAAAGAAACATTTACTGCGTGCATTCAAAGCATTTCGTCGATGAAATTGCTAGCTGAGTATCTTATCTCAAAGCATAGCTTCATATATGTTCTTCCGGGCAAATTTTGTTCAGACCCTCTGGAAGGCAGATTCGGTTGGTACCGTCAAGTTAACGGAGGGAATTTTTTTATGTCCATCAACCAACTATTTCAAGCGGAGAAAAAAATTCGGTGCTTAAGTTTAATTGAAAAAAATGTGATATTTCGAGCGTCCAATTTGGACATGCATGATGATCTGATGGCCATAATTGAGGACGAAAGTCAGTGCTTGAATGTGTCATGGCTATCCGAAGTTTTAAACGATGCAAATTTGGATGACCTTTCAGAGTCAGACGCATGTGTGACTTACTATGTAAGTGGATACATTGCCCGAAGCGTCTCACGTCGCCGTAAATGCACGTCGTGCAAACAGCTACTAGTCAAAAGTGACGAGGATCTCGCAATTAATGATGTTTCTAATGAAAGTCCAAACGAACTTATCGACATGGCTAATCGCGGTGGACTGTCAACACCAACTGAATATTGCTTTGCCGTTTGTAGTTTTGCCATGAAGCTTTATTCTGACATATCAGCGAATGAAACAGTTAAAAAAAATTTTTTATCCATGGCGAAGCAAAGAGATGTTTTTATTGCTGCTGCATGTGAAGTCGCTAAGAAGTGTGATACGTACAACGTTTTGCAGACAAAGACCTGTCTTCAAGGGCATAACAATTTCAACCTAATATTACAAACCTCTTTTAACTGTTTCGCTAAGAATGAATTAAAAAGACTCAATCGTGTCGAAATAGATGCACCTGCCAAGATGTCTCGTACCATTCGTAAGCTTACGTCAAAAAATGCTAAGTAATACCATGTAAGGTAGCTAATATATTACATTGTCTTGTGATTTTCTTGGGTGCTTAAACTGGTTAACTCGTTTGACATTGCTTTTTGTATGTTTTTTCCTGTGGTGCTTTTATTCTTATACTTGTATTTGTGAGGAATACGATTTTACCAATTTTTGCTGTAACCCTCCTATTGTCATCGCGCAGAGCAAGCTGGCAATCCCGGTAGTTCTATATATCCCTGATATTGGTCAAACCAAACGTGGCCTTAAGTCACGACTGGCCGATCATAGGCGAGCCACAAGCCAGCTGAGACCGGAACTTTCTGCACTTTGCGAACATGCGATGGACTTTAACCATACAATTGATTGGGAGAAATCGGAAATCTTGAAAGTGGAGAACAATTATTCTAAACGACTCATCTCGGAAGCTTGGTTCATCAATGCCCATCCTAAGGTTATGAACAGGTCTGATGGCGACAGTCTCCCAAATGTTTATCGTTCATTGGCTAAATAATTTTAATGCAATTTAATCACTGTAGTTTACATACTGGTTTTTACGTATAACACATAACAATTCGATGATTATTCACGCATTTCGCCTTTTTGTGACGCAATAGTTAATCGGGTTGATACAATTTACACTTCGTAACTTTTTAATCAGTTCAGTTAAATCAGTGCTACTACGTTTTACTGTTCTCGACCTGGGTTGATTTCCTTCCCAGGTCACTGTATTTTCTGATGAAGCTTGGCGTTCATTGCCAAGCGAAACGTCAAAAATAAAAATTGGAGAGTAGATTTTTCTGTCTCCGTTTTTACCGTACCGGAAGAACAAGCAGCGCAGAAGCAAGAGTCAAGTCAAGTCAAGTTTATTTTTCCAAACGCTTCATAAGATATGCGCTGGAAGGCACAGCGAAAGACCATTCGGTCACCGCTGAGTCGTCTGTAACCTCAAGCATAGCCGTAGGAGACTAAAACATTTTGGGGGGGCGATCACAAAATTGCCCGAATATTTGTTTGCTTGCCCAAATATTATGCGAAGTAAGTGAGTTTATTGGAACCAATTTAGTAATGGATCCTTTTTTGCGAGTCAACCCTTTTTGTGACATTTGACAAAATAAAGTGTTTTGATTCAATTTTTAGCGAATCAATAATGGTATTAAATAAATTATATCAGTACTTGTTAAACAAAACTGTGGTAAATGCAGTTGGTACCGCACAAAAAAACTGCTAAATATGAAAGAATATTCAGATAATGACTAATTTTTAACCAGAAATACAAATTAAGAGCTATGTTGTAGCCAGATAGCTAGAGTTATCCTACCAACCTAAATTGCAATGTCAAGTAATGAGAATTAGAAATCAGATAAAGATTCTGTCGAACACCATGCAACTTTACATTTTGAATCTCATGATTTGAAAATATCATGTTATCACCAGTTCTTCAAGTTCTCTTTTGGCAGTTTGGTGCTTGATAAAACACTTCTAATTGCTGGCTACCAGTAGGCCTACAAAATTTGATAGGCCTACTTCTGCTCATCAATCATTTATTAACGCTGTTCTAATTTTTCGGCATCTGTTCGGTTTAAGACATTTTAGTTGTTTACCGATACCGGTAGTTTTATAACCTGTAGGTTGGCCTAAACTGTATAGGCCAACCTGTATTTTGCTGCCAGCTTTCCAACAAAACTATAAACTTATCGCTATAGACCTATGATAGTCTCTCTACTATCAGCTACTTCAGCATTAGGTACGGTATTTGATTTTCATGATAGGCTGATTCCCCAATACCGGTACTCTGTCCTAAACTCAAAAATGCAACTCAGATCGAAAACCCAATTCTGGCCTAATTTCAACGAAAAAAAACCCTAATCTTAATGCTAAAAATAAAACGGAAAAACCTTAGGCCTAACCCTGTAACCCGAAAAAATAAAAATCTAACGCGGAAAAATTGCAATCATCAATTCATTACCTACCTCACCAGTAGCCTACCATTCAACATTTCAACAAGTCAGCTATCAGCAACTCATCCAGTCAAAATCCTGTTGAAGTTTTGTTCATAACTGAGCAGTCTGACTAGGCTTAGAAACTGAGCAGTCTGACTAGTGACTAGGCCTAGAACCCGCTTGGCCTTCGCCAGGGGTGACGAACCTATTTGCTGTCGCGGGCCACTTTGTAACTTACCAATAAGCAAGCGGGCCGCATAACTTTTTAGTCATAAACAGTGGCGTAGCGAGAAATTTTAAAAGGGGGAAGCCATAATTTCCATATTTCTTTAAAGCGTTTTTTTTCGGCAGAACAAATTTGAAAATGATTGAGAAACAAGAAAAGCTCTTGGAGGGTCCGGTGGCATGCTCTCTCGGAAAATTTTTGAAAATTTACATGCTGTAATGGCTATTTGAAGTGCTTTTTGAATAATCCTCAGGCAAATTTTGTTTAAATTTTTTGACCCTGATTCTGAGTGCTTTGCCAAATATGATGCATTTGGCGCGCACATTTTCAATTATGCGTGCTTAAGGCGTAAGGCTTATCGCTCTCGAAGAGGTTCGAAGTTATGGAAAAACTATATATATCAAAAACTATTTTAAAAATGGCTGGTGGAAGGATGCATACCTCTCATCCTAACCCTTGGATTAGCCACTGGCCATAAGCTACAGAAACCATCAAAAGAGTCTGGCATGTTTCACTCACTTGGCACCATTAGTTTTGTTCTTTTTTTACTAAAGGCGGAGTCAAAAAGGGGGAAGGATGGCACAATGGCCCCCCTCTGAATACGCTCCTGGTCATAAACATATCGGATATCGGTCCAATCTTTTTGAAATACTCTTTTTTCATCTACAATATTTCGTTTTTTCGCTGAAGACATCGCTGAAGACAAGCGGCTAATTAAATATTGATTAAAAAACAGAATAACAAATGCCTTAAAAAAGCAGTAAAATTTGCATATGATAAATGGTACTGCCACCTCATCAATTCATTTCCGCAAACTCACATAATTCCTACTACTGCAAGGCAAGCTAAGCTCTCACTCGAATAGTTACTCGTACACTGCTGCGCTATGCTGAAGCTGCAACGGACTCGAGTTATGTTATTATTATTTCATAACAATGGATGAACTGCTGAATCCTGAAACAGATGACTTGTATTGAGCGTTTATATAATTGCTGTGTGATACGCGCTTGATTAAATCAAGGGCTCAGCTTTTGGTATCGCATCGCAAAGATTAGACGGGGAAAAAAATGTTTAAAAGCACTGGTCTCGCCAAAATGTTCGCGGGCCGCAGGAAATTCTTTCGCGGGCCGCATGTTCGTCACCTCTGGCCTACGCTAATCTGACAAGGCCTTTAACCAGAACTGCGGTCTTATGTCATACCGGTCATGCCACTGGACTAACAATAACAGTAACAAGCGTTGTTCACAGCGCATTGCAGTTTTGTAAGTAAATTTTGAACATACCAATATGTCATGTGAAGGTGAGCGCCACCCTAGTGGAAAATAGACCTATTTTTCCACAAATGGGTAAATCGTGTTTTGACCTATTTATCCGCTGGTGGCAAAATGTCACTATATTTTTTGAGCAAAACAAAATCATAAGTTGCGGGTTAACAAGTCATTCGGTTGGATCTGTTTTATCTCAAAGTGTGTGCCCGAATAAAAAACTATTTGCCCGAATTTTTCGATGTTTTGAATTTTCGATGTTTAGAATTTTCGATGTTTGGGGGAGCGACCGCCCCCCCCCTCCCCGCCTCCTACGGCTATGCGGCCTCAAGCATGTTATAAAACACGGCACAAAAAAACTTGATCATCAAAAGCAAGAGTACTTTAAAACTTATAGAATAAACTGATTTTTAATTCACGAGTTTTGCACGTTAACGCGAGTAACAAGTTTACGTTTACTAGTTCCGTGCTGTATCGCTAATGAGAACAGAACAGAACAGTTTATTTTGTTGCTTTTACAATCAATCGAATAGTACATATTACAGCATAAAAATTACACAAGCAACAGGCTGCTGCGAAGGGACCATTGGTCTTCGAGTCAAGCGGCAGCCCAAAATGCTTAATGATCAGCTTAATAAAAAAGGTAGCAAAATAAGTTAAAATATAAAAGAAGTAAAAAGGTTGGTTAAATATTGGCAAGTAAATTAAATCAGAGATATATGCGATAGCAGGTGACTGAAAACGTAGTTTATAGTGAGTAGTTTAATATATAATTGTGTCAACATTATATTTATTTAAAAGAAGGCTCTTGTAACTTTCTTTGAATTTATTAAACGGTAGTTTCTTAATTTCAAATGGTATATCATTCCATAATTTTGCCCCAATAAATTTTATTGATCGTTGAGTTCGAGCAGAATGTAATCGGGGTAAAAAGATATCGTTATTGGAAGAATGGCGTGTTGCATGTGACGAAACTGCAGAAATGTATGAAAAGTAGTGGTTAAAATTGGATGGCAATTTCTTACAAGTAAACTGATGCATAAACTTAGCAATTTCAAATCTGAATAAATCTTCAAGTTTTAAGATCTTATGTTTATAATACTGCGGTGTTATACTGTTTCTGATTGGGATATTGGAGATAGTTCTTAAGGCCTTGTTTTGGAGTTTTTTGAGTTTGATCAAATAAGTTTTATAGGTAGAACCCCATACTGGAAGAGCGTAGAGCAAATGAGAATGAACTAAGGTGTAGTAAAGAGTTACTAAAGTATTACAGGGAAGATAATAACTTAACCTTGAAATAACTCCTACAGACCGTGAAATTTTGTTTTCAAGAGACTTAATATGTGATTTGAACGATAAATGATCATCAAGAATAATTCCCAAGTATTTTGCTGAAGTAGATGGAAGCAATATTTGCCTGTCAAAGATAAGTGTGAGTTCAGGTTTAAGATTGCAAGCGTTGTTATCTGGATAGATAGGCAAGGCAACAGTTTTAGAAGCATTAACAACTAGATTATTAGACATTATCCACTTAGCAACCCTTGAGAGTTCTAAATTAGCCAAATTTTCCATACTTTGATATGATTTTCCCGTAATTAAAAGTGCCGTATCATCAGCAAAGAATCTAGGGGTAGTATCTAAACAGGAAGGAAGATCATTTATGTAAACAAGAAACAGGAGAGGTCCTAAAATAGAACCCTGTGGAATCCCATAATTAATCTTTTTATTTGATGAATTAATATTGGCAAGTGAAACATTGTGATTGCGGCCATATAAGTAAGATTTGAGCAATGAGTTGGCCACCCCACGGATACCATAAAAATCCAACTTTTTTAATAACTTATCATGGGAAACCGAATCAAAAGCTTTTCTAATATCCAAAAATAAAAGTACAGAAGGTTGACTGATATCTAAGTTGTCATAACATTCCGTGATAAGATCTAAAATAGCATGAATCGTAGATCGTTTATGCCTAAAGCCATATTGGGTTGGTACAATAGTATTGTTACTTGTAAAAAACGATAGTAGGCGATTATATATTAAGCGTTCAAAAATTTTTGATAGGGAGGTTAAAAGAGAAATAGGACGATAATTATTTAGTTGATCAGGAGCGCCTTTTTTAAATACAGGAATAACTTTTGCTAGCTTTAATTTACTTGGGAATATACCATTTGAAAGGCAACAGTTAAGGATCATTGACAAGGGCAAGGCAATACTGGGTGCAGCAATTTTTAAAAAATAGGGAAGTATGTCATCATGGCCATTAGCTTTATTTTGTTTAAGAGAGTTAATTATCGTGCAAATTTCTTGTGGAGATACAGGTTGCAGATATATAGAAGATAAACAGGGATTTTTTAAATAAGAAAGGAAGTCGTTGGGATCAATGTTATAAATAGAATTTGCTAGACGTTCACCAATATCAGCGAAGTACTTATTAAACTCTTCAGCAATGTCTGCAGGATTGGTAATCGAAAAATCATTAACTGCAAGAGAATTTGGCATATTGGAATTAGATTTAGTGGGTAAGAGAGTACGCAATACGTCCCAGGTTTTTTTTGGATTATCACTATATTCATTGAGCTTATGATGATAGTACAGTTTTTTTGCAAGATTTTTAACTTTAGTTAGAACGTTAGAATACGTCTTGTAACATATTTTGTCTATAGGCGAACCTTTTATGTAATGTGTTTTGTGCATTTTCTGTTTCTTTTTTATAGATATTAAAAGGCCTTTGGTGATCCAAGGTTTATTTATTAAACGCTTCTGCTTACGAGATAGCTTTTTAAGAGGAGCATGGATATTGATCGTTGAAGTTAGCAAAGAATAAAATTCGTTAAATATATCATTGACATTGTTTTCAGTTAGTGCATCAATGACAGACATAAAATTGTCAATTTTTGCATTTAAATCATTATTGAATTTATCGCGATTAAATGTAGCAAACGATCGCGATAGAACAGATTTAGAACGATTGGTTGAAAGATCCCTGTTAATTAAAGCTGCGACTGGGTAGTGGTCTGTAATGTCATAGTCAATAACAAAAGGAATTACCCGGTGCTTATTTTCATTGGTAAGGATATGGTCTAGGACTGTAGCAGAAGTTGGTGTTACTCTAGTTGGTTTATCAATGATATTAGTAGAACAATTAGAGCTTAGCACATTTAAATAGTCTAGTTTATATTTGGATGAAGAGTTTTTAGATGTGTTTATGTTCATATCACCGAGAATAAAGAAGTGTTTCCGACAGTGGTTCAGTTCAGCGAGGATGTTGTTGAGAAAATCAAGAAATTCATTTAAATTACTATTGGGATGGCGATAAATTGTACCTACAATATATTTGAGGTCGGTTTTTGGACAAGTTATTTCAAGCCATAAACTTTCGCAGCCTGAAATTGATGAGTTAAATAGAATTTGTTTAGCCTGAACTGAGTCAGATACATAAGCGCCAACACCGCCAGAGTTCGAATTTGAGTTGACATGAAAGAAAGTAAAACCAGGAATTGAAATATTAACAAGCGGTTTATCTTTGATCTTTGTTTCAGACAAGGATATGAGGTGGGGTTGAATGGTAAACTCAGATAAAAGTTGGATTAAGTCATCGTAATTCTTATTTAATGATCTAACGTTTATATGTAGCAGTAATAATTGATGATTATT
This sequence comes from Trididemnum miniatum, assembly GCA_964006365.1. Taxonomy (NCBI): domain Eukaryota; kingdom Metazoa; phylum Chordata; class Ascidiacea; order Aplousobranchia; family Didemnidae; genus Trididemnum; species Trididemnum miniatum. The sequence continues at coordinate 8,278,712 of OZ023245.1, forward strand.
GAAAACAGAGGGATAAGAATTGAAGTTCAAATAATTGCAGGGCTCGATATTTTGGAAAAACGAGGAAAATGCGACATCACTTATATCGAAATCATTTGATTGAATATTAGTTAAGTCGTTAAATTGGGCTACTTTATGCTCTACAGCCAAAGAGCCCTTCGCAGCCAACGTAGGACAACAATAACTATCAATCATGGTTGAGGAAGTTTAAAATAGCACGAATACACATAATTTTATACTATTAGACGTAAGTCATCATTAGTTTTAACTGCAAGGGCATCTGTTTCTTCCGACTTGCGAACAAAAATGTTACCATTGGAAGTCCATAAATATTTATAGTCAGCGAGTTTGGCTTTTTGTTTGGTCATCCAGAGTAGCTTCTTCCGAGGGCGTGTAAGGATTTCATTAATAAACACGGATTTTGTTCCGTAGACAGAAAATTTATTACAATCCAAATCACGGGTCAGCTTTCTATTGGCATAGATTTTATTCCGGACATCCCGATTAACGAATCTAACAATAATCGGTGGTGGAAAAGTTTTAGTGGAGTTATTTTCATGTCGGGTACGCCGTGTAGGTAGGCGATGAGAAGTTGAAATTTGGTCGGTAGTTACTTCAATGTTTAACATTTTAGCAACTTCAATCACAAGCTTATTTGTATCCTCACCTTGGGTCTCCGGAATTCCTACTATTTCCAAATTTTGACGGCGGCCATATTGTTCGAGGGCGTCTATTTTATCAAACTCTTTGGCTTCGTTTTCAGCAATGAGCTTAGAACTGGTTTGAAGACTCTTGATCTCCTCCTCTTGCTTTTTATTCTTAAGTATAAGATTATCGTAATCAAGTTTTAGGTCGTCGTATTTGGCCGTAATAAACTCTTGACTGCTTTTAATTTCACTGATTTCTGCTTTAAGACCTTCAATCTCTTGAAGGTATTCAAGTTTCCAAGATTTCACGGCTTCTTCAACTATTTGATCAATGGATAATTCAATTTTTTCATCAAGGACCACTCGTTTAGCACCCGTACTTTGCTTGTTTTTCGGCTTATTAGGCATTGTTGACTAGATTGTTACGTAATAACTTTGGTTTCAATTAGAGTTAGGCTAGTTGCTGAGACTGACTGAGTATTAGGCAAAATATTATGGCTAATTTTGACTCAATTTTGATATCTTCTTGCTGATAAAGTTATCTATACTTCTTGATATAACTTTTTTTCAATTTTGATCCAAAAATTAGGTCCAATTAGATTAATAATTCAAGTTTTTTTCTTGTTCAACCAAGAGCAAAAAAAACACGTCTGACCTTCACTACCTTTGCGAACTGAAATCATAATTTTTCTTTAAGCTAATACCCACTAGCGTAGCCAGGATTTTTTAATGGGGGGGTGGGGGGGTTGAGAATGACATCACATTTGACCATACGTTGTATACAGGAACGGATCCAGAAAGTTTTCGTGGGGTAGATGTAATTTTGAATCAGTTTGAATGTTAAGTAAATGCAAAGACGTTTAGACCCGGAAACGGGCATAAATATGCCTTTTGAAAATATTTTCATGTCAAGGGCGTATTCAAAATTTTTTTTTCAGGGAGAGGGCAGCAATTTTCGTCACTTTTCAAGCACAGTTTTTTTCGACAGATTTAATTTTAAGCAACTTAAGTAACAAAAACGACTTTAGGGGGTCCGGGGGAACACTCCCCCGGAAAATTTTTGAAAATTTGCATGCTGCAATGGCCATTTTAATGCTTTTTGAACAATTTTTAAGGAAAGTTTGTCATAATTTTGGCCCCTAACTTTGAGTGCTTCAGCAAATATGATGCATGTTGTTCACACAGTTTCGAGTATGCGTGTGAAGTGGGTGGTCGGTTTGGATTGGTGAAGATTCTCTGCCAAGCTCGCTCCTACCTTTCCAGACAACTTCTTGTCTCGTCTTCCAACATTACAAAACATTACCCGAATATTAACCCCATATTAACTTAAGCTTCACCTTATTCAAATAGAATCAAAACAAAGATAAGAGATCAAACCATTGACAGGTAAAAGAAAGATCACTCTAGGCCTAGAGTGAAACCGCGTGCATAGCTCCATCTCACTCAGTAACAGTAGCGTCAATAATCACCAGGGAGTCGAACCGAACCGCGAACCGGTAAAAACCGCTTTTTTTCGGTGAACCCGAACCGAACCTGAACCCTTTAAATTTGAGATCATTAAACCTGAACCGAACCCGAACCTTAAATATTTCAAATCTGTGAACCTGAACCGAACCCGAATCTTTAAAGTTTTATGCAAGTAAACCCGAACCGAATCTACAATATTTTGTGGACATAAACCTGAACAGAAATAATTTAGTAACAATGTTTGAACCTGAGCTGATTTTTAAAAAATATTAATAAAAATCTCTAGACATGTGCTGCGATGCGTAACATTCTTTCTGCTTACTGGGAGTTTTTTCTCTTTCTTCCGGCACTTTACAATAACCTCAACTAAATCTAGTCAGGTTTTTTACTTGTTGACTTTTCGTTGGTGCTGACGACCAACATCATCAGAACGATAAAGCAATAAACCGGTAAAAACCGCTTTTTTTCGGTGAACCCAAATCGAACCTGAACCTTAAAAATTTGGATTTAGTAAACCTGAACCGAACCTGAACCTTAAAAATTTGGTTTCGATGAACCCGAACCGAACCCGAACCTTTAAATTTTGGTGCAACTGAACCCGAACCGAACCTGAACTCAAATTTTTGAAAAGTCTTGTACCTGCATCGGAACTGAACCATTAAAAATAAAATTTCTTGAACGTGAACCGGAACCGAAGCGATATTTTAAACGGTTCGACTCCCTAATAATCACACATCCAAAGTTTATGTGATTAAAAGCACATGTAAAGTTTTGCGCGGCAGAGTTCCATTGGTTAATTCAAAAGTCGTGACAATGTCTTTGCGTCGCATTGTCATGGCAGCAGCCCCCTGGCAGCAGCGTGCTCGCATGTGCAGGAGAATGATGCAATCTTCTTGAAGTAGCGGCAATTTATAGACTTCTTTCAAGTTGATGTGTAATTCCAAACGGTTTGAAGGAAAAGAAATGTCGCACGATGGCGCTTTAAGTGTTATACTCCGGTAAGTTGTAGCGAGGCTTTGTCGCTGCTACACATGCTTAATCAATCAATCAATCAAGTTTTTGTTTGCCAAATACAAAATGCAACAAGTACATTAAATAATAGGTTACACCATGACTAGGAGATAACGAAATGACGATACGGTCTTCTAGTCAATTGCCTCCCTAGGATGCAAGTATGCAGCGATGGCGGAAGCATTTCTAAAGTGGGGGGTCCAAAAGCAATGACCAGATTTTCTTCGCCTACACCTCATATTTAGCCTGTCCACATGTGACATGTCCAGTAGCACATCCAGAATTTGGCAAGAGGGGGGGGTCTGGGAGCTTCGCCCCCAGCTGCCAACAAATTTTCACGGAATTACATAAAAATACACTCATTTTAGCACACTTTTTTATCGAAAATGGGCATGCAGTGAGTGCAGTCATTACGGACAATGCAAAAATATTTTTGCAGCTTATGTCTAAAACCAGAAGCTTGGCTAAAATAAGTGAAAGGAGGCTGCAACCATTATTAGTTTGAGAAACTATTGACTGAAAGTTAGGTTTTTGCACCTCATTACAGGGCCAATAGGGGGGGGCATGGCACGGTGCCCCCTCCCCCTGCTTGCGCCTATGGACATGTCCAATTTATGTGGGCTTCAGACCCACGGTTCTTGCTTCTATAGTTTCTGCATCACAATAAATTTTTGATGTCATAAACACTTTTTTAAATTATGACATCATAAATTATAATTGTGATGCAGAACCGTGGGTCTGAAGCCCACATAAATTGGACATGTCCATAGGCGCAAGCAGGGGGAGGGGGCACCGTGCCATGCCCCCCCCCTATTGGCCCTGTAATGTAGCTAAAGTTTATTGTTTTAGCAACCCCAATAGCTACTGCAAATACCATAACCGTCCGTAAACTTCTATTTGAGCGCCACCATAGGGGAAGGATTGAAAAATAGAGCGCCACCCTCTAATTGAACACCACCAGTCTGTAATGCCATTACAGGGAAGGTGTAGAATATGACGAGGACGGCTGCACATGACATGTCACCTGATTTTCTGCATTGAATTTTTGATTACTTATCAGTGACTGTGTTACGGTAGATTTTTTTTTTTCTTCTTCAAAGGTTAAATGTTAACTCTGTTATAAGATTTTTCTTTTCATTAATTACATTTTTCTTCCCAAAATTTTTACCAGCTTGTGAAAAAATAATGCACCATCCTCTTACTGAACCAGAGCCGGCGCCAGAGTAGTCGACTTAGGGCGCCAAGTATTAATCAAGGGGGGCCAAAATTTGAAATTAAGCACAAAGGCCGCTGTCTTCAAAAGAAAAAGATTGTTAATTGGGGAGCCAAGCATGTCGATTGGGGGGCCAGACCCCCCCAACTCCCCCCCTCCTCCCTTAGCGCCGGCCCTGAGCTGAACACCACCTGTAATAGAACGCCACAATAGGAGAAGAAAAGGGTTGAAAAATAGAGTGTTGTGCCCGTGTGGGGCTCAAATAAAGGTTTCACGGTATGTCACGCTAGTGTTGTCAATTCAATTCCTTGTTTCTTAAACCCGCTACAGCAGATGAAATATCGCGTATCATAGATACATTAAAAAATAACAAAGCAGTTCGTGAAACTGATGTTGACACAAAGTTCATAAAGCTCAGCAAACCTATAATATGTCCAATACTGAGCGAAATTTTGAATTTAAACATTAATTCTGGATGTTATCCAGATTGCCTTAAAACAGCTGAGGTCATACCAATTTATAAAAAAGGCGATCCATGCAAATACCCCAATTACCGACCAATATCAATACTATCGCAGTTTGATAAAATATTTGAAAAACTTTTAGGTAATAGGTAGGGCCCGCTAAAGTCAATATAGTCAGATTTTTTCAGGACCTTGTTACATGATCAAATGTGTACTAACGTTCGTTTCAGGTGTTCAGGAGTCTGTTTTGGTAGATTTTGTAAGTCAAAATAAAGTCAAAATTTTGCATAAAGTCAAAATTTGTCAAAATTTTCTTTATCAAAAATTTCCTTACAAAAACGAACAAATTTATATTTTTTAAATATTTTTTTGAATTTTTGAGCTGCTATTAAAATTTTATGCGCAGTTTTATTTCATTTTAAACTTTTGAAATACAGTACATCCTCGATTATTCGGTCATGTTGGGTAACCTTTTTCCAAAATCTTGACCGGATAAGCATTTGGCTGGATAAGAAAAGACCTCAAGAAAAAAGAACGAAAAAAACGAAGTTAGTATGAGAACAAGCTTAGCCACAAAACAATTTAAATGCTAAACGAAAGAGACATTTGGGTAAAGTTTAAAATCACATAGTTCAACAAAATAAGTTATTAAACAGTTTAACTTTCATCAGTACTATTGCTGAAAAACGAAAGGATGGAGGTTTGTTTGATAGTGCTTTCTCGCCTTTCAGCAGCAAACTCACACGACCGGTTAATCGAGTAGCCGGATCATCGAGGGCCGGATAAACGAGGATGTACTGTACAGTAGTTGCAATATTTGCACTATCGTTGCAATAATGCGTGCGGTAATTGAAAAGGGAATAGCACTTATTATGCATGAAACGTCATTGTTGATGCATAAATACATAATTGTTAGACAATTGATCTAATCCTAAAAAAGCCTTGCGCTGTTTACACGTGGTCTTTTACAGTACCGGAAAAAAGTTTAGAAAGATTTTTATTTTGATGAACTTTTTATGATAAAGTCACTTTACAACAATTCTACAGAGAAATGTGTATTTTTTACTGTGTCTTGTACTGACTTAACTATTATTCTTTGTACTTTTCAATAAATATTGATATCTTTTACATTTGATAACGGTTTTTCATAGCATAACCTTAATTTTTTGAATTTGTTGTGAAAATGGGAAAATTGCCTCAAATTTCAAAAACTTTAAAAAGCAACGTCATTCTTTTAAAAAAAGAAGGCTACAAAAATGTTGAAATTTCAAAACGATTAAAAATATCTGAAGCATCCGTTAGCCGAATATTACAAAAAAGCAAGGAAAATCTCAGTCTTTCTCCCCGAAAAAGAAGTGGCAGACCCCATATCACTTCTCCTAGAACGGACCGCAAAATCAAAAGAATCTGCCAAAAGCAACCATTTATTTCTTCATCAGAAATAAAAAGATCGGTGCAAGAGCTGAGGGGTGTGACTACAAGAACCATTAGAAATCGTTTGCACAAAGATTTTAAACTTCCTGTCCGCGAACCTCTGAAAAAAATCCTGATTACACCAAGAATGGCCCAGTAAAGACTTGAATTTTGCTGCCGCTACAAAGACTGGACTAGTGAAGACTGGCAGAAAGTGATGTTTTCTGACGAATCCACCTTTTCACAGTTCGCTTCCTACAAACCCTTTGTCCGCAGACCTCTTGGGTCTTCACCAGTGAACTCGCGGTAACTCCAACCAACCGTTAAGCACCCCCCATCGGTCATGGTGTGGGGGTGCTTTTCCAGCCAAGGCCGAGGTGGTCTTTATTTTTTGCCGAAAGGGCAAATAATGAATGCCTTAAGATATATTAGTGTCCTAGATGATCATCTACTGCATTTCATGAGCATTCACGGATGCACAACATTCCAACAAGACTCCGCACCATGCCATAAGGCCAAATCAGTCATGAATTGGTTTCAAACCAAAAAGGTGAGAGTGCTCAAGTGGCCTGGGAATTCTCTTGACCTTAATCCCATAGAAAATTTATGGACACTGATCAAAAAGAAAGTTTCTGCATCAAATCCGACAACTTTGGATGAGCTAAAGCGGACCATTAAAGAGATTTGGTGCAAAGATATTGATCAAAATGTCTGCAAAAACCTTACAAATTCCATGCCTAGCCGCATTCAAAAAGATATTAAAAACAAGGGTTCCACGCTAAATACTAGTGCAATTGCTGTAATTTGACTATGTTGGAGGTGCATGATGTTTGTTTCCTATTTTGTTTCGTTCAATAAAAGAAAAAACATAAAAACGTGTCATTTTAGCGTTTTTTAGGCTTTTGAAAAAATCTTTCTAAACTTTTTTCCGGTACTGTAAGTTGTAGCTTGCAAAGCAAAGAATGCCAAAACAAGCCAAATCTTCTATAGCGAAAGTTAGGCAAACTTGCCAGGAATATCCGGATGAGTTTTCGGCAACTCCTGCCAACGACTTGCGATGCAACCTTTGCGACGTGTCAGTCCAATGCGGCAAAAAGTTTTTTGTGGAAAGCCACCGAAAAAGTAAGCAACACCAAGGAAAATTGGAGACGAAGAGCAAATCTCAAAATAAGCAAACTTGTTTACATTTCGATCAAGTAAACTTCAAGGAACAGGTTGTTTCTTCATTCTTAGCTGCAGATATTCCACTTCATAAACTGAACCATCCTTCTTTAAAGTCTCTGTTTGCTAGAATGGGAAAAGTATTGCCGTCGGAGATTGCAGCCCGGGCATGTGTTGCTAAATTGGCATCCCAAAAAGAGGAAAAAATTCAAGAATTACTTCGTGACAAAAAAAATTTTTTGATTGTGGATGAAGCAGAGGTTGCTAAACAAAAATATACTAGTGTGCTTGTGGGCAGCTTAGATGCTCCAAATCAGACATTCCTCGTTAATTGCCATCCACTTGACAGCGGTCGCAATGTTAATAGCAGTATTATTCTGCACACTGTGGATGACATATTGCGACAACTCGAAATAAAACGCGGGAATTTTTCGTTGTTCTTGACTGATGCTGCTCGGTACATGTCTTCGGCTGGAAAGACATTAAAGGAATTATACCCTTCTTTGATGCATGTCACCTGCGTTGCGCACTTACTACATGACTGCGCTATGCGTGTGCATGCTCATTTTAAAAATATTGATGAAGTAATAGCAACGATCAAGGCAGCAACAATCAAAAACAAAGATCGCAAGAAAGATTTTCATGATGCTGGTCTGCCATCTCCTTCTGACCCTGTAATTACAAGATGGGCAACTTGGCTTAGAGCTGCCTTATATTATAGTGAGAACCTTCCAGCTGTTCGTACCATTGTCAACAATTGGACAAGTGTAGGCCTCTTAGTCCGCAGAGCAAAACACGCTATCAATGTGGAAGGTTTGGTGTCGAACTCGGTTAAAATAAATCAATACCGGACTCGAGCAGCCAACGTAGAGTTCTTAGAAGGAAGTGCCTGCACAATAACCAAAGCATACGGACTGCTGAAGAATATGCAATTCGATGATGATCCTTGCGCAATCAAGGACTACATTAACAAACGACTATCCAACTCTGATATAGAAACAATAATAAGCTGTACCAACTTGACAATTGACCCAACAAGCTACGCACTATTGCAAAAAGCCCAGCCAACCTCTGCTGCTGTTGAGAGGTCGTTTTCTATGCTCAATAAATTACTGAGAAAAGACAGAAATTTTGATGTTAAGAACGTAAAAAAAATTTTGATGTTAAGAACGTAAAAAAATATATGATCCTGTATTACAATAAAACGTTCTTGTAATTATACTGCGTGGCTTTCGTTAAAAAAATCATAGACATACTGTTAGTGTACAGTACAGTTGCGATAGCAACGCACTTTTTGTATTACACACTAATTGATACCGGTACACACAATGGCTCGTTATCCTAGGTTTTAAAGTCATGCGTCGCTTTGTTGCATTAGCTTCAACACTGAGTAATTGAGAAAATGTTCGAAGTAGGCTACCATTTTGTTTAAAAACTTATGTAAATTGCAGATTGTAAAACATATTTACTTAATAAAGTGCAACAAGACATAAATAATACGCGGAAGCGGTTAAGTCAAAATAAAGTCAAAATTTTATTAAAATAAAGTCAAAAATATATTTTTTTAGGTCAAAAAAAATGGTCCTAGTAATAGGTAAAACGTTTTTCTTGAAAGATACAACTTATTGAGTAAACAACAATTTGGCTTTCGACAAAATTCGACAACAACCTATGCAATTGCTAATGTTTATGATCAAATACTAAGAAATGTCGATGATAATCGATATAATTGCGGTTTGTTGCTTGATTTATCGAAAGCATTTGATACTGTCGATCACCAGATTTTCCTTCGAAAAATGCATTCGCATTATGGCATTCGTGGAAAAGCTTTTGATATCTTTCAAAGTTTTTTGTCCAATAGATATCACTACGTAAAAATTTTACTATGTAAATCTAGTAACCTAAAAGTATCATATGGTGTGCCGCAGGGCTCTTCCCCTGGCCCGATATTGTTTTTAATGTATATTAACGACCTACCGCTTGCAACACAATTTGAAACGACCCTATTTGCGGATGACACTTTTCTTTTACTCTCAAACAGCAGTATTTTAAATTTGGAACGCCGAGTAAATGAACAGTTGATAAGCATCGATAAATGGTTTCGCATGAATAAACTATCTCTAAACTACTCCAAAACAAACTCCATGATCTTTAACAAGCATCCTCATAAGACATGAAATTACGAGTTCAATTTAAAAATAAACAGTAATAACTTAGTTAGAGTTGGCACTGTCAAATACCTCGGAATTATATTTGATGAAAATCTAACCTGGTCGCAACATTTAAAGCAGTGGTCGGCAACCTTTTTCGCACAGCGGACCGGTTTGAAACTGAATTGTTTTTTGCGGACCGGCCTTTAAAAAATCAAAAATGTTTAAGCAATAAAACACTCATATTTATTCAGAACTGAAAATCTCGATCTAGTATTACTCTGACCAGAGTATTAAACTTTTTCAATCTTGCTGCAGCAGCATTGCTTAATTTTTTTATAGTAGCTTCTCAAACCTGATTCTTGACGTTATTCTTTCTCTTAACCAAGCGCTGTTTGATTTACAAAAGATTTACGATAAAATGACAGCATAATCAAATGTTCGCTGTTCAATTAAAAGATTTGACTTTTCAATTTGGTTAGTTTTGTGATATTGAGTAACTTTGCCACACTGGGTCACCAGAATTGAGTTATTTAGCATTTTTACAAAAACGTCCCAAAATTGCGTCTCACGTTGTAAAAATATTTTTAACCCAAAGCATTTATTCTGAAAACGCATACGGACCGGTAACAAACTTCACACGGACCGGCACCGGGCCGCGGCCCGGCGGTTGCCGACCACTGATTTAAAGTATTTATCTTCGCAGCTTGCAAGGCAATTCGGGCTGTTTTACAGACTACGCAATTATGTATCACAAGAAGCCCTCTGCATGCTCTATTTCGGATTGATATACAGTAGAGTGCAATATGGAATAATTTCTTGGGGTACTGCTGCCAAAACTTACCTGAAAACTATTCAAACCAGACTGAATCAAATTCTAAGAGCCATAACTTTTAGTAATATTCGAACTCCTGTAACATCTTTATACAAAAATCTCAACTTCTTAAAAATCTATGATATATATAGATTGGAATTGGCAAAATTTATGCGTAAAGTATATCACAAAACCCTTCCGAAAGCATTTGAAAACCAATTTACCAAATTTGCTTCCACTCGCGAACATAACACAAGACAATCTACGAAATCCGGATATTTCCGACCAAGAGTCAAACTACGAACTTGATTACGAACTGAAAAGCATGCACTGGGTTTCTTTCAAAAAAAGTTATAAAACACAATTAATTTGTAGTTATTGACTAAAACGCTTTGCCTTTGGGTCTGTAGCTACCAAACAAAACCTATATATGTCCAACTTTTGTTAATGAAGGCTATTTAAAATCAGTTATAACATAATTTCTTATCCTAAAGTTATTCTAGTCCTATGGTTTAAATTCATATATCTCCTGTTTGTTCAAATATTGTACTGTATATTATTTTCATCTTTCAGCTCGTTTTGCGTCATCTTAAAGTACACATTGTATAACTATAAATACCCTATTTCAGAAACTTGTTCTTCCGGTAATAATCAAAGACGGAGGCTAATTCAAGAACTCCAACTTTTTTATTGACGTTTCGCTCAGCAATTCACGCCGAGCTTCTTCAGAATAATAGGTGCCAGGGTGGAAAATCCAGCCCTGGCAGAGAACAGCAAAATAGTAGCACTTCTTAAACTGAACTGATTATGGTAAAGCAAAAAAGTATGATAGAAATATTGTGAACTGTTGCGTCATAAGGACAATAATTATTAAATGAAATGAATTAACAAGCGTAGAGATACAAAAACGATAGAAAACAATTTGGCATAAGAACAATTTGGCAGAACACTTTGGCAGAAAAACAATTTGCCAAAACTGCCAAAAAAACAATAATTTGCCAAAACACAAACGGGCCACCCTCAACCAAACGCCAGAACAATTATCTGCTCTCTGCGTTCACGCAATGGAATTTGAACACAATATTGATCGGATAAATGCAAAGATTTTGAAGGTGGAAAACAATTACTCGAAACGTCTTGTTTCTGAAGCTCGGTTCATTAACTCCCGACCCAATTTGACAGAACACAAGCGGGCCACCCTCAACCAAAAGCCAGAACAAAAATGCAGAAAAACAATTTGCCAAAGATGCCAAAAAAACAATTTGCCAAAACACAAACGGGCCACCCTCAACCAAAAGCCAGAACAATCTGCACTCTGCGTTCACGCAATGGAATTTGAACACAATATTGATCGGATAAATGCAAAGATTTTGAAGGCGGAAAACAATTACTCCAAACGTCTTGTTTCTGAAGCTTGGTTCATTAACTCCCGACCCAATGTTATGAACAGGTCTGATGGTGATAAGCTTCCACAAGTTTATCAAATATTGTTTTAGTAATTCTTATGCCAAATTGTTTTTTACCGTTTTTGTACCTCTACGCTTGTTAATTCATTTCATTTAATAGTTATTGTCCTTATGACGCAACAGTTCACAATATTTCTATCATCCTTTTTTGCTTTACCATAATCAGTTCAGTTTAAGTGCTACTATTTTGCTGTTCTCTGCCAGGGCTGGCACCTGCTATTCTGAAGAAGCTCGGCGTGAATTGCTGAGCGAAACGTCAATAAAAAGGTTGGAGTTCTTGAATTAGCCTCCGTCTTTGATTGTTACCGGAAGAACAAGTTTCTGAAATAGTTAGCCTAGCCTGCTATGCCCGGTAAACAAAATCCCCCTAAAAAACGTTTCCTACTATGCCGTGTATAAATACCCTGTCGCATTTTTGAATTACGTGTGTTATTGCCTCGCACTTCTCAACTCGTTGTTACACAGTGCCGAAAGGAAGCATCTTGACTCGAAAACGGCCCGGTCACTCGATGCTTCCTTGCCTACTTGCTTATTTTCTCTCTTGTGCGTGATTGTATTTTATGTTTCGTGCATAGGCCTATATGGCACGAAATAAATATCTATCTATCTATCTATCACGTATACAGTCGCGGAAACAACGAGGGCAGTAAGCTTTTTTGGAGCATACGAAACGATAAAGTGGGGATGATCAATAACTCAACTCCAATTAACGTTATTTCCTACACCGATAAGGTGATGAGTAGAGAAATAGTAGAACTTCATAAATCGTATTGATACACGTAAAACCAGAATGGAAGCGATTTAATTTATTTCTCCGGTTAGAAAAAGCAATTTTGTTGGCAAAGAATTGCGAGGGTTAGCACTGCCTAGCAAAACAAAGTGAATTAAAAAATTTACATACATTCAAAAAAATTTAAAAACTAGGCTATAGATACTTTGCACAGTCCGCCGTTTTTTTTTTGGCAGCTGCTTCTTTTATCGATTTTGAAGGTTAGTTGTTAACGTCAAAATCAAGTCTGAAAAAAGCAAAGCTACCACCTTCCCGCGAATTAGCCCCGCCTTTCGCATTATGAAAAATTACACTGCAAATACAGTAGGCTACATTTCTTTTGAGTGACTATCTGCATAGTCAGTGCAGATGGTGGGATATACAATACATTGGTGGAGGAGCCTAGTTTTGAGTTTAGTTGCTATTGTTTACTATAAACGATACTGGCAACAACTACTGTGCCTCGCCTCGTCTCAAAATCAAAATGTAGGCTTAACTGTAAAATGCTTTTTCCATGCTGAAAGCTTAGATCAGTGATTCTTAATTTTTTCTGAGCTGTGGCCCCTTGACTCTACCTCTAAAAGATCGTGCCCCCTATAGTGTGTAAGTTTAAAAGCACCGGTCTGTTATAATAATTCATTAATGATTCCTTTTCCTACCATCGTGGCTTGCAAGAGAACACTCTGCGCTCTGTGATCCCTTTGGGGGGCCAAGGGACACGGTTGAGAAGTTGAGAACCCCTGGCTTGGATGCTACCAATTGTTGGTTTGCCTTTTATATATTAAGATGCTCAATTTGACATTCACAAGCCGCAAATTCTTTTTTTTTTTGCTATAAGAAGATTTCACTTTTTCTGTTCCCCCACCCCACAAACAAAATTTAAAAAAAAACATCTCTGGATTTAAGCTCTTTCCTGAGTTTCAATTTCGATGGTAGGCCTATGAAGTTTCAAATACATTTATGCAGAGGTATTATTGCAGAAACAAGCGCGTAAATTAGAACCCTCCCTAAAAAAAGTGGGGGGGCAGGGCCCACCCGGCCAACCCCTCGCTACAAAACAAAAATGATAATAATAATCAATACAAAAATGCACACTCAAAATACGCCAAATTTTCAATTGCGATTAGAATTTAAACGGTAATTCAGAATTGCCGTTTCATTTTTTTTGTCGTTGTTTTGCAAACCACTCATCATGTGTCATATTTGAGAATTAAATGCTTTTTAAAATTTTTCTTAAATTTGAGAAAATTAATACCTGCATTTTCTAGTTCATTTAGAACATCAGACCATATGAGAGGACCACGAACTGACAGTGACCTTCGAGCAAATTTAGTATTACACTAGTTCTTATTATATAATAATTATCTTGCACTGCACTTTTTCTGGTTTCATATGAATGAATTTTGGCGATCGGACAATAATTAATCAACTGCAGGCCTGAGCGTTAATTCGTGCTGAATTTGTTTATATGTTTCGCAACTTCAGTAGTATATATGTCTTCCAGCAGCAAAATTTGTAATTGGCTAAACAAGGGACTCGAAGGTGCACGATATTCACTGCCGGCAATTAATCGAATAATATGTTTTTGTAAAATTTTAAAAGGTTTTAAATTACAACTTGATGCACTTCCCCACGTATTTATGCAATACGAAAGATGTGAATATATCAGGGAATAATAAACTAACTTAAGCGTACAAGTATTGACATAGTTCCTCAACCTAGCAATCGCCCATGCTCCAGAACTAATTTTTTTGCAAACTTGTTTAATGTGATGCTTCCAGTCTAGGTTATTATCTACTAATACACCTAGATCAGGGGTGTCCGAACTTTTTTCAAGGAGGGCCAGATTTGATAATGTGAAAGTGATCAAGGGCCAACAACCTTTGATGGTATTGTTTTGCACTACAAAAGATGCATATTAGTGTGGAATAGCTTAATTTAATGTTGTCGATTTCGCACAACTTAGCAGCGTACAAGTTAAAAAGCATTTTGTTCTACTACACAATATCTGCACTTCTACCAAAAATTGAAACATCCAAAAAGTAAAATGCAGCTGTGTCAATATGAAGAATGAAACTGAGATCTTCATTTCAATACACTGGTCAAGCATGGTTCGAGATTAGCGATATTTAAACGTAAAGTATCACGTAGGTGGGCATCACTCGGTTTTGATTATTACCTAAATGGGCATATGAATTGCTTGTTTTCGATTATTAGGTAGTCATTGTTCTAAGTTTATGTCGCCAGTTTTTTCTAGTTTCTCTCAGAAAGCTTTGCCATTATTCCGAATGAAAAAAGAAACTTGCGAGTTGGATTAGTATGACTATAAACTTTATGTCTGTGACTCTGTGGGCCAAAAATAACACATTGTGCGACCAGAGGGGCGGGCCGTATGGAAACTTATTGCGGGCTGTAAATGACCCACGGACCGGACTTTGGACACCCCTGACCTAGATATTTATTGCATTCTTTCTTAGATATAACGTAATTATCTATCTTGATTTCAAATTTGAGATGTTTATCTAATATTTTTTTTTTTGGTAACAATCATATAGTCTACTCAGTCTTTGCAAAATTGATAAATAACTTATTATTTCTCATCCAATTTATCACGTTTGTTAACTCTTAAGTTCACATTGTTTAGTGGCTCATCTACTCTGTTACTGCACATAGTCAAGTTTGTATCATCTGCAAATAGTTCTACATTAAATTTAGTTGCTAAAGGGAGATCGTTTATATATAACAAAAATAAAAGTGGCTCTAAAGTGGACCCTTGGGGAATCCCGCAGGTAACATTGCAAAATGAAGAGCGAACATTATTTACCTCTCTAAACTACTTACGATCACTCAGATAACTTTTCAGCAGTTCAAGAGGAGATCCACAAATTCCATACTATTGATAAGAATGAAATGATCTACCGTATCAAAGGCTTTTGCTAAATCCAGGAATATTGTGTATGTTATCTTCTTATCATCAATGTTACTGATTATTTCATTGAGTATAGTAGCCAAGGCCAGTGAGGTTGAATAATTTTCGCAAAATCCATATTGATACGTAGCTATGAGTTTATTTTTTAACAAATAAGCCGATATTTTTTTGCGGAGGTACTTCAGAGTGGGACAGCGCTGTTTCGGGCTATTAGTCCTCATCAGCCGCCCTCGATGAGCTTATTTATCCGAAGGAATGACTGATCCTGGCAAGATTATTCGTTCTGGAAGATGAATGTATCTTACCTGAGGGCGGCTGATGAGGGCTAATAGCCCGAAACAGCGCTGTCCCGCCCTACGGTACGTTTCACTGGAGTGCTTTGCACTGTTGGTAATGGAGAGCTGATATAGCCTCCGACCCAACAAGAGGAAATCGTCATGACTTCCCGCCCAGTAGGCCAGGAAGGACATTGCTTTTTTAGTTATTGGAGGAACTTTTCCAATATTTTGCTAAATCCAATATTCGAAATTATAAAAAAATTTTTTTCATCCAAAACATTGTTGAAAATGGCTGGTGGGGGAATGCACATGCAGCATACCCACATCCAGTGCCGAAACTACCGCCCCCCGAACCCCCCAACCGGGGGGGGGCCGCACAAAAAGGGGGCCCCGTAACTAGTCAGTACGTAGTACTATTTAATCAACGTATGATAAAAATGCTTTAAATAAGCTTATTCTAAGAATCAATATATTTTTTGTCTTAACTCGCGCGATGTGGAGCCCCCATACCATAATTATGCTTTTGGCCATGGGGGGCCCTTGCAAATTTTTCGAAAAATAGCAGTCGCAAAACTAGCAAACAAACGTTTAGTAGCATACCAAGGGCCAGGGGCGGATCCAGGGGGGTGTGGGGGATGCACCCCCACCAGCCATTTTCAACAATGCTTTGGATAAATAAAGTTTTTTCTATAATTTCGAACCTCTTCATAACCATGGGTGCAAATCAATGGAGGGATGTATCCCCCCAATAATCCGGCAGCATCCCCTCCAATATTTTCATGTCCCAAAACTGGGCATCAGCGAAGGTGTTGACCTTTTTTTGGTCTTCACTTCATTTTGGGCAAAAAATTGATGGGCATCTGGGAACGTTAATTATGACCTTTTTTTTGGTCTTCACTTCATTGTGGGCAAAAAATTGGACATCTAAAGACGTGTCAATTTTGCTAAATCATCCCCCCCCCCCCCCCGATATTGAAAAATGGTCGATTTTGCTAAATCATCTCCCCCAATGCTTAACATAGATTTGCACCCCTGTTCATAACAATAAACCCTAGTCGCCTTAAGCACGCATAATCGAAACTGTGCTTACAAACTGCATCATATTTGATGCAGCACTCAAAGTCAGGGGCCAAAAATATGAACAAACTTTGCCAGAAAATTGTTCGAAAAGCGCTAAATTGACTATTACAGCATGCAAATTTTCAAAAAATTTTCGGGAAAGCATGCCCCCGGACCCCCTAAAGTCGTTTTTGTTACTTAAGTTGCTTAAAATAACTCTGTCGGGAAAAAATTGCGCTTGAAAAAGTGACGAAATTTGATGCACTCTCCCTGAAAAAAATTCTGAATACGCCCCTGAGATGAAACATTTTGAAAGGACATATTTACGCCCGTTTCCGGGTCTACACGTCTTTGTATTTAGTTAACATTCAACCTAATTTAAAATCACATCCCCCCACCAAAACTTTCTGGATTCGCTCCTGCCAAGGGCCCCTCATTCTCAAGTGAAAGGCGCAAAAATAAGCCTTAAAAACGTTTTTTCTTTGCATAGGTAGCGAAATGTTAGAGTAGGGTTTGCTTGCAGCATTATTTTAGTGGGTTTGGAAGGGACCTAGTTAAACAGACTACTAAACCTTGTTAAAACTGAGGAATTTTAAAGGCTCAAAACGCACAAAAAGCCTCCAAAATAAGGTCAAATTCCGCAAAATTTTCTGGGGGGGCATGCCCCCAGACCCCCCTAGCTTGGCATCGTCCCTTCGGGGCTCGCTCTTTTGCATCACCATCCAAGAAAAAATTTTTAGGGGGCCCCGAAAGATGATTTCGGGGGGGGCCCACATTGCCTAGTTTCGGCCCTGCCCACATCCCCTCTGGATACGCCCCTGGTTGAAAAGAGATGTTTTAAGCCAAAAATACCGAAGGCAATTAAGGCACGATTGTTGTAAGGAAGTCAAAGGAATGCTTTCTGGTGAAACTAGTAAAACGATATTCAAATGTTAGCGATTTAGTTCTTTTTTAAGCTACAGTACGTACATCATTTAGTTTGAAATCGTTTAGCCTTTTTTCTACGGAAGATCTGAGGGGCCGAGGGCAGTTGCATGTACGGGAGCGAGACTGCCCTGCTAAGAAAATTGCGTCATAGCTTTATTTAGCACAACAGCAAAAAACAAAATTCAGGAAACAACGCCACGTAATTCTTGTTATTATGACAATTTCAAAACCAGATTATCAAAGACAAAGTATTGAGAACTTCAAAATAAATATCAGAAAAAGAAGTAATGATGACGTTATTTGAGGCTCAATGGGGTGGGTTGTAACCAAGGGTGGAAACCTGACTACTTGGAGTTAGGGTTTCAGTTTCGGTGCGTTGAAACTCAGATGTCAGGTTTCAGTTTTGGGTTAGTTTCACGGCTGTTGAAAAGTAGGTTCCAGTTTCGGTTTCAGTTTTGCTTACCGGTACGCACAGTTACGGTTTCTGGGTTTCAGTTTCGGTTTAACTTTCATCAAAAAAAGCTATTTTATTTTGAATACGGATTATTTAAATGCTCTACCTCTTGGCGTTTTTGTTTTATTACGATGATAAGTAGCAGCTCAGATGGCCGAGTGAAGAGAGCAATATGCTTCAGAAGTTGTCGACTTGGGTACAATTCCGAGTCCGGTGAAACCAAAGACTCAAAAATTAGTATTCTCAGCTTCTCTATTTAACGCTCAGCATTTAAGGAACTGTGGTGATAATGATGGTGATGACAATTTTTAAAACCCAAAACCTTAGAAAATTTTGAGCAGGTTTTAGTTTCAGTTTCGGTTTTGACGCTTCAAGAAAAAACGGTTTTGGTTCAAGTTTAGATTTTCAAAAATTTGGCTAAGCAGGTGTCAGTTTCAGTTTGGGTTTCAAAAATTTTCTTTAAAACCGGGTTTTTAGGTTTAAGTTTAAGTTTGAGTTTCTACTCTTGGTTGTAACTCCTAACACCCCGTCGCTACGACAGTGAGCTAACCTATCGGTAACTCAACCTATCTAAGCGCATGCGTACAAGGCCTACCGGTATATGTACTCCATTTTTACAACTGCACTACGAAAGTTTACAACCATGTGCCTGATTAACTAATCGCAAAATTACGTTAAAAATATTTTAGTAACGAGAGGACGAGTTCTGAAATCCCTGTTTTACGAAGAGCAGCCAATTTATTGGTGAAAATCAAGACAAAGTCAATTTTTGGAGGGTTTTGCTGTTTGTAATCTTTTGTTTTTCTACCAATAGGCCATACTAGTAGAAAAACAAAAGATTACAAACAGCAAAACCCTCCAAAAATTGACTTTGTCTTAATTTTCACCAATAAATTGGCTGCTCTTCGTAAAACAGGGATTTCAGAACTCGTCCTCTCGTTACTAAAATATTTTTAACGTACTTTTGCGATTCTGAGATTTTTTCATCAACCAACGTAAAAAACCATAACACGCATTCCCACCAACTTTGGGGACAAAATGCCCACAAATAAAAAAGATAGCCGACAGGAAGTCCAAAAGTCCGTGTACTTACTGTGATTTGTGTTGTTTTAACGCGTAAACAATGCTCGACAATACAGGCATTAGTTAGTTGGTTAGTTAGTTGCATATTCATCCTCCTATCACAAGAAAGCGATCAAAGCGCTGTACGAGCTTGCTTAGGAGTTGCCGGCCATCTGTTTACCACACCAAGATAGGGGAATCCCGGTAAGTGCCTTTCCCAACGCCACAAGTAAACTTGCCGGCTTGTTCTCCTCACTGTCCCTTTAATGCTGAGCGTCAGGCAGGGAAGCTGTGAATACCATTTTTAAAGTCATTGGTTTGACCCGACTCGGAATCAAACCCGAGTCTACAGCACCCGAGACAGACGCTCTATACCACTCGGCTATCCACTCGGTCACCTGAGCTTTTGGACTTACGGTGGGCAAAAAAGCTAAGTAAAAAGAATTGGACTTAAAAATTTGCACCAAATAAAGAATAATAGTAATTAAGCATTTCTTGAAAATTTGAGCAAAATCCGCCGAGAATTGTTGCTTTAATTTAAAAAAGTCTAACTCCAAATAGTTTTTCGCATTTTTCTCATAACTTCATTTTTGGACTTAATGTGTTTTTGTTTCGCGCGGCAGCATAGAAGTTTGTAATGCGTGTGCAAAGCGTCAATTTTTTTTGGAATGTACAAAAAAGTGCGTTTTCGAAATGTACATACACGTAGGCCTACCATGTTTCGATAATATTATTTTTCGTTCAATCAGTTTAAGGAGTATTGTTTTTTATCTCCTCTCTGCTTTACACGCCGCTGTCAGAGTTAGCAAGTACCATAGGCTAACGCAAGGGGCACGGTGCCATGCCCCCCTGTCGGACCTGGCATTGTTGCAGAATATAAAACACATCTACACGCAAGGGCGTTGGAAGATGGGGGCTGAGGGGGCTGAAGCCCCCCTATATCTTGTTCAGCCTCCCCCATAGAAATTTTGAGCCCCCCTTCCACCGGCGCAGCCAGACATAAAAAAGGGGGGGGACAATTTTTTTCCATTGAATTACTGGTGCTAAGGTTTCAGTCAGGCCTATCAGTTTATATTGAAGAATAAGTGATTTGATTCCATTGTTGCGTTCAAGTAATTCAAAAGTTTTTTATGTCTCTGCAACAATGGAACTGTTAATGCACAAGTGTTAATTAAGGTATACTTTTTAATAACTGCGCTCTGATTTCTCCGGGAAATAGCCAAAAATCGCCTGTTTTTTTTCTCGCCGCTTTTCTGCATCTGTGCAACTGCACTGATACTACTGACTGCCCCACGCTGCGTTTATCGCAGTTGTAAGTGTAATGTAAACATGGCTTTCATCGTTGACATCAATATACTCGGGCAGTGCTCCCAGGCTGCAGCTATCAATCGCCCCCGGTGAATCGAATTCTCGCGCAGTTTTGAAGTTTTGAGTTAAGATCTGGACTAAAGCAGTTAGCGTAGCCGATTATTGCTTGCTTCATCTACACATTAAACATTTTTTTTCTAAGAACAAAGCGATCTCCTAGCTTATAGGAAAAATATATCATCCTCATTTCCTTATTCAAATACAACTTTTGAATAAGGTCCTGAGGACGAGGGGTTGGCGTAGTTGAGCTTTATTTTCTCAAGTTACAAAAAATAATTCATTCGAGAAAAATTCTTTATTGCGTACCGCTTACCTTTTTGGAATAGAAAAACAAATAATTTGCATTCTTTTGATTGGGTCAACAAAAATTTTTGTTCATTGCTGGCTGTTTATTACTGCGCTAATACGCATTTTAAGCAGAAAGAATGCGACAGCGTTTATCATTTGTTGCGTGTGGTTGTGTAAAGTGTTGAGGGCTGTCAGTTTAACACAATGGCAATCAGGGCCAGATTTAGACAATGAAAGGCCCTAAGCTATTTCCATTTTTTCCACTAGAAATCGGTGAAGACCAAAAAAAAAGGCCTTCGTCGTTCGTGATGAGGCCCCTCATTTTCTCCGAGGCACCCCATTTTCTCCGAGGTCCTAGGCTTCAGCCTGATTAGCCTATGCGTAAATCCGGCCCTGATGGCAATACAATATGGCAGGTTGTCGACACAGCCGGGCATTATTTTTATAACAACCCATGTTTATTTCCAAAAATTTGGTTCAATTGATCATTCAACAAACTATTTCCTCTCCCCCCGCTTTTCTGGCCATTTAATCAATAGTCATGCTCAAGTTAGATAGTATTTTAAACGGGGATTCCATTGTTTATAATTTTTTTAAAGTCTGTACTTTGAAAAAGGGGGGACTGGACACCTCCAATTCCCCTGGCTGCGCCGGTGCTCCCTTCACAGTTCAGCCCCCCCTTTTAAAAAATTATAACTACAGTACACCCTATCGCACTTCAACGATGGCTTAAGGCATCACTTGTTATTCGTTTCTTTTTTTCATTGATACCATTAAACCACCGTTCTAACTTTTGCAACTTTGGGACAAAAGTGAACAAAAATCGCAAAAACGTTTGAGTTTTCTGGTACCTTTGTGTACAAAGCTTTTAGAGCTTTATTATGATGCCACAGTTACATTTTCTCCAATTTTAATACTGCACAAACTTCTGGGCAAATAACAGCGAAACAGCAAAATATCAAATTAGAATTACAGTAGCTAGCTCATCCTAGGAGCAGTGGCGTAGCGAAAAATTTTAAAAGGAGGGGATGCCATAATTTCCACATTTTTTTCAAGTGTCCTTTTTTTGGCAGAACAAATTTGAAGCTGATTGAGAAACAAGAAAAGCTCTAAGGGGGGTCTGAGGGCATGATACCCCGGAAAGTTTTTAAAAATTTAGATGCTGCGAATAGCTATTTTAGTGCTTTTTGAATAATTTTCAGGCAAATTTTGTTTAAATTTTTGACCTTCATTCTGAGTGCTTCACCAAATTGTTATCCTAAGCGAGCTGGTGCTTTCCTAAGCGAGCTCGTACAGGTACAGCATATTGATCGCTTTTTCGTGATAGGCGGATAAATATGCAACTAAATACGAAAAAATATGATGCATTTGTTCGTACATTTTCGATTATGCGTGCTGGCGTAAGGCTTATCGCTATCGAAGAGGTTCGAAACTGCAGAAAAATTGTATGCATCAAAAACATTTTTGAAAATGGCTGGTGGGAAGATATGCATACCCATCATTCTACCTCCCTGGATCCGCCGCTGGCCATAAGCTACAGAAACCATCAAAAAAGTCTGGCATATTTCAATCCCTTGGCACCAGTAGTTTTGCTCTTTTTTACTAAAAGGCAGAGTCAAAAGCCCCCCCTCCCCCCAAACAAATACGCTTCCACCTAAGAGCCTGCGACTAAGAGCTAGTAAACGGATAAAAAGTTCATTTAAATGAGGTTAACACGTTTACAAACGTCGATCTGGCTACTGTGTGTTATGTTAGCTAGAGGAAAACTTGACTTCATCAAGCAGTCTCCGAGTGACTTTTTATTGAAGCAAAGTGCATGATACGCATGATGTATGTTGCGATAACCAGGAGAGCTTCGCCCCCCAGACGTTGGTATGGCAACACAAATCCCCCTAGTTAAAAGAGCTTTCAACGCCACAGCCTACGCGTCAATCGTCATCCACTAAAAATTTGATCCAATCAACGTGTGAAGTTATCCAATTAAAGTATAAAGTTATCTGGGTGATGACGTTTGGAGCGTCGTTTTTACGACGACCATGATCGCAAGGTTTATGGTTCTACTCCCAACTTAATCTCGTTGTTTCGTTTTTGGATAAGACCTTTCACGATAATTATCTCTGCTTGGTAGAACCTGGCAAGTAGCAAATTAAAGAATTCATTCATTCATTTATTGACGTACCAGTATCAAGTCAGCACAAAATTTCAACAATGCCAAAAAAAATCAATATAGCGTAAACGTTGATACAAAGGCACGCTAGAAGACCATAAAAGAGCAAAAGCTCACCGAGTCATGGCCACCCGTTGTTATTCTACCACATTTGTCTGACTCTCTTATATTAAAATAAAAAAGTAAAACAAAACAAAAAACAAAACGAACGGCAACGAAAACCTAAGCTTATTAACAATAATAATAATAAATAACAATAATGATGATAATAATCCTACGGCACAAGTAATAGGCTACAGTGTTTGGTTCAGTAGCTATGGTAATCAAACAAGAAAAATTTAAATAAACCTAGCCGGTGACCAGAGAAAAAATAATTAAGTCCTATTCGTTTCAGCGCTAGTATTTCGAAATTAAATGATCTTTCATAAATCGCTTGAATTTGTAAAAAGGGAAATTCTTCCATTCTGGTAACAAACTGTTCCAAAGCTGAAGGCCATTAAATTGTTTTGCGTTCTTTCCTGCATTACTGTTAATTGAACTCAAATAGAGGTTATTGTGGCTTGTGCTTCTAGTGTTGTAATTGTGAATTGACGCTTTTGGGGTAAAATAAAAATTACACAAATTTGGTAACTTGTTGTCAGAGCCGTAGCAGCCGCCCCCCAAACCCCCCAATTGGGGGGGGCCCACACTGCCAAAAGGGGCCCCAAATTGTCTTGAAGGACCCGAAGTTGCATCAATTCAAAAACAAAGTTTTGCTTGGCGAATCGCGTTGAATGGGATTTTTTGCGCTCAGATTCTATATATTGCAGTTTTAAAATTTTTCGCTATCGTTTACTTTCAAATAGCGTCATAAACTGCATAATGATGTCATAAACAATACACTGTGTGTAAGAGTGCGCGTAGGACTTGAAAAAGGAGGCCGGTGCAGAGTTGGATGCAATCATTTTTCAAAGCTTAAATTCAAATTCATTCCTCTTGAAAAAATTAAATTCAAATTCATTAACACCTTGTGAGCAGATTTAAAATTTTATCTATTTATTTTTTATTTATTCGCAATTTTATTCTCCTATCATGAAAAAGCGACGGGGCGCTATACGAGCTCGCTTAGGAGTTGCCGACCATCGGTCTACCACACCTAGATGGGGTAATTCCGTTTAGTGCCTTTCCCAACAGCACAACAAGCGAACTTGCCGCTTGTTTCGCGCTATCCATTATGCCGAACGTCAACCAAAAAAGCTGTGAATACCAATTTTCAAGTCATTGGTTTGACCGGACCCGGAATTGAATCCCGGAGTCCACCAATCTAGAAGCAGATGCTCTATCCACTCGGTCATCCGATCGGTAAATTAAATTCAATCCTACCCTATTTCTGTGTCAGCAACCATAATCTGACATCGAATACAAAAGTCCATTGAAAAAGGATTTGCTAGTTTGAAAACGTGTGCTTTTGAAATAGCGCAGGAATTGGACATTGGTCCGGTCTTCCTCAATCAAAAAGTAACAAAAGAAAAGAGAATGAAAATAGAAAAAGAGAATGTTTAGTTACGATGCAAATCTACATCGTACAGCTTCTGAGGAAGAGATTCAAAGCAAACTTTTTAAAACAACTGGTGGACCAGGCTATTATGTCGATACTAGAAAGTTTTAAGCTGACATGTGATGTCGCTTCTGTCTTTGCATTGCTGTTTACACCCAGCAGCTTCGTGCATGAACAGCCATTGTCAGCAATATGATCTGGCACTACCGCACGCAGGTTCAGATGCTTTGCGACGGGTTCGATTCACGGCTGGAGTCTATTGCATTTGATATTTATATCAGATGGTTGCTGATTAGAACGACACAAGCTCGTTTGGCAGTCTCCCTTTAACACCGTTGAACTTTTAATTCAATAGTAATACCTGTAAGTGCTCGCTTGCCTTGCTTCTCGAGTTTACAAAATGCGTTGTTACTGTTACCAGTGCTGAACAAAACTTCAGAAAACTGAAATTTATTAAAACGTTTATTACATCTAATATGGCAAACAGCAGACTATCTTTTTCTTTCCATTTGTTGGCATTTTTATCCACCTATCACAGAAAGCAATGGGGCGCTACACGAGCTCCCTTAGGAGTTGCCGGCCATCTGTCTACCTACCGCACTTAGATGGGGGAATCTCGTTAAGTGTTTTTCCCAACGGCACAAGCAAACTTGACGGCTTTCTTAACACTATCCCTTTAATGCTGAATGTCTAGTTGGAAAGCTGTGAATACCAATTTTTAAGTCATTGGTTTGACTTGACTAGTGATCAAACCCTCAGTCTATTCACTCCTTCAGGCTCAGAAGCACACGCTCTATCCACTCGGCCATCCGATTGGTTCTTCGCTGGCCATGTTGTCAATCGAAAGTTAATGCGCCCAATCTCCAGATTATGATGCTGTCAAAAGAACATCTGTGTCCGAAAAAGTGCGCTCTAGCTAGACCGGAGGTTTTCAACCTATTGGCCATGGCCCAACAGTGGGCCACAGAGCTTGACTAGAGAGCGACATCAGCATTCCCTAATCATGCCATCACGTTGACTTTGTACCTTTTAGCAAAAATTATTGGGCCACCATCATATTTTATCATTTTAGTGGGCCATGAGCAGAAAAAGGTAGAAAAACCCTGAGCTAAACGATGTTAATGGAAAATGAATTGGGTGTAACAAACTTGTCTTAAAATTACACCTTTTGTTTTTACACAGTGATAACGCGTTATATGTTTTAATTTTACCACAGTATTCGCATTGTGGTGAGAAACTGAGTTGTTACCCCTGGAAAAACCTAAAACAATTCATATCGAAAGCTAAGTATTGGGGACTTGAAAGGGTTTTTTGGGGGGGCCCAAAGTTGAGCTGCTACGGCACTGCTTGTTGTGTTGATGTTGGTGTATAAATTTGGAAACTTCAAGCTGATACATATCTTTAATTTTTAGTATTTTTAATTGCTTGTATAGGGAATTATTAGTAATGTGCTCATTAGTTTTAACGTTAGAAATAATTCTTACGATTTTATTTTGTAGAACTTGTAAGGGGTGAAGAACAGTGTTGTTTGTGGAACCCCACGTTAATATACCATACCGTGAATAGGATCCTACAAAACTATTGTATAACATGAGTAGGGTATTCTGGTGAACATAATGACGAAGATAGCAAAGCAATCCGCAGATTTGAGATACCTTCTTGCAAAGATGCTTTATGTGGTCATTCCATTTTAAATTTTTATTGACATGAATACCCAAATATTTAGCTACACTTGTTTTATTAACACTTTTGTTGAGCATATTTAGAGCAAAGTTGTGTAAATTTTTTTTTTGAGGAGCAAACGGCATGAAGTTGGTTTTGTCATGGTTTAGTGTTAGTTTGTTTGAGGACAGCCAACTTTGGATTTTTTTAACTTCTGCATTAGCAGTTTTGTTCAGATTTTGTAAATTCCTGTCACTCATTATCAAGACAGTATCGTCGGCAAACAATTGAACATTGAATTCAGATATTTTAGGTAGATCGTTGACATACAGCGAAAAGAGAGTAGGTCCTAAAATAGAACCTTGAGGGACACCACACTTCACTTCTAGTTTGTTAGTGGTAGAGTCATTCACATATACATATTGAAATCTTTGGGTTAAATAACTTTGAAATAGATCTAAGACATTACTCCTGATACCATACCTATCTAGTTTATACAATAGTAGCTTATGATCAACGGTATCGAATGCCTTTTTTAAATCTAGCAACAATACGCAAGTATATCTGCTGCAGTCAATATTATTACTGATTTGAGAGAAAATATCAGTTATAGCATGAGTTGTAGAATGTGATTTGCGAAAGCCCAATTGTTCGTCAACTAAAATCTTTTGCTCTTCCAAAAACTTGTTTAATCGTTTAGATATTAAAATTTCAAATATTTTGCTGATTGGTGATAGCAAGGATATCGACCTATAATTATTGGGAGAGCAATGATCTTCACCTCTATAAATTGGGATAAGAAGTCAGAAGAAATTCAACCGGAAAACTTGGAAACAAAGGCAACTCCTGAGCGAGTCTGGATTCGTCCTACGCATAGCGCCTCCGCCGCTTTTTCGTGATAGGAGGATAAAGATAAAGAAATCAAAATCAAATCAATTCGTCAAACGTCATCACCCAGATCCCAGGTTATCTTGTCGATAATTTTGCGTACCGGTAGACTATATAGCAAGGAAAAAAGTGAATGGCCTGGTGACTATTACATTCCCATGTTTATGACCTCATAGCGACTTATGATTATAAATCATAATTTTGTGGCTACCAAAACCTAATTAGAAGGGCGATTTAAGGTCACAAAAGTTACTTATTTTTGCCTGGCTCCAATTAACACAAAAAGCGTGGAATCAAAATTTGACGGGTGTGGGGCCAGTATTTAAGAAGTTATAAAGTTACAAAAAGTTACTTTTTGGATTTTTAGATTGCATTTAATTTTTTAGGTCACAAAGTTTTCTGTGCTATTTTTTGCCCAATTTTCCTTTCTTTTTTTTATTTTTTCTTGCTGCAGTTGCATGGATTTACAATCTGCATAACGCATCAAAGTGGTTATATACTAAACATAAAGCCCTTTATCTTTCAGTAATGCAGTGGCATCTTTGCGATGTCAAGACTTTGAATTTTCAAACGCTTGATTAAGCTCTTCCATTGATTAGTTTTCGTTCATAACAATACATTTTTTTGGAAGATTACACTGAGTGAAAAGCGAATGGGCTGGTACTCATAACATTCCAATTCTTATGACGTGATAGTGGCTTGTAAATCATAATATCGTATCTACCAAAACCCAGTAGCTTTCTCAACCTATGGTAGTAAACACCAATGTGCGAAGTAGGGGGGATGGGAGGGACATGTCCCCTTTAGTAAAAATAGTCGTACCCCCAGCAAAGAAAGAAAATTTGTTGTGGGGGGGATGCCAAAACGTTCCCCTCAGTGATAAGTACCGTAAGAAGTTAAATGTTTTTTATACGTGTAGCTTGTGGGTACGGACTGCGACAATACTTTTCAGCATATCTTGTAGCCATTATGGTTTCCTTCACAAACTAATCAAGAACAACCTTTTCTGTGCGTCTATTACAGAACAGAACAGCTTAATTTTTTATCAACATTCCAACACGTCAGCAGTTTTTTATAAGCCGTAGTGAAAGCACTAAGAATATGTTAAAGCAGCGGTTCCCTAACTTTTTTCAGATCATATTTGAGATTGAGAGTATGAATTAAGAAAATGTTTTATGGACCCCGCTGGGGTAGCTTACTGCTCTCCTTCGAAACCCCTTGCTTCATTTATAAAGCAAAAACCTGCCCAAAACAAACCTAATGAAGTTTTCAAAATTCTACCGTTGATAATAATTTTTGTTTATCATGCTGGTGATATATGCAAACACGCAGTACGCCCTCCACCACTGTTTTAAATTGGTCATTCATTGACCAATGACATGACCCATGGAGCGCAATTAAGGGGGGGCACAATTTTTCCATAATTTCGAACCTTTTCGGTAACAATAAGTCTTACGGCTAGTACCCTTATAGGCTGATTGAAAATGTGCGAACAAAATGCATTATATTTGGTGAAGTACTCAGAATTAGGGTCAAAAAATTTAAACAGTTTGCCTAAAAATGTTCAAAAAGCACTAAAATAGCTATTGCAGCATGTAATATTTCAAAATTTTCCCGGTAGTGCATACCCTCGGACCCCCTTAAAGCCTTTTTTGTTTTTCAATCTGCTTCAATTAGTTCTGCTGAAAAAAACTACGCTTAAAAAAATGGTGAAATTATGCCCCCCACCCCTTTAAAAATTCTTGCTACGCCACTGCATCGCCCCATGAACCATAAATACCATTTTTTAACATTGTCTTGTGATTTGGGTTCAGAATTCAGGCAAAATTGTAGACAAAATCATCCCCCCTAGTAAAAATTTTCTACTTCGCACACTGTTAAACACTTAATTTTAAAACTTTCTTTGATTTAAATGAGGGATTTATTTTAACATTCAATAAAAAATGGAGCGGTAATTAAACACCGAGAGTCTTTTATACCAATTTTTATCTATTTTAAAACCGAAGGGTTAAAATGAACAAGGTAGATGAGTATAGTTGGAATACTGATTTTCAACAACGATTAAAAAAAAAGTTGTTGCAAGCAGGCCTAGACCAAAATTATCAGAATTAACTGAACTAATTTTAAATTTTTTTTTAGCTAGAAAACATATCAGCGGTAATTCATATCAGCAAAAAGTGTGCTAACTAATAGCCATCAGACAAAATATTTTACAGCTTTCATTGACGCAACTGCTGCTGATTTTACTAGTTAAGAGCATAGTCCGTATAAGGATATACAGACAATGAAAGTAGTAAACAAAATGTGTATATTTAAAAAATGGCAACATGGGTGGCTCAGCTTTGCTTCTATATGTCTTCTACTTTCCTCTCACATTTACATTTTTTGGGGACCTGTGTATTGTGTAGATAGGTGGGCAATACCGCGGTACTTTTTCAGTACCGGTACCGTCGGTACTTTGGAAAAAACTTTGGAAAAAAGTACCGGTACCGCAGTGCCGGTACTTTTATTTCTCAATTTTAGGCGGTACTCGGTACTTTTGCAGAATCTTCTATAATAAAAAATAATACTAAAAAAAAGGTGAAGTCCGCACAACTACACCTATAGTAGCCTACACCTTCCTCAGCAATCGTTTGAAAGATTTGCTTTTAGAACATAATACTGCCATCCCGTCAAGCGCGGCAATAGAAAGATTGTTTTCCCCAGGAAAAGATGTTTTCAACCCGAAGAGGAGTGGTATTTTAGACGACCATTTCCAAATGCTTTTATTTTTGAAAAGCAATTCAGAGTAAAAGTTTTTCAATAATTTCGAATGTTCTTTTTTGCGTCACCGTCCGTTGATAAGGTTGTAACTGTAAGAGAAAGTCTCAAGACCTGGGAAGATCATTTAGCCTAACAGCCTGCGTAGGCTACTACGTGGCTTAAGTAATGTTAAACGGAGTTGCGTAGCCCTAGTGAAACGTATGCGCCCTTAGAAATGTTGTTCTTCTTGTTCAATACGATTCAAAAATGTTTACTGTATCTCAGTAGGCTTACGGATTTCAGGTTGATTTTAACGCATTTCAATGCAACTTAAAACCTAAACTTAACTATGAGAACAAGGATGACAAAAAATTTAAAGTAGTTTTAAGACGTCTTTTTCGCAGATTTCAAAATTCGTTTTTCGACTTTGACTCGTAAATACGCTTTTTCTAACCTTTTCACTGACTTATAACTCTTTTTGATACAACTTGTTTCTTTAGTGAATCTCCTTAAAAAATGCAAAAATATAAAATAATCGTGTAGTTTTTCTTTGTAAATCCGATGGTATTCCCCAGGGCTCCCCTGGGCTCCCCTGAAAACTAGGCCCCCCCAGGGCTCCCCTGAAAAAAGTGTAGGGGCCAGGGCCCCTCCGGTTCCCCCGCTTACGCCGCCTATGCAAGTATTTACAATATTTCAAACCCATCGTTGCTGATAAATAAGTCCGTCTATTGCTGCAGCTCTTCCCGTCTTACTTGGCTGGTTCAGGGCCGGATTTAGGGGGTCCCAAGGGGTCCGGACCCCGGGGCCCCTACACCAACCATCGCAAGTTACTTATACATGTGTGCAGTGTTGGGCAAAATAATTGTCTTTCAACAAACTGAATTGTTCATTTATGTTCAAGACGCATCGTTACTACAAAAGCCAGGAGTGGGTCGGCATGAGATAATTTCGCAATTAGCTTAACCTAACAATCATGTTTAGTCGTGAATTTACTTTCTGTTTATGGTAGCCCAATTTGTTCGTTTATAGGCTAGCTATATAAAGGTGAATTATCAGTGTTTTAAAAGATTTATCGTAGTTATTTTTAAAGGTAGATTGCTGCCAATTTGGCAGGATAAAGTCACAGTAGTGTTAGTTGTCATAAAAGGAAAAAGAGGTGTAGCTGTATCAGTCGTGTATAAGGAAATTCTTCAGTTTGCCGAATTTGCCCAAGTATTTCGAGATGAGCATCAAGGTAGCGAATGCAGTTTGGAAACGTTCTTATATCGGTTAATGAAGAGAAAAGAAGTTGACAAAATTTTTTCCAAATGTGAAAATAATATTGGGAATATATCTTGTTTTAATGATCTCCAACTGCTCCGGAGAACACTCCTTTTCCAAGTAAAATATAATTGAAAATAGGTTAGGTACAACACTCATGACTCAAAGCAAACTTGTTCACTTAACTGTCATGAACATGGTGTGTGATATTCTAGATCATAGGTTCTCAAAGTGCTCCTTACGGAGCCCCAGGGCTCCACGAGAGCAACCTAGGGGCTCCGCCAGCTATTTGTTTACATATTAAAATACTGACTTAGCTAATTTCGCAACTGTCCAAAGAAGCGATACCGGGATTAATAAAATTTGACTCCATCTAATTAGCACGTTTGTCAAGTGTCAAATTCACAGCCTATGATTTACCTGCAAAACGTAGATTTTTTTCTAGCTTGTGTAGGGTACATCAAAAAGGTCTGACACATTTGAAAGTTTAATTTTTAAACTTATTCAAAATTGTAACCTAGGCTAAAGGGATTTAAATTTTGCTTTGGGTTAGTTCATTACAGATTTTTATTGATAATTTTTGGTTAATGCTTTTATATAGTAGCTTAGCATAGTGTGTGTGCGTGCTATTAACCCGCAGTATTTATTCTGAGCTTAAGTGCGCGTTAAAACAGAGTGAGTTGTTACTCTAGGTGCACCGGTATAGTTAGCCTTTGATAATAGTTTTTTTTTTTTTTGCTGCTTGTACTGACGACTAGCTTGACCTCTGAAGCATTTTGTTGAAATAAACAATTTATTTTTTACATTTTCAAAAAATGGGCCTATAAGCGCACGCAGGGGGGGCCACGGTGCCATGCCCCCCTTTGGCCCTGCAATAAGGTCTATATATACTCAAACTAATAATGGTTGCAGCCTCCTGTCACTTATTTTAGCCAAGCTTCTGCTTTTAGACACACCGTCGGTAAGCTGCAAAAATATTTTGCATTGCCCAGAGTGACTGCACTCACTGCATGCCCTTTTTCAATAACAAAATGTTCTAAAATTAGTGTTTTTTATGTGAAAACCGTAAAAATTTGTTAGCGGCTGGGGGCTACGCCCCCGTAGGCCTACTCGCTTGGCGTCAGGCGGATGAGAGTTTTACCCCCAGACTCCCTAATATGGTCCCCCCTCCTTGCCAAATTCTGGGGCCCCGCTGATGGGGCCCCTACCAAACTTGGGCACTCCATCACTTAAATCCGGCAGTGGGTAGGTTATTCGCTATCCGCCAGTTCAGTGATGAGATTTATTCCTCACTCCTAACGCGCATATGCATTTTTGCTCCAACTAACTTAATCGTTTGGAGTGTCTTCACAATGACGCAACCCCATCTTAGAAAATGCGCTACATACGGCGTACGCCCCTCTTAAAACTTGTTTCCTGATAAGGGAATGATGAAAGTCTCCAACTTCCGAAAGGAAGCGGTAAAACAAAAATGTTCGAGAATCACTGCTCTACGCCCAGGGTCTCCAGTCTTGCGATGAGTTTTCATATTGTCCTCGTCCGTGGTCGCACAAAGTATTGTCCACTATTATGATCACATGAATCTAACTTAAACAGCTTTGAGTGCTTTCTAATAATCACAGACACGAAGATTAAGCGCCATGAAGAAGTTAAACGATTTACCCTAAATGATGATCCGGAGTGCAACATATTTTAAAAAATAGCGAAGCGTTCCATTAAATGTTATTGACCCTCGACTCCTTGAGCACTTTTAAATTATCAAATCTGGTCCTTCTGAAAAAAAATTGGGTACCCCTGCTATACACACTTTGATGTTAAAAATTCTGTTTCTATTTTAAAAACTTTACTAAAAGATTTGACGTCATTACGATTACGATTCATGACAAACTCCTTTCACTGAAAACTCCAGCGTAAGCTACCGGCACTTCTGGTTCTGGGGTCTCCATTTATTCAAAATCCTTAAACAATCTTTTCGTCACATTCTGCGCAAATATGGTCTCCAATAAAAAAAAGTTTTCGCTTTATGCGTTGCGACGCATTTCTAGGGGCGAGGAAAGTGATTACATTTCTTCTGATTTTTGTTGCACTAATCACTTATGTACTGTTTTATGATGGTTTGTGCATAGTCTGTAATTCGTGAATTGTGTCATACCAAGTACTACCGGTAACACTACAGTATTGAGTACCGGTAATGTAGTATGTTGCTAGCCAATAGCCATAGGCCTAATTATTATGAAACTGCAAGGGTGGATCCAGGGGGAGGATGTGGGGATGCATCCCCTTCCCATCAGCCATTTTCAAGCATGTTTTTGATGAATACAACTTTTCCATAATTTCGAACCCTTTCGATAACAATAAGCCTTTCTCTTTAAGCACGCGTAATCGAAAACGTACGAACAAAATGCAGCATATTTGGTGCAACACTCAGAATTAAGGGCAAAAAATTTAAACAAATTTGCCTAAAATTTTCTTTTTCATTCTTTTTCATTTTCATCTTTTTCATCTTTTTCAGAGCCTTTTTCATTCTCAATATGCTTCAAAATAATTCCACCGAAAACTGCGCTTCAAAATATGTCAAATTTGGGTGCCACCTCCCTGAAAAAATTTCTGAGTACGCCCCAGACATGAAAACATTTTTCAAAGGGCTTATTTACGCCTTTTTTTGGGTCCAACTTCTTTGTACTTAGTTAACATTCAACCTAATTCCAAATTTCATCCCCCCAGCTTTTTCTGGATCCGCCCAAGTGAAACTACAGTTTTAATCAAAAATCAACAAAACATAGAGCAGTAGGCCCTACTTTCTTTTTGGAACTTTTTTTAAAAGTATCGACAAAAATACCACGGTACTTTTGATTTTCAAGTACCGAGTGCAGGGGTACCGGAACGTCGTAAAGACAAGTGAGGGGGCAGCTTTTTCTAAAAACACTTTTAATACCAACGCACTGGCGAAGCTAGAAATTTTAAAAGGAGGGGATGCCATAATTTCCACATTTTTTCAAGCGTATTTTTTTCGACAGAACTAATTCGAAGCTGATTGAGAAACAAGAAAGGCTCTAGGGGGTTCCGGGGGCATGTTCCCCCGGAAGAACTTTGAAAATTTACATGCTGTAATGGCTATTTTAATGCGTTTTGAATAAATTTCACGCAAATTTTGTTTACATTTTTTGACCCTAATTCTGAGTGCTTAGCCAAATATGATGCATTTTGTTTGCACATTTTCGATTAATCGTGCTTAAAGCGTAAGGCTTATATTGCTATCGAAAAGATTCGAATTTATGGAAAAATTGTATGCATCAAAAACATTTTTGAAAACGGCTGGTGAGAGGATGCATACCCCTCATCCTACCCCCCTGGATCCGCCCCTGGCCATAAGCTACAAAAACCATCAAAAGAGTCTGGCATATTTTAGTCACTTGGCACGATTAATTTTGTTCTGTTTTACTAAAAGGCAAAATCAAAAAGGGGACCAAGGCACAATGCTCTCCCTAAATACGCTCCTGCAAACCGATTAAGATGTGCATTGTCTCGTGCAGAGAAGGTTCGATTATAACGATTCCACCGATTACGATTACAATCACGCACCCATGTAATCGATTTTCGATTACGATTATTTCACCTTGCAATCGTCACGATTACGATTACATCGCTTCGCCAAAATTGAAAATGATTTTGTTACAGCTTTCACAAAGTCAGAATTAATCAAAAAATGAAAAAATACGTTAAAGTGATGATAGCAGAGGTCATAGGTATTCGATTTAGGTAAGCTCAAATTCTAGAAGACGCAAATCTTGGCCGTAGAAACAAACACACACAAGAGTGGTGCCACAGATTCTCCCAAAATTTAATCCGAAACACTGATGTTGTCTTGTCTTACATCGGCCTAGTTTTGTTAAAGCCGAAACATTTTCGAAAACTTATCCTCTAATATGGCCTTGTCAAAAGTTGTAAGGTCACAAACATAGGCGATTAAGTAGGAATAGGAACAATCTATTTATTTCTTGAGAAAAAAGAAAACATTATTCGAAGTTATTTCATTAAATTTTTTAAAATAGTACGTTTTAAGAAACACAGATTAGGCCTTGTTTACGTTTAAAGAACACTACTAGTTCGGTTTCGAAACAAAGAACTTCAATTTGAAAGTACGTGATCAGATTTAGGTATTAAAGATACTTAATTTTTAAAACTTAACTCCCTATCAAAGCACAGTTAGGTTTCAAACATAATGATTTCAACGCGCAATTTTTATACAGAGTTTGCTTCAAAACATAAAATTAGTTTCAACACTTAAGTTCCATCAGTTTCCCAACACATCGGGTTCAGTGTCAACTGTCATCACGTAAGTTTGGTTTTAAATAAACATTTCGGTATGAAAATATTATTTAGTGTGTTAATGCTTTTCCCAGGATGTAAAAACATATCGACCCAAGTGCC
The DNA here is from genome assembly GCA_964006365.1 of Trididemnum miniatum. Taxonomy (NCBI): domain Eukaryota; kingdom Metazoa; phylum Chordata; class Ascidiacea; order Aplousobranchia; family Didemnidae; genus Trididemnum; species Trididemnum miniatum. The sequence continues at coordinate 8,314,339 of OZ023245.1, forward strand.
TCCTAAAAGTCAAAACATGTCACCATTTGCAATGAGAAATATTATTCGTTTGAATAGCAAGCTGCCCTTGTGCCCCATCCGCTCACAATGAATGTTACCAGCGACCAGAGATGGTTCGATTATATCGATTCCACCGATTGCAATTACGATTACAATTATGCACCCATGAAATCAATTTTCGATTACGATTACAATTATTTGAAAATGACGTAATCGATTTCAAATTACAGATTACGATTATAATCGAGACCTTCTCTGGTCTCGTGCCTTTTTTCTGACATGCGATTAACGGACGAATAACTGTATATCAGACGACTTTCACAGCTGCTGCTCGCTTAATGGAAACAGCCGGGGTGAGAAGCAATAAAAATGACATATCGGCAATGAAAACTTAGTATCGTTAAAAGCAGGGCCGGCGCCAAGGGGGGGCCTGGCCCCTCCAATCGACATGCTTGCCCCTCCCCCCCCCCAATCAACAAGCTTACTCTTTTGAAAACAGTGGCTTTGTGCTTAATTTCACACTTTGGTTCCCCTGATAAACGCTTGGCCCCCCTAAGTCGACTGCTCTGGCGCCGGCTCTGGTTAAAAGCACGAAAAGTTACGTTTCTATGCTATCTACTAACACTGAGTTTGTCATACCGGTACATCGAAAAACTAAAAACCTCGTCATCGCGCTTGCTCACATTATTTTTTTCACAACTCAAAGTCCAAGTCAGCAAAAAAATTACGCGAGTGCAAGTCCTAGGTAAATATTACGAGTTCTCAAAAACTGGAATCGAGTTCTACTAAAGCTGAAATAGCTGCAAAAAATGGAAGCGAAACTGAAACTACTGATACAGGGCCGTATCTAAAAAAATATTTCGGGGGGGAGGTTGACATGAATATTCACTACCGGTGTAGCAAGATTTTTTGTAGTAAAGTTTTACGAAGTTGTGTAGACTATGCTGTATTAACGGTTTTTGGCATGAACATTACAATGCTTGTTAAAGTTTTTGTTATTTGTGACTGCTACCGCTGTTTAGTGGCGCTCCAAGGATTTGGCTAAGTGGCGCAAACCGGGGGTCTGGGCGCGGAGCCCACAGATTTTTACGGTTTTCACATAAAAAGCACTCATTTAAGCACACTGTTTATCGAAAAAGGACGTACCGTACCTGCAGTTGGTGCAGACTTTGATAGATAATACAAAAATATTTTAGTAGGCCTACCTAAAAGCCTTGGTATATCTAAAAGCAGAAGCTTGGATAAAACAAATGCAAGGAGGATGCAACTTCATCAGCTTTGGCGCATTTGATTGAATGACGTGTAGGTGTGTTCTATAATCTACAACAACGACAGGGCCAGGGAGGAGGGGGCATGGCACCGTCGCTCTCCCTGAATGCGCTTATGAAGCTGATCCTGGTGATGGGCTTAACCTTACGTGGTCCAGTGTGCTAGACTCGAAATAAAAACCAATCAAAAGCACCGACGGTATTTCTCATCAAAGGCGTGAGAAATGCGTGAGCTACGTTGCTAACAGTAAAGATCCGGTTTGCAGTGAGGGTACCTTAATTCACTATGCACCTACAGTAACTGCTGTAGGCTACTTGTGTGCATGGCTGTTACTTGTTATTGTATTAGAGCTGTAGCCTAATCTCAAGCAAAATCTTAGCCCGGATCCAAACCCAAAATTTTGTGAACTGCGCAGGAATTGGCAGGTATTGTCTAAGCTAAAGACTAAATTTTCACATATCGGCAGACTGAAATCGAATTGGAACAGACCCTTAGCTTGTTGCATTCATGCAGGCTGCAGGGCAGGAACCCTTGGTTGAAAATCACCGTATTTGTATCTACACTGATTCTCACTACAAAGGATAAGCTGCAGCCCTGAGCACAAAATGAGAAAAAATTAACGAGTTTCGAAAAAGAGTAGGGCCTAAGGGGGGATTATATCACTTTCTTATTCGCATTCATGTAATTGTAAACTCATTCTATTCTTCTTCTTCATTTTTATCCTCCTGTCACGAGAAAGCGTCGGATGCGCTATGCATAGAACGAATCCAGACACGCTGAGGGGTTGATCTTGTTTTCGAGTTTTTTGCTTAAATTTTGCTTATGACCTTTTCACTTTGCTGCTTGTTAGATTCCACCAAGCAGAGATAATTGCCGTGAAGCATCTTATCCAAGGACGCAACAACGAGGCTTGGGTGGGAGTTAAACCATCAACCTCGCATCAACCTCATAAAAACGACGCTCCGAACCAATCGGCCAAGATCATTGCCTAAGTCATTTTTTGGCCAAAATGAGTTGGTATCATTAGAATTCTCAGCACTTGCGCCACTTTCTTATTTTCTTTTCGTATCGTTTCGACGACTCGGTGCTTTACCGTAACTTATTTGTATGAGTAGCCCAGTAGGCCTACACAAAGGCTTCAACTTTTTTATGGGTTCGTGTCTTATACACTCCAATACCGTTTCAGCTGGATTAATAGGGCAAATGCACGAACTGTTGCGACACCCTGTGCCTGGAGCGCTAAACATCATTATGAAGAAACGCATTATTGCAACGATGAATCGAGGGACAAAATGTTACATTTTACAACAGTACTTGCATAGGCCTACTACATTTTGATGATTAGCCTACTGGACTTGCAGTGTCTTAGTTAAAATTTACAAAAATATTTTTTTGGGCTCAATCCCTCCATATCTCCCCTTAATACGGCCTGGATTAACCATATGGCAGCTGTGCCAAATGCTGCGTCACCCCGCGCTTGGAGCGCTGACTTTTATAATTTATTAAGAAACGCATACCGCAACAATGACCCGCGGGTCAAAATGTTACATCCTACTACTGCGTACTATGCTAAGTTTTGACGATTGCAGGGCTTGGACTGTCGTAGTTCAAAGTTATAAAAACATTTCGGGGGGGGGGGGGGTTGAACTAGAGTTACCATATTTTCTCTGCGCAAAAGAAGGACAGATTCTTTGAAGGTCCTCACGTCCGCAGATGTGCAGTTTTCCGCCCCAAAATCAAGTGAAGAGCAAAAAAGCAGGTCATCACGTACGTCCAGTGATGCAAAGTAACGAAGTAGTCTTACTTAAATATGATTGCTTGACAACTAGTACTTACTTAAGTGATTTAAATTTCGACAAGGCTACTTCTACTGACGTAGGTCAATCAGAAAGTAACGCTACTTGAGTGGCTTTAAAAATGATAAGTAGTTAACATGAAGCAATGTATCACGCAAATGATAAATAATCATGCTTGATAACAAAATTGGCAACATTAGTATTAGGTGTGTTGCTGTTTTTTTTGTATATATAACTTTTACAATGACCGGCCGGTTAGCTCAGTTGCTAAGTTCACGCTATCGGAGCGGTAGGTTTGGGGTTCGACTCTCAGGCCGGTCAAATTGGCACAATGTTGCCCAGGGCCGGCGCTAGAGCAGTCGACTTAGGGGGGCCAAGCGTTTATCCGGGAGGTCAAAATTTGAAATTAAGCACAAAAGCTACTGTCTTCAAAAGAGTAAGCTTGTTAATTAGGGGACCAAGCATGTCGATTGGAGGAGCCAGGCCCCCCTTGGCGCCGGTCCTGGTATCGCCAGCGGCTCGCCACCGCTGCGATGTTTCTTCGGAGCTGTGTTGCCCAGGCGCTAAGCCGCGGAGATGAGCCCCGCCTCTCGTTACACGCATCGGCGTACTACCGCGAGTATAATGAAGATTTGATTTGAAGTTTTACAATTTTGTGATATTAAGTGATCTTTTGTTGTTTGTGTTTGGCGTGGACAATGAGGTTGCATTTTGCAGATTATGACACACTTCACTTTTTTATTTTCGTCAAATAAATGTGCTAATTATCTTAAATATACTTAAGCATCGGCAAAATATATGTCAAGTTTGGAAGTGAGCAAATTATCTTACGTCAAAATTCAACTTTATGGCCTTGGTTTTGCAAACGCTACTTTTTACTTAAGTAGCTTCAAATTGCTGGTACTTTTTGCTTTTACTTGGTTATTTTTTACATCCCCTACTTCCTACTCTACTTCAAGTACCATCAGTTTCCCCCATCAGTGACAATACTTTTACTTAACTAGATTTTTGGACTACTTTTTACACCACTGCGTACGTCGATGTCCAATTTTCCGCCCAAAATCTGGTGAAGAGCAAAAGAAAAAGGTCATCACGTCTGCAGGCCGTATTTTCAGCTGAAACATCCCAAAATTTTCGTGTAGGCATGCTTTCTCATGTTTTCGCTGTTCCAAAATGCCAAAAGGGAGGACATTTGGGCATTTTTTAATGTCCTCGTAGGACATATTATTTTTTGTTAAAAAGGAGGACGTATGGTAAGCCTAGCATAGGCGTAGCCAGGATTTCAGATTGGGAGGGGGCCCAATTTGCATTTGTTTCTGCAGTGGCTGGGGGGCGAAGTCCCCCAGACCCCCTGTTTTCCTCTTTTTCGGCCTCATCTTGAGCAACAAAACCGCAGTCGTCTTGCATGACATAGGCTACAAACTTTTTTTGGCAAACGCCGTGTCTAATACTGAAAACTGCAGCATTTTAAGCGATTTCACTCTATCTTCATATTGCTTTGGATGGCTGTCACCGTCCTTTCGGTTTTTGAAAATATTTGCTTTGTCTGAGCGGTGATACCAGGCAATTTTTGGCGTGGCAAGCCAGGATTGGCCCCATTATGTCCGTAACATGACAAAATTTAGTTTTACGACGAAGCGAAACAGAATGCCGCAGACACGATCATTCCAGGAGGTGCGGGGGCATGCTGCCCGGAAAATTTTTGCAAAATTTCACGTAAAAACACGTATCTTTGTGCATTCTAGAAACACTTTTGAAGTTATACTTGCATGACATTGGTTGCGTCTTTTGAATAAGGTTTTGTGTCTGGAGAAACTTTATCCAAAAACGAAACAAAGACAAAAGTACAATAATGCTGAGCATGCCAATGCGAAAGTCGAAACCCAGGCGGTTTGACTACAAAGCTTCACTTTATACAATTAAACCAAGCCGCTTTGCGTAACATGCCGCAAACTTGGTCATAACTTCATCGGCTAAGAGCGTGTTGTCACGGTGAACTTGCAGCAGTACGAGCGACTCCACTCTGTCTTCACTCATGCTGCTTCTGATAGCGGTTAATGTCCTTTCCGTTTTCGAAACTATTCGCTCTGCTTGGGTGGTGGTACAAGGCAACGAGGCCATAATCTGCAGCAGCGAAGAAATTGCCGGAAAACTGGTGCTGCAGGCATCTAAGGCTGTCAGGGCAGTTTGTGGTTTTTCCTCGCCGTTGCTCCACTGCAAATGCCACAGCTTGTATTCTGCCTAGACAGTTGCAATGGGATCAGTACGCAAATCAGAGTAGGTCCTACAGGTCCAATACGTCCTGCTGCAGTGGCTTGAAGTCTTTCTCCCAATCACTGGTCATGTTTGCAGGAATCAGCATTCCTAACTTGGCAGCTCGTTTTTGTTCTTCACCAAATCGCAATCGCAAGTCAGTAACAACCGCGTCCAGAGCGGGAAAAAACACGTTGAGCCTGAAACAAAGAACTAGTGTTTACGTTCTTAATATTTTGTATCCGGAAGATTGCTTCTGAAGTAACTTTCGTTACGTAATTCTGTAATACCAGCAATTGACTAAATTGCCGAATACAAACAAAACTTGATTGCAGTACACCCTGCAGTTACTCATAAAATACAACATTGAATTTTGTTTTTGTACAGTTGTAGTAGCAAGTCGCAACTTAAGAAAATTAGGCCATAAAATTACACGCTGTACATAACAAGTTTAACTATAAAAATTGAGTTACCTGTAACACTCTTCCACTGAAGTATCAACATTTCCACTGCTTGCTCTGTACTGCGATCTGTGGGGTATCCGAGGTTTGACGATCTCAATATTCAACGACTGTGCAATGGTTTGTGCACGAGTGAACATTTTAGAAAATTCTTCTTCATAGCGCATTGCTTCCAAAGCAATGACAAGATCGTTTATAGACTGCATTGCGTTTCTTACATCAATTCCCACAGTTTGCAAATTGCGTGTGGGAGGTAGCATTATGCTTGAAAGTTCTTCCAGTACTACCATTGATATGATGAAAGAAGGCAGAGAAATTGCATTGAGTAAGCCTTGGGCTGTGTTTCGAGATTCATACGAGTGCCATGGGGTCATTTGTTGTAATGCATCAACAATATAAAGCAAGAGGCTTCTGAACGCTTGCACTGCAGTGTGTCTCTCCACAAACCTGGTGGTGCACAATGAAATTAAATGTTTCTTGCTTATGCGGGTATCATACTCATTAAGGATTACGCTCTTGAGCAATGGTGTTTTTTTGCTGCTGGATTTGAAGCAGGTTACAACCTGTTCAATAGTGTCTTGAGCGTTTCTTATTGCAGGGACTGATACTGCTTTCATTGCTGATAAATTGAGGCAATGCATAGCACAGTGAAAGTAGCATGCATGGTTAGTTTCACTGCAAAACTTTGAGCTTGCACCAACTCTGTCACTGGCAAGCACAGAGGCACCGTCATAACCTTGTCCAGCGCATCTACTTAGATTCTCCCCCAGTTCTTTAACAATACTTAGAAAAATGCTTACGAACACAGAGTCAGCGAGGCGCAAATCAGCTTCAACATCTTGTGCAGTTGTTCGCTGGATTTTGTCCAGTACCGCCACAGGGTCTTTAACACAAACCCATTTTCCTTCTTTCACATATGCAAAATGCATATCGTATAACAATAGCCAACAACTCTTATTTTTGTCGATCAGTTGTTTCATCAGCAATAATCGACCGGAAGGATGCTGCTCTTGCTCGAGATATGACTTTATCTTTTATCAATGAAGCAGCCGTACTGATGAGTTCATTTTGAATTTCAGCAGAGTGATACGTAGCATTCCGTTTAGTCCTTTTCACAAAACTTGCTAGTTGGTTGTCTCCGCCTCTGATTCTGTAACGCAATAGTGCTCTAAAATTCCCGTCGTTTTCTTGAGGTGCAACATCATTTTCACATACACATCCGGCTTCATTGCGATGACCTCGTAAGGCAATGTTTTGGCGGGCACACATAAGAACTAAGTCTGCAATAGACAGTAAGTACGATCTATTGCGAAGGACTTCTTCTTGGTGTGCTTTATCCAGCTGGGAAAGGACATCATCATGTCTTGCTTCAATGACAGTTGTGTTAAAGATATCTTCCATAACCTCTGCTTCTTTGTGGTAATTGAGATTTTCATGTTTTGATAAAGCTTCGTCATTTCCTGTCAGTTTTTTAAACTGCTGCAGTGGGCGTGTAACTAAAGCTCCAGGGGCCTGGCCATGACGGTCACTACGTCCACCAACACCACCTGCATCAAAAAGGACACAGGGAAGACAAAATGCTCCTTTGCTAAGTTGGCTAACTGCTAACCAAGGAAACTGTTCTAAGTGCTTCTTCCTTAGCACCCTCTTTTGGCCTAAGCGTTCACTTCGGGCTGAAGAGGGGTGTTCATGTTCTTGCTAAGGCTGCCATGGCTGCAAAAACTTTGTTTTCTCCTCTGCTGATAACACTTTTCCTACAGCAAGCCCTATGTGGTTGGGTGGACAGCTTATTTCTGTGTTGGCAGGGGCAGTTGTCCGTTTATCTGTTGCTGAACCTGAGCATTCACCTTCTACTTGATTTTTTTCGTGTTGTTGAAACAGATCTTTGAGAATTTGAATTTAAAAAATGCAAAACAGAAAGTTGTTTTCTACGCTTTGCAGGTAGTTCATTATTAGCTCACATTGTGATCAACAGCCTGCGTTGGATTGATAAAGCATTATTATTGTCATTGTCATGCACATCCTCCCGACTCCACTGCAGGGCAAGCATTTTACCTGCACTCAAGGATTTTATAACGAAAATTTACTACGCCTTTCTCCTCTATGACATTCAAAAGTAAACCTCTGATTATATTCGAGAAATTGCCCGTGCCGTATTCATAGGCTGTTCGAAGCTTGCAGTAATTTTTAGAGCACATGATCTATATTTCCACCAATCACTATGCAACTCTAATGCCACTGAGTTCACGAAGGTTCGTATGAACTAGAAAGTTTGCAACCCATTGATAGCAAATGCATTCTGTTACGTTATAATCATTTCAATCCGTTGGAAGCTTCTCGTAAGAAATATTATGCACACGATCCAACAATGGAATATTCTGGATAGAAATTTGCACGCTGTACGATTATAGACGCAATAAACTAGCGGGCTGGGTGAACATTCTGGAAAGGCATCACACCGGCAAAGCAAAGATACGGGCCAAGCACTTCAAAACAAGATATTGAGCGAGCCATAATCCACGGAACACTCATGAAAACAACATCTTTGTTTTTTTCGAAGTTTTCATGTCCATTGAACATAAAAAAATTCAGGCCTGGTTTTCCTATCCTCCGCGGACCCACCAGCCCCCACCCTCGTTACGTCCTTGATCTTGGGGGGGGGGCTTAATTGCAACTTTTTTTTCAGACGCCACTGAGTCCCTATGTAAATTATGCTATGAGTCTGTACCATCACAAAAATACAAAAAATTTTACTATATACCTCACAAACCCTTGTTCAAATGAAACATGAAGATAACTTGGTATTGAACAAACTTATTTCATTAAATGTAGCTTAATAACTTTGTAAGCATTTTTTTTTTTTTTTATTTCAAGCCACTTAATTGCGGCTTAGGATTTTTGTGGTAGTGAAGTACATGCATCATGGAGATGACCTAGTTGAGCATCGAACCCGCGAAGCCAGCTTCGGAGCCCAATGCACCAACCACTCGGCCAACTCCTTCGTAAGCATGATGGTATACGGTAATAATAGCATTTAATACACTGGTCAGTTACTGTTCACTTTAATTCTAAGTACTGTATGTCAGTGCCGTATTTCTTTTTTTTTTTTTTGAATTGCTCTAATAGTTTGTTGCTTTCTACTGATTTTGCACATATAAGGTAATGGCAGTGCAGAACCAACCAGCATCATTACTATGCTAATTCATCAACATGCAGCTTTATCAAGCCTTCCATGTTGCAGTGGATTTCTTTGTACTTTGCTTCAGCAGTTCAGCACGTTTTCAAGTTCTTGGCATACACAGCTGTTTCTAAGCGATGGTGCTTTTACATCAAACGAAAAACTTCACTAGATTTTGGAAGAGATAAACAAGTGCCTTGTGCAAAGTGAACTTGGTGGTACACGACTTTTCTTTTGATGTAAGCTGTCACATCCTTGTTAACAAATAAAACGATGTAAGTTGCATCTTCTTCTCGAAAAATGATTATCCGAAGTTTTAAAGAAACTGTAAGTTCATTGATCATTGATTAATAATTGAGTTTCTTTGGACGAAAGCCCCTGTTTCAAGAAATCGATCTGCGTTTCATTCCATTTTTTAACAATCTTCGAAATGGTTTCACAATTTTGCAATGTTTTCTAAATTCTCCTTTTGATTAAAGTTCTGCCAGATCAACTAGTTTAGCTATCACATTAGACTTGCTGCTGCATGGCCAACTGCTTTGCTCCAGGGATCTTAACTTGTGCTTGATTGTACGAACATCTCTTTCACCTGTTCACTATCCAAGTTGCTTATTGGTGCCAAATCCAAAATAGGATCCGAAGAGTCGAGCTGATGAATATCTTCATCATTTCCAAATAATGTGCAGATGATGTTTGAGGGAAATCGAGATGGCAATCTCAGGAAGAACGGAAAGTGCCATGCTGAGATCAATGTGTGCAGTGAAATTAGTGGATAGAAAGAATAATGAGGAGTTGATGAAAATGCTGGCTTTGGAGGAAATATTATACAAAATGGCGAAAATAAATGGAGTATTGTGGCATGGACAAGTGGTTAGGAGAGATGATGATAACGTTCTAAAGAAGGCATTGATGCTTGAAGTGAATGGGCAGCGAAATCGAGGAAGGCCAAAGCAGATATGGAGGAGCAAGTTGAAGAGAATTTAAATAAAATTGGGTTGGAGGAGCACGAGGCTGCAAATCGCACAAGATGGAAAGAGGGAATGAGAGCGATCGCTGAAAGAATGAGGTGCGTCTGTCCACCCTCGACCAAGACCAAAACCCACCGGATTGAAACTGGATGATCATGATAATGCCTTATTTGTTTAACAAAGCCATCTACCTTTTGGTGAAGAGTTTGCAAGATTGGTGGAGCAACTGTGGTGGTGCAGCTGAATGAATGCCTGAACTTCCATAAGAACTTCTCCTGGCAGAGACTTGCATTGACCAATCCTATCATTGCTGATGTAGCTGAAAGCAGGTCTAGTAAAATCTAGCAAGTTTATTGGGTTGCCGTGGAGAAAATCGTCATAAAGCGCAAGTATAGTTGGAATCAATTCCCACTATCCCATTGGGTCAAAGTTAGTAATGTTTACAAAAAGTTAAACGAGATGGGCGGCCCCAACACCACAAAAAATGGAAAGAAACCCCAAACTCAGAACTAGCAAAGTATTTTACTACACTAGTCCGTGTATTGGTGGTATGAGTGATGCTGATGAATTATGATGATTTCTTATCCTCCTGTCAGTTGAAAGCGATGGAGGCACTAAACGTAAGACGAATCCAGACGTGGTTAGGAGTTGCCGTTGTTTTTTAGTTGACTTCTGCTTCTGATTTCTTTAATTTGCTGCGTGTTAGATTCCACCAAGCAGAGATAATTATCAGGAAGTATGTTATCCAAGGACGCAACAATGAGACTTGGGTTGGAGTTAACCATTAACTTTGCAATCATGGTCGTAACTCGTAGCAACAACAACGCTCCTAACCACTGCGCCATGCTGTCGACAATGTGCATGAGCAGTTTTTTGTACTCTTCTTATGGTGTACTTCCCAGAACTCTAAATGGTCTTAAAACGAGAAACATAACCTGGGCTGGAACCCTCTGGTCCACCAGTCCTCATTTCAATACAGCCTGTTTATAATAAAAGTACATCACCATTTGTGGTGTACTAACTCCATTGTAAACTATATGTGGCCTTCTTAAGCTTGTACACCGCATCAATATGACGTCATAATCCTTCAACAATGCTGAAATGATTTTTGAATCGCACCTTCAAATATTCAAAAATGAATCATTTTTAGAGTTGACCCAGAAAGTTCGATGTGGATTTGAACAAGGGTTTTTAAGTTGCACACACTTCAGAATGTTTTAGAAGTGTTAGTTATAGCTTGTAGCATACTTTTGAAGGGGACTCACTTAGATCTAAATTTTAAGCCCCCCCTATTTGAGCCAACACTTGTTGATATAGTCATAGTCTTCTTCATCAGTGTGACAACATCAAGTTGAATAACATTGGATTTTTTTCTTGCTGATTGGGGGGGGCGGCTCTCTTGCCCCCTGGCTACGCCACTGAAGCCTAGGTTGAACCCCCTCATCCTCCTCTTGATACGCCCTTGTAGACCTATTAATATCTTCGCTATGCTACAGAACAGACGTCTTACTCCGTTACTATCTCAATGGAATGCTAAGGGCAGTACGCCCCCCTGTTTCCCGTCCGGGCACCCCTGACCGAGTGGCGGTACCGACGGTACTTTTAACAAAGTGTAGAGTACCGGTACCGCCGATACTATAAAAAAATGCCGTGCTCACCTCTGATTGTGTAACAATGCATTTTTGGCTGAGTGGGTCTACTTTTAAAGCCAGCTGGGAGTCGAACCGAACCCGAATCGGTAAAAACCGTTTTTTTTCGTTGAACCCGAACCGTTTAAATTTGAGATGATTGAACCTGAACCGAACCCGAACCTTTAATATTTCAAATCTGTGAACCTGAACCGAACCCGAACCTTTAATATTTCAAATCTGTGAACCTGAACCGAACCCGAACCTTTAAAATTTTACGCAAGTAAACCGGAACAGAACCCGAACCTAATATTTTGTGAACATAAACGTGTACAGAAATCGTTTAGTAACAATGTTTGAACGTGAGCTGAATATTGTTAAAAATCTCTTGACATGTGCTGCGATATGCGTAACCATCTTTCTGCTTTTCAAAATTTAATGAGTCTGAAGGTCTGAAACAAGTCAGGACATGTCATGCCAACTTGGTAGGTTATAAATTACAGCCTACCAAGTCGAACCGAACCTGAACCGCGAACCGGTAGAAACCACTTTTTTACGGTGAACCCGAACCGAGCCCGAACCGTTTAAATTTGAGAAGATATTGAACCCGAACCTTTAAATTTTGGTGCAACTGTATGGTGTCTGAGCAGTGGCGCGGGAACATTTTTTGGACAGGGAGGGCTCAAAGTAGTAAGATCATGTCAACGTCTGGGGGGCTTCGCCCCTAGACCCCCCTTTTCTCCAATGTACGTTTTTAAGAGCAGGACGCACAGCAGACCTGTCTTGATAGACATCAATTGCATGCCCGCTCAAGTGACCGGAATTTTTTCAAGATAATTTTTTATCATGGAAAACAAGATTGTTCAGGGCCTACTTTCATTAGGCTTTTTTAACTATGCACGAATTATTACTAAGCATTTTGTGAGTGCAAGCATTTGTAAAATGCAAATACCTCAATGACAAAACCGAAAAGTATAGGCAAACAAAACTTGTCCGATCTAACTTTTGCTTTACTGATCAGTAAGGGCGATTTTTTATTGACCTAAAAATCTAAAAAAATTGACTTTATTTTATCAAAAAATTGACTTTATTGACCAAACGAAACAATTAAATAAAACAACCAGTCCATAAGAAAAAAAACACTTAAGTCACTTCAGTTAGTGCTTAGATTATAATGTACGCACATATAATGCCGCAAGTTTTCTGGCAGAAAGTTTAACTGCTCTGCGTAACTGCGCAGAATCCAGAGTCGTATTCAAGTGTTTCGCTATTCGCTGTATTGCAATCTTTGTAACATCAAAGTATGTTCGAGTAACTAATGCATTGTCTTTTCAATTCTAGTGTTTTTGACTACCGATACGTAGCGACAAAAATGTGCAACAAATGAAAACACGACGAAAAGCTTACTTTATCATACACGAATTTTGCCAAAATTGCAATCTTGCAAAGCTGTCTGAACGGATCTTCACAATCGAATCAATGAAATTACATCAAACATTATATTAATAAATTAAGCATGTGTAAAACTGTAATACCGACAACAGTCTGGCGACAGCATACACCTCCCTGGTACCACCAACAGTTACGAACTTCCATCTCTCAATTATCTGAGTTATCTCTTTTTGAGTGTAAAGTAGAATCGCGCAAAAAAAGCAAGAAAGCAAAAATTGACCTAATGAAAAAAATTGATCGAAAAAACAAAAAATTGACATTTATTGACTTTATAACTTCATCAATACTGATCCTACGACCGTGAAATTTTGTTTCCACATTGTCAAAGTTATTATCTACTTCCAATAAAAATTGACTTCATTGACCGTGAATCGCCCTACTGATCAGAGTTACATGTAACAAACAATGCCCACCAAGGTTAAAAATAACAAAAAAACACGATCAAAATAAAGCACTGAACCATTTTTTAACATAATGAAAATGTGTAGATATTGGTATTTAGGTAGGCGTGCTAGCTTAATTTTAGTAACAATCATCGGTACCAGTTTAGTAGTGATTTAGCTGCTTTATTAGGTAGAAAAAATTTAAGACCATTAAAAAACTCAACGAGAAAAGAGAACTTGCACAAGCTCATAAAAGCTTGATCAGGGGTGCCCAACCAGTCGATCGCAATCTACCGGTCGATCTGTGGATGCTTGGCTGTCGATCGCGAGCCGATTTGGCATGTACACACATTAGGTTGGTCACCAACATTTACAGTTCATGTAACGCGTCCGGGCAGTGAAAATCTGTTTGTAGCTCTTTACATAAATTTTGGTGGAATTCGGAACAAGTGAAGGATTGAGGACCGTTTTTTTATACTTCGCCGCATTTTCGTCTACGATTTGCGTGTTTCCCATGATCAGTAACGACTTTCATGAGCATTCAGAGTGGTTTGGCCTAAAGTGTTTGGCAGCTGAAGGAATTGGCAGCCATTATGCTTCTACTGGTCCATCGTCCATGACTGCTGTAAAGGTTTGCGAACGCTGACATAAAATACTGTTAAAAATGAACTTCAAACATTGAAAATTTTACCAGATTTCACGTTGACCTAGTGAATAATAGTTGAGTGATTTTTAAAAGAATAGTAATTCTTTATTGGTTAAAAGCGCCATAAAAAATATTTGCTTTGTTAAGTATGTACGTTGCGAGCATTAATCACGTCGCACTCCGTGCATAATTTTTTCGATTGTCAGGGGGGCTAAAAAAAGTCCAGGGGGGGCTTGAGCTCCCCCTGGCACCCTACTTCCCGCGCCTATGCGTCTGAGTGACTGGGCTCGCCATCAAATCCCTTACTAAGCCTGCAATCTGCTGTTACGACTCCAATCCTTAATCACAACTTCGCAAGACTCCACATCTCACTACCATGGATACATTATGCTAGCTGCTTCTGCGAGGCTTAAACTTTGACGTCAACCGAACTTGGTGAACAACTGGTCACGTGTCCGTGTGTCACAATGCATATGAAATCGTGAGAGACCGCAGTCAAAACCGATTGGATGATTGTATTCACGAAGAAGTATCACGCCATTGCTGTCGAGACTAATAAGTGGTTGACGAAGGCAGATAAAAGCAGCAGTGGCATCGTGCGTTAGTTATGAAGAAGGGAAGGCGACTCTGTTACCACTACCGACTCCCATAAATAGTGATGTGCTAGCCTAAGATAAATTAGTTCTCAGTCAAGTGTTTTATTTTATCTGGTTGCGTTAGTCTAGGACCGTTACTTGTGTAGGTTTATAGGTTAGTATTTCACTTACGTAGTTTGAGATTTTATGCACTGATTTTATGTACTGCATCTGGGGAGATTCGCAATAGTAGGACTGTAGTTATTCTGTTAGATAGAAAGGAGAGGGAGAATACAAGCGACGTCGGGAGAGTTAGGTTTTTTAGTGTTGACTATGTGCATTTAACCGTAGATTCTATTTGAATAAGGGAACCGGAATTCCATTGGAATAAGGGAACTGGATATTCTATTCGAGTAACATGAGAGTAGTTGTAATAAATTGTGACTTGATGAATCGATGGGTTTGATTTCTGCTTTTTCCCATGAGGTCATCAGGAGCCGAGTTACGTCAAGGAGGAATTGCGTCGCTTCTGAAATCATAAGTAGGTTAAAACGGAAAGTAAAGAACAGTATATACCGCAACTTATAACGACAAGGACAAACCTAGTCCACCCACGTGTTTTCTGGGTGGCGAACACGCTCAACCAGCCTACGAAAAACTTTTGTGTGGCTTATTTGCCGCTTGGCTGACTCCCAAATCAGGGCCAGTGACAGTACGGGAGGCGCAGACGCTACAACTGAACCAAACCTGAACCCAAATTTTTGAAAAGTCCTGAACCTGAACCGGAACTGAACCGTTGAAAATTAAATTTCTTGAACTTGAAACCACTTTTTTACGGTGAACCCGAACCGAGCCCGAACCGTTTAAATTTGAGAAGATATTGAACCCGAACCTTTAAATTTTGGTGCAACTGAACCAAACCTGAACCCAAATTTTTGAAAAGTCCTGAAGCTGAACCGGAACTGAACCGTTGAAAATTAAATTTTTTGAACCTGAATCGGAACCGGAGCGATATATTTAAACGGTTCGACTCCCTGTACAGTGTAAAGCCGATTGCCTAAAAATTATGTAAGTAGGCCTACACTGTTATAAAAATTATGTAAGTATACTTAATATAAATACACTGTGCCGTTGCCTAAAAAATATTTTCCCGATTGTACAACACAATTTACAGTATGTGGTATCATAGTGACAATGGTGATACGATAAAAATTATTCGAAAAAAAAAAATCGATTGGGGCACGAAATTTTGCTTAGGCGGGAAGCACATGGTATTACCAAGGGATGAAGCAGAACCATGCAAGTAGTGTCGCGTGATCGTGTCGGATAAAAAAAAACAGCGGTAGACTGAGACAAAATTAAGCAAATGGAGGTTAAGCTATAGTAAAAACGGAAACAGTTGTAGCCTGGTAGAAAATTACCGTACTAAATACTAAACTAAGAAAGAAACTCTAAAGAGCGCTTAGCGCGAAGCAGTCTGTAGGGTAATTTTGCCAATTATTTATTTGTTAAACATTAAACTAGCAATGCATAATAAACTACCCGTAGCACGTGTGCTGAATGGCACCTGCACACAGGTACAGTGTACCGGTGCCGATAGTAGGTGCCATGGTTAAGTGAATAGAAAGTTAAGCTTGTCAATGCACAGATGCATATATCGGTACCAGTATTCATTTTTCAGTGGTTAAAGTATGACCTACCATAAAGAATACCAGCAGAGTTGCTAAAAAGAAAACAGCTCTAAGTAAACTCTAGGCCTATAACTTGTGCCATTTACAGTTATGTATTTAGCTAAGCGTCAAAGGCTAGTCATTCCGTATCACAGTGGCAATGTCACACAGCTTCATGCAATAAACAGACACTACACTGTACAGCAGCTGTTGAATTTATTTGTATATCAGTACCGTATTTTCCAGGGTTTAAATCAAATTGTTGACCCCTAAAATTGTAGTTGGAAGACTATATTAGGGTTGACTTACCACTGTACCGGTATATATGCCGAGTAGACTTTACAGCTTTATGATACTGGTATGTACCGGTACATTAAAAAATTATTTTATTGAAAAATGTTTGTACAAATACAATGGTAACGGTACATATGGTAATGAGTGACACCACAATCTAACAATTCATATCTATCAAATTCATCTTCCTCATTGCTTGATTTAAACAGTTCTGACGTTTCCACATCAACATACTGGTAGTTGTTGAAAAATAAAAAAACAATATCTATTTAGCAACTCCTTACATGAAAATACCTGCAATAATACAGTAAATCTTGAAACACTCTTACTGGTAGTCTAGAAGAAAGGGGGTTGACTTATACGGCGAGTACCGATATGGCTTGAAATTCTACTTTTTAGGCCCAGAAATTTAGGTCGATTTATCTCTTGGATGGACTTATGCCCCAGAAAATATGGTAGCGTATATGTATGTATGCGGTAGCTTACCATGTAATACGTTATAAATACTCCACTATTGCCCAGTGGCATAAGCTGGTAGGTTTAATTTTTGTTGATAATACTATAAAACTTTTTCTATTATTTTTTAAAGAGTGTAAAGTGTTAGTGTGTGCCTTTATAGAAATGGTGGAGATGGAGCAGGGCTTCAAGTTTTTGCAAGGAAAATGAAGGTTATATTAATTGATGATAAACTTTTGAAAATGTGCATTATTGATATTGCTAGTTTCACCTGAGTAAATAAATTTACCAATTCCAATATTGCGATTAATCTGGAACTTGCATTTTTTTTCACTATTTGTGCTTGATTCATTGTGGTTATTAGTGGATGCGCACTTGCACAAGGTTATTAGGGAAGTTTATATTTTTGTTTTTGTTTATTTTGGAAAATTCTTTAATAAACTACAAGTAAAACACAAATCTTTGGTAAGACATTCTGCAGTTCTGGAAAACAAACATTCATGAGTAAAACTATTGCTTTCTCGTCAGTCAAAACAAGCAAAAGGAAATAATTGTGTTTTTTACTGTGGTAGTGTACGGTACCGGTAGCCGATTCCAAGTTTAACAGTGGCTGTAACAATTCAACTTCCATGTAAAAATGCTTAGTTTCGACACCCACTCTAGGAACAGAAACAGTAGCTCTTAGTATTACAGGCAATCTAATAAAATCACCAATTTAGTATGGTACCATCATAGCTTACCATTTTTTTTTGTGAAGTTTGTGATGTTATGGCTGAATGTTATAGTAAGTACGGTATCCAAGATTAGCAGAAAATGACTTTCATTGTTGGCTGCAAAACTGTGACGTTGATGACTGAATGGTTAGAATCTGAAACTATTGATGATATAGCCTACTGCTCTAGAGTTGGTTTTGATTTTTGTCATAGCTTTACTCCTGTCATCTGGATAACAATAGGATTTTAGAAAATGAAAAAGAATGGAGTATACTATTAACAGGGGCACACCCAGAAAATTTCAAAGGGGTGGGTGGAGGAATTTGAAAGAAAACTCGATCTCACTCTCAGAAGCGGATCCAGAAAATTTTGGTGGGGGTGATGAAATTTTTATTTAGGTCGAGTGTTAACTAAATACAAAAACGTTGGACCCCCAAAAAGCGTAAACAGCCCTTTGAAAATGTTTTCATGTCTGTGACGTATTTAAGAATTTTTTCAGGGAAGGGGCACCCAAACTTGCCTTATCCTCAAGTGTGCTTTTCCAGGCAGAATTATTTTGAAGCAAGTTGGGAATAAAAAAAGGGCTGCATGGGGGGTCGGGGGGCATGCTCGCCCGAAAAATTTTTGAAAATTTACATGCTGTAATGGCCATTTTAGCACTTTTTGAACAACTTTTCTGCAAATTTTGTTTAAGTTTTTTGCCCCTAAATCTGAGTGTTTCACCAAATATGATGCATTTTGTTCGTACATTTTTGATTATGCGTGCTTTGAGCGTAAGACTTATTGTTACTAAAAAGGTTCAAAATTATGGAAAAACTGTATTCATCAAAAACATGTTTGAAAATGGCTGGTGGGGAGGGTGCATCCCTCCTGGTTCCGCTCATGCCCACACGGATAATAATGTCTCTTACCACTACACCAACCAGCCGATTTGGCTTCAGCATGATATGCGGCAAATTTTGTCACAGCTGTGTTAAAATAACAGCATGTGCTGCACTTGCACAGTTTGGACACTTCACCTTAAAACAAAAGTTCGGTTTGAAAAGGAGGGGGTTTCGACCCGCCAACCCCTGGGTGCGCCACTGAGTATTAATGTGCTTGGTTACAAAAAATCAGAGGTGGGCATTTTGCAATTTGAAGTGCAACTTGCATAATGTTTATACCTTTTTTGTTGCCCAACTTGCACTTCGCTTAAACAAAGTAAATGCTGCTGGCTCTTTACAGATTGCTTTAATTCAATTTTTGACTCAAGCAGTTGATGAAATTATTTTTCACAGAGTTTAAACCTAAACAATTTTTTATTTGCTGCTCTACAAGGCAGGTTACGGTTGTTTCTCAAAATGCTGTGTAGTGGTGTGATTTAGGTCATGACCTCTTAGCCTACTGTTGTGCAGCTAATGTTGCTCTTGTGTTGATATAAGAAAACGTAACGTCTTTGGTGGTACGTACCTTATTAAGAAAGCTTTTCTGTCAAAAGTTGCTCTGGTTTTGTATGCTAAGAATTTGATTGTGAAAGTTGTGTTGCACTTTTACTTTTGTAAAAAAATGCTTGCCCTGTGCTTCAACGTTCCAAAAACTTTAATTGCAAACGTTGCATTGCACTTCCATTATTTTAAAAATCTTTTTGTGCTATCGTAGTTGTGTTGCATTTCATTAATTTAAAAAAAAAACTTTGCAATTTCTTGTGCTGTGCCTCAATTTATTCAGAAAAAATTCCCACTTCTGCAAAGCATGAATAGGGTCTTAGATAAAAAATTGGGGGATGACAAATTTCTCTTTAGCCATGAAGATTTTTTGATGTACAATACGGTTAGACCGGGTGCCCGGAGGGTTTATTTCAGTAAACATCGCCAAAAGTTTGACCACACCAAAATTTGCACTCTTACAGGTACTTTCAAAATATTTATTGCTGCCGGGGTGGATCCGCATTGTGTACCTAAATAGAGTATCAATCGAAGCACGTAAAAACAATTTAAAGGTAAAGGTCTTTATGATATAGTTCATTATAACTGGCATCCCAGCAGAGCATTTATCCTCTGTTGCAGAGGATTGAGATGCTTGGAGGCTCCAACTCGAGTCGCTGCTTCCGCGACCCTCCAAGGATAAGCGGGTCTAGATAAGTAAGTAAGTAAATAACTTCCATGCTCTCATTCCACTCTGATTTAAAACAGTATATAACCAATTTGTTCTGCTTTAATTGGGGGCTTACCAATTCTTTGGCATGAGAAAACCTCTTGATCGAGGAACATTAAAGATATTGCTTTGGAAGGACGACTGATATTTTATTATTTGGCTGCCGAGAGAATAGAGACGGATGCAAAATTGCTATTTAAATATTCAGTGTTGTATAAGCTATTTAAAGGCGTGATTACAATTTATGGCTTTAGGCAAGTTTGCCATCTTTTCTCATTAAAACGCACCAGCCTATTTTTGCTTCAATACTTTCCCCAAATTCCTTAGTTGATCGAGATAAATTTGAGTAAAATTGCTGTCATCGGTATTTTCATGTTCAGTACATCACTACGTGTGATTTGGCACAACTTTTAGCTTTGCTCTCACTTACTTGAAAAATATCAGGTGACGTCGTGACATCATACTGGTACAAAATCGTTGCTGTCGGGGGTTATCCTCAGATAAAATTGCTGTCATGGGTGTTTCGATGTTCAGTGCATTAATACGCGTGATTTGGCACAGCTTTTAGCCGTGCCATCATTCACTGAAATATACAAATGTCATTTTTGGTCCCCTTAAAATGGGTAATTTGGGGTGAAATCCTCGGATCTGCCCCACCAGCAATAAATATTTTGAAAGTACTCGTAAGTGCACAAGTTTTGATGCTGTCAAACTTTTTGCCGTTGTTCACTTAAGTAAACCCTCTGCGTGCCCGGTCTACGTATTTTACAGACCATAAAGTGCACTTTAAATCCTTTTTTTTCTCAAAAATTGGTCTTGCACCTTGTAAGCTAGGCCTAGTGCACCTAATGTATGGATCAGGTAGTGCTTTCAGAGCTTGACCAATATATCGGTCAGCCGATATTTATCGGTCGATAATGAGGTTGGCCGATATATCGTATCGGCCGTCTTCTAACGATAAATTATCGGCAATTAACCAAAACGTCTTATTTACGATTTTGCAATAAATGCAAGTTTTTTCGGCACTTTTGCATGCGCAGTTGTGCACACATTCAAGCCCGAAAACGACGCTTTAGAAAGCGTGCACTCACACTCAAATGACAAGTAGGACCTTCAAATTTTCAGAGTATATGCATATCAATGTGTGGAACAAAAATATGCCCAGTAATTGTCTTCGACCTTTGACCTAGAGTAATACTTTTGATCTTTGTAACACTACCGACCTTTGACCTGGGATAATTGTCTTTGACCTGGGGTTGAGCTCTAAGTGCTTTATGCTTTATTGCCTACACTTGAAACTAGTACCGGTACTTTCTAGTGATAGGATAAAACTGCTACTTAATACAATGATATAAAGTGAGCTTTATATGATAGCCCGATACTCCTTAAGAAACGTTGCATCTTATAGCCCAGTGCACCTTATCACCGGCGCAGCCAGAAAGAAAAAAAAAGGGGGGGGACAATTTTTTTCATTGAATTATCGTATCGCTACTAAGAAGGTTTCAGCCGGGCCTATTAGTTTGTATTAAAGAATGAGTGATTTGATTCTATTGTTGCGCCGCAGTCAGACTGTAAATCTGAAGTTTTTTTTTGCCTCTGCAAGACTGGAATTGTTACTGCTAATCACTGCGCACTGATTAATACGGGAAGTAAAATCGCCCGCATTTTTTCTTGTTACTTTTCTGCAAGTGTGCAACTGATGACATGTGCAAATGAGCAGTAAGCACTGTATAGATGGCTTGATGGCACACTTTTTAGGGACAGAGCGCTAATGCACTCTTTTTACTAGAAAGAATATAAAAGCGATTGATCATATGTTGCGTTTGGTTTTATAAGTGTTGGGGCAGTTAGTTCAATGCAATGGCAATACGATATGGCAAGTTATCGCTGCAGCGGCATTATTCTTACTACCCTCTTCACTTCTGGCAATTTGATCATGCTCAGGCTAAAAATATTTTAACAGAGATAGCATAGTTTAATAACTTTTTTAAATCTGTACGTTGCAAAGAGGAGGGTACTAGACCCCTAATCCCCTTCCCTGGCTGCACCGGTGCACCTTATGTATAACAAAAAAAGAAAACGAATCAGAGCAATTTATTGACAATGAGCCTTATAATTGAGTGCACCTTCAAGTCCGTAAGATATGGTAAGTGACCTGAGATCACATTTGAGCTACTCATCATTTATATTCACATCAGCAGTACGTTACGGTACCTCAAGTTTACTAGTCTATCTTCCAGTCACCATATGCAATTACTAGGGATGTGCCTCAGGAAAAATTACGTCGACTCACCGAGTAACGAGTATTAACAACATTACTTTGCGAGTCCGAGTATCTATGATGCCACGCGTGATGGGAAGTTAGCTTTTGCCTTTTTAATTTTCCTGCATTAAGCTGCTTCAGAATCATTGGGTTAATCAGTAACAATGGTATTTGGTTTAGGTATACTGAGGTCGAATGGCAACATCTGGGCAGTACAATGCAGTAATGACAATGTACCCCATAGGTAGCTTATCAAGAAAAAAGACAGTAATGTTCTTGAATCAACAGTCGTGTTTTGTGCTGTACAATAGATAGAAACACAATTCACAATATGTCAATGTCGAAATAGGAATAGTATGGTAAGAAAGTCTGTCATAAGGCTCAGAAGTCATTGCGCCGTAAAACAGTAACAAGGTTGTGACGTCATAAATCTCTAATATTTTCTTGATTCTTGAATTCGTTGCGCTATATTTGCAAAAAAGGCGAAAACTTGTTTCTTCAACCTTCAAGCAGTTACGGCTTGCAGGTTGCAGTGCCGGGGTCAAAAAAGAAACTACCACCGTTGAGTTGGTAACTTGGGTTGAAGTAAAAAAAAACTTTCATTGTTTACTCGGTGGAGTATCAGTTGTAGTAGTGGTGTCTTTTATTTCTGCACCGTCAAAGTAAATAAAACACGGCAATATAGGATTTCAAATACAAACGAACACAGAAAAGGGAAGAAACAACAAAATGATTAAAATAGTAACATGCAAGCAAGAATGAAACTTGAAGATGAGGGAATTAATAGGCATAGTCGCAGCACTCGACTAAAGTAAAACAGAGTAAGAAAAGAATAAACAAAAACCAAGCATATGACGGCAAGATAAAAAGAGACACTGGAGAGACCACAGCTCCAACACCGCCATGATATAGTGCGATGGTAGGAGCCATAACAGTTTACGGCATTTCGAGGTTACTCACTGTTGTCACAGTGCAACTAGAAAACACGGAGAGACCCAGCCTTACCCCAGATTAATCGCCGTTAAGACCATAGAGTTACCACGAAAGGCCAGACAGGCCAGGAAACCTACCAAAAGAAATTCTGTCCAGCATACCGCAGATTTACGACCCCTATCACTAAACAGAGATAGAAAAAAAGAGTTTTTATCTCCTAATTAATATAGTTTTTGTTAAGATTTTAACATTACACCATGCAAGAGTATATACAGAGATTGTGTATTAAGTTTTGACAAGATCAAGTTGTTTACGAATCTAGGGGCAAAACTGTTTCAGGAATTAATACTCAGCCAGGTCCAAGTAATGAAAATGCTTTAATACTCGGCCAAGTACTTGTACTTGACTCGCCACATACTGGTACCTAGCAAATGCAGGAAAGCCTAGTGCAGTGCTGTGCTAACTGTAGTATGCGTTCCGGCATCAGTACGCAAGCAGTTGACAGCTGGTACATGGTCAGTTAGACCATAAGTATGCTGAATATTATTGTACATTGATAAGAGCATGTTTTTACCCAGGTCGTTAGAGTATTTTTTTGTTCTAAACATGATTTCACATACTTTTTTAGGTTTTCATGACCACATGGCATTTCATTAGAGAGATTAAAACCATTTTTGACTTCGTTGATGGCATATTGATGTGTGTTAAACAACATTTCTCTTGTCCATTGTTTCTGTTTGAAAGACATTATTATCGAGTGACAAAAAGTGTGCTGCCGGTGCACCAGGCCTATGTTAAAAAGTTTGACTACCACTGGCCTAGTGAATGTAAGGTTAGTTTCTAAACTCTAAAGCTTACACTGGCTACTGCACTCCTTTTAAATCACCAACCAATTCTCGCACCCCCTTCTAGAATTGAGTTAATAGCGAGTTTCACAAATATGAGATACTAGAACCTACACTCAGAATAAGAGTAAGTTAGCGTAACTCTCCAATACCTTTACCTGTATTTACCTAGACCTATCGTTGGATTGTACCAGCAGGGGCTAAACTTTAATTTAAAGAACTTTCTAGTGAAAAAAGTTAATTTAAAGCTTTGTTTATTTTGGAAAAAGTAGGAACTGCCTAGGCTAATTGAGAAAGACCTCCAGTTGGCTGTGAATTTTTGCTTAAGCAAAATGCTGATAACACAGCAATCTCTAGATGTAGCAAATCGCTTTTGCCTTAAAACATCGCCTCAAAAATTGCTTATTTTAACTTCTACGAGAGAGAAAAGACTTGCTACCAAGCCTACTGGTTTGTCGTGGCAGACCTGCAAACCCTCGTTAAAAAATTCTTACAATTTTGGTCATGAAAAAAATATCGATCATTGATTGCGCTGTTTGAATCACCAGATTTGAGAAAAAAATGACGCTCCCAGTGTTGTGCGAACAGCATAATCGAAACAAACGTGATTGCAATCTCGAAGATGACTTAATGTCAAAGTGGTATCAACGTCTTGGTGTGATCGCACCTCTACGTGAACAATAGAAAGAACAAGCCGGCAAGTGACCTGCTGCGTCGTTGGGAAAGTACCCAAAAAGATTATCTACTTCCGTTTATACCATTGGAATTTCAATGCAATTGTAACGTCATAATAGGCAATGGAAATCGCATGTCATAATTTTTTTTTCTAGCATAAAAAGCCAGAATTGAGAAGATGCAGTCATCAAGTTTTGATGTGAGGCGCTTCGTTGATGATTTGGGTAAAGAAACTTACTCAAAGGTAAGGATATGTCAAAGAAATTTTCATTTTATGTATATTGTGAGTTGTAGCAACTGTAATACTGATTGTTATTTCGTCGGTGTGGTTCTAAGGTAGCTTATGTCACATTTTTTACTTTCCAAAAAAGCAGGTTTTTATAAAATTATTATGTTTATCTTTAATAAAAAGAAACAACAGTTGGATGATATAAAAGTGTTTGCTACGTCTATCTAGTACTAACTTAGATTGTTTTTTACGGCTATTGAAAAACAATTTGATTGGATCCCTTGTATTTTTTTTACCCCCCCCCCCCCCTTAGGACATAAGCTACTTTGGTTTGCAAATCTCTTGTAAAGGAATCCCTAGTTAAAGGACAACATATTCAAATATAGTCAATTCTTGAATGCTAGTGGTATATAAAACTGGCCAGATGGGTTAGTGGTTCAAAACAATGCATGTGATTGATTGATTTGTTCATATTTAGCCTGTCCACATGTCCAATTTATGTGGGCTTTTGGCTCACGTTTATGTGGGCTTGTTGCTGTGGGCTTTCTGCATCACAATTAAATTTTTGATGTCATAATTGAAAAAAGTGATTATGACATCTAGCCCACAGCAACAAGCCCATATGAAAGTGGGCCAAAAGCCCACATATATTGAGCATGTGGACAGGCTAATTTTATCCTCCTGTCACGAGAACACGATTACAGAGGTCTATGCACAGGACGAAATGAATGTAGAATCGCTTAGGAATTGCAATTCTATCTGGGATGCTATGTGAGAGGTCACAGGGGACTGAAATTCGACATGTTGGTAAATTTTGTTTTAAAAAATAAAAATTGTGGTCAGTGACGTCATCGTATTGATAATGACGTCATAAATAATTAAAATTTCCAAGGTTTTATAAAAATTATAGTAAAAATTGTTTTTCGCATTATAACTGGCATGGATTTAAAGTTGAG
Source organism: Trididemnum miniatum (assembly GCA_964006365.1). Lineage (NCBI taxonomy): Eukaryota > Metazoa > Chordata > Ascidiacea > Aplousobranchia > Didemnidae > Trididemnum > Trididemnum miniatum. The sequence goes on from OZ023245.1 coordinate 8,340,115, forward strand.
TGTCGTTAGTTTGGGGGTGACTAGAGGTTGGGCATACAAATTAAAAAAAAATTATTTGGCGTTATACTGGTACCCAACTAATTATAGGAAAGATTTCGTTAGTTTGGAGGCTATCGTGATGATGATTGTCATTTTAGTAATAGCAGCTGCAACTAATGACGTCATTAATAACGTCAATTGTCATCAATTAAGCACTATGGAAGCATTGAGAACATCGACAAGAGTACAGCATTCTGGATGAGGTGTGGTGCATTTCAACCTTGCTGAACTTTTCCCACGATCATCTTTGAATCGACTTTCTTTCCATAAGCCTACTAAGTCTCTATTTCTATAACTTCATCTAATTATTGATCCAACCAAAACATTCGTAATTGCATTCAAGACTTCCTATAAAACAAACGAACAGGCTAATTGTGTAACCCCTAAAAACAAAACACTTTGATTTATCAGCATGCTTTCTTGCTTGCAAAACACGGACAACACAATCATGTCAAAACGAATACCAGTAATTATCTTTCTTGAAGTAAATTATGACTGATGTTATTACCATTTGAAACAGCTTTAACTTCATTACGGGACGTTTCATAACACTGACTTCTTTGCTAGTATTTAAACACTGCACCCACCAGTAGCGTACGCAAGAATTTTCTATGGGGGAGTTCAGTGACGTCACATCGTGATGACGTAAAGATACTACAATTACAATAATTCAGAGGTATTAAAGTGCATCGGATTGTAATGTTTTTAGTTTAATTTATTACGCAATTGCAGCTAACCATGATTAAGCTACAGTATATGAAGGAAACAATCAAGATATTTCATTCACACTTTTGCTTGATTGTTTGTGCTTCATTTAAGGGAAGCAAAGGTTTCACAGAAACTCAAGCTGTCAAACCGTGGTTTAAAATTTACTGAAAAAATTTTAGTTGACCTAATTTTTGGGCTATAGGAATGATAACTTACTAAAGCAGGCTAGCTTTCGCAACGTCACAAACAGGGTGTAACAAGAGGGGTAAAACAGGCAATTGCCTCTCTCTCTAAAAAGTCTTTTTTCAAGAACCAACATTGATATAAATTAGTGCTCTTCAACCTTTTTCATTATGGTGCACCCTAAAAAATCTTGTGGCGAGCTCATGCACCCCATGTGTTTAAAACTCAAACAGAGACAAAAAGACACATTAAAATTAACACGCAAAGAAACTACTGTATTACACTGCAGACTGCACTTGGAATAACTCAAGACAGAGCACACAACAAACTCAAGAAGTTAATATTTAATGGCTTTTTTGCTGTTGCATATCATCAACCAACATTGCAAACCGAGAAATGATCTTCGTTTCAATTGCTCCCCTCATCAATGGATCGATGTGTGTAATGGAATTGCTTTTGCGAGATTTAACTTCACGTAGACAAGAAAAACCACTTTCGCATTAATACGTTGTGGGCATTTGGATGTGAACAGAAATTGCTTTTTTTGCTATGCTTTTGTATTCTGGCACATTTAGTAGGTGCACCCAAAATTCTGTGTATGGTGTCTCCTTAAATAATGCTTTCATGCCGAAATCTGATAGGAGATCAATCAAATCTTCTGTTTCAGTAGTAATACTATCGTAAGTGAAAGGATGTAATATCCAAGAATTAGCTTCAAATGTGGTATTCTGTGCAGCAGTAAAATACTCTCAAAGTTTTCTTCCAGCAATTTAAGATGAGCTTCAATAAGTGGAAGCAGTTGCGTCTGAAAATTGATTTCATGTTCTGTCATGAGGTCATGCCAAAGGGGAAAGTGAGAAAAATTATCTGATGCAACTTGGTTCTGCCACAGAGGTATTTTTTTCTTTATAGCATTGACTTTAGACATATTTTCAAAAATACATATATTTTTCCCTTGCATATTCACATTAAGTTTATTGAGATGTTCAAAAATGGAAGCCATATATGCAACTTTTGCCAACCAAAAGTTGTCGCAAAATTTGCTAGCCCGTCGGTCATGCTCTTCTGTAAAAAAAAACTTCCAACTCTTCTCGAAATAAAAAGATTCGGCTAAGAACTTTGCCTCTGGAAAGCCACCTTACTTTTGTATGTAGCAGCAATTCAGTGAATGACGCATCCATCTCTTCACACAACTTTGAGAATATTCTGCGCCTTTTTGCGTGGCTTCGAATGTAGTTGACAATACCAACAACTTCCCTGAGTAACTGTGCCAAATCATTTTCTTCACTGCCACCTTTTTTAATTTCTTCGTGACAAGAGCTTCACGACGAAGGATGCAATGAATCGAAACGCATTCAGGTGAAACTTCTTCGATTTTTTTTACAACACCATGGATGGATCCCGTCATTGCAGCCGCCCCATCAGTGGTAGCAGATTTGCACTTTTCCCAACTTAGTACTTTCTCCTTAATATACTCATCTAATGTCCCCAAAATAGCATTAGCGGTTGTTTCCATAACCAGCGGTTTGCAAAATAAGTAATGCTTTGTAATTTTTTCACACGCAGTAACAGTAAACCTACAAAACACAATGAGTTGAGCTTGAGAAGCTATATCAGTTGTTTCATCCAACTGGATAGCGAACAAAGGTGCTTTCTTCAACTTTTGTATCATCTGATCTTCCAAATCTGTTGCAATAATTTGAGATCGGCAAGAAACCGTGGTATCAGATAAAGAAATTTTTGAAACTTTCTTTACTGCTTCTTTACCGCCATGAATCAAATCAGCTGCTACTTTAAGATACGGCAATACTACAAATTCAAGTTCTGTGTAAGGATCTTTGCTTTTAAGTACAACATGAGTCATCTTAAACTAAGCTAACAAAACATCTTTACTTTCCTTGTTCACCACTTGCAACTGAAAGCTTTTTTGCTGCTTATGAAATGCAGATAATTGAGATTCAAAAAACTCCTTAGATTTAATTTGGTGTTTGGGGTGTTGCGTTTTAAGATGTAGCTCGAGTTTGGAAGGGACAAGACTTGAGTGGGCATATTTGACTGAACAAAACAGACAATTGGCGGATGGATACTGACTGTGCTCCTCTTCCGTTGCACGACAGAACCCATATTTCACATAATCATTATTACATCTTCTACGTTTTGGTGTGGACACTGTTTTTCATTACAAATTTCTTTCGCTTTCGGAAGCAGCAGGCGTCGAAGTTTCTACTTCTGTAGTACAGCTTTCAATTTCTTCAGGTCTTGCACTGACTTCGTTAGTCTGGGCTAGAAAAACTCCACCTGTGCCCTCACTCACTGCTGCACAATTACGCGAAGTTTTAGTAAAATAATTCAATAAAGACATCACTGATCTGTGAATAAATGTTAATATATTATCATATTAGAATTAAATTTTATATTAAAAGATCTACCTATAGCAGCTTCAAACTTGTCTACAGGCGATAACTGCGGAGCAAGACGATGTACTAATATAGTGTAATTCAGTGGTACCAAACCATTTATTGTTTCTGGCCCCTTTGAAAAACTCTCATCACCCGTAACAAAATTGAATGAAACGTTACAAATTACAATACAATCGCATTGGTATATATATACACAGACAATCCGATCACTTTTCCTGGGTAAAATCAGATATGAAGTTACGTCGTAACAAAAAATCAAATGAAATTGCATATAGGAATTGTAATATGTGTGCAGGCACCTGAACACTTAGGGTCGAATTCAGAAAGGTGGATTGATCCATGATCTTGGATTAATGACGTTTCACTCGTTTCTAAAGTTTAAATAGTGCCAAATAGACAAGCTGCAAAGTTGTATTTTAAGGAACGCATGCTTCGAGGGCCTGTATCAAATGACATGTTTAGAAATCAACTAGGCATAATTTCGATTTTTAAAACAAAAATGCGTCAAAAAAATCATCAACTAGGATAACGTCCCGTGGCCCCCGGCTGGGAATCCTGGTGTAATTAATAATAAATAATGGCTGATTGTCTATCGTTAATGAGTTACAAACACACAACTATCAAAACAAATGGTAGGAAAGAGTCTGATGCTTAATATGCTCTTCTACTATATCGAAATGCGTTTAGCTTGGTTCAAACTTTTCATCACTCTTGGTTGTAAATCATGGTTCACTTTTATTTACTAAGTTTTTTAAAAAGTGTTCTGCATAGTCGACAAGCTTGTGGTGCACCCTTGTGCACCCTTTCGTAGTAGTGCCCCCCTAGCATTTTTTGGTGTACCCTAGTGTGCACCGTGCACACCGGTTGAATAGCACGGATATAAACAACGCATATAAACCTTGATATAAACATATAATATGCACTCGTTATGAAGGAAGCAGTTACCCCTGTCTTAAAAAGTAAAGATATAGTGGAGCATGAGAAAAAACTGCCTTCCCTGCCGAAACATTTTTAAACTAAAATAAATTACGCATGAGAGAAATTTCTAATCATGTGATTAAGGTCAAAAACACCGTCGATATTATCTAAGCATTTTTCACCCAAATCACAGCGTCGATATCATCAGATACTCTCAAACATGTGATCAGGTTGTCTGATAAACTGAGCACTCCAGCTCCTGAGACAGTTACGTCGTCGTCGTCGTTTGGCGGGGCATCTCTTCCAAGACAGATGAAAGGACCAAGGCCGAGGGTTTATCCTTTTACCACCCTGGCCACCAAACTGCTTGGGTCAGATGCTGACTGTAAGGGACTTCAGCCAGCATCTTGTTTCGTCATCCAAAACCATTAGACCAAACATACCTCGGGGTGCTCGATGTATGGGACACTGTGAGATGATGTGATCTGCGGTTTGTTCACTGTCTAGTAGACACTGTCTTGTTCACTGTCTAGTAGTAAAATGTGTCTAGTAGACCACATTTTACTAGACAGTTACGATATGAAGAAACAATTTTGCCTCCCCCCTCGTTCCGCCCCTAGGCCTCTTTAAATCTTTCGTTGGTCTGGTCTTCCTTGGCAGTATTTTTATTAACTTTTAGGGCAGTGTCAATTTAGATTTTTGTATTTTAATATTTTTTCAACAAACTGACCGGTTACAGCGCAGTGTTAAAGATGTCGTCATCTATGGGGAAGGTTTGAGGTTCAATTTCCAGACCAGTCAAATCAGACACAGTGTAGCCAACGTCTCGCCACTGCTGCGACGTTTCTTCGGAGCTGCATTACCCAGGCGCTAAGTCGCTGGGTCGGGTCACGCTACTCGTTCCCATGCTGTGGTACTACCGCGAGTAAAATGAAACAAGTACAGTAAATATTTGATTTTGTACGAAAGTTTGTTTGCAGCCAATCAGCCATAGTTATTGCAGAAACACCGTATTTGAGGAAACTCCTGCTTACCAATTGCCTCACTGCAGAATCAATGACAAAAATGCAGTTCCAGCAAAATACATCAGAAAAGTTGGACTACCGGCATTGTGGCATCGCATCGTAATAAAAGTTTCTTGAAATTAAATTAGAAAGTTGGACAGAACAGAAAAAACACGATAGCAATTTCAGCAAGCTCCGCTTGAAGAAGAGTCGGTTTGTTTCAAAAAAGTAAGATTTCATTTTTTCTGCAATCGTCAAAAGGGGAGGGAGTCGCCTCCCAACTTCCCTCCTTTGCGTACGCTACTGTAGCCCATCTCCGCAACTTTGCGTCTGGGGAACACAGAGACGTCGCAGCAGTGGCTAGCTGTTGGCGACAGTGTGCTGATTTGACCTGCACGGTAATCAAATCCCAGACCTTCCGCATCGATAGTTTGTGCGCTTAACAACTGAGCTAACGGCCGGAACCGGCCCAAAAATCAAACCCAAAACCTCCCACGCCGATAGCGATATCTTTAACCACTACGCCAACTGGCTAGTTAGGTAAACTCAAAATCATGACATTGCAAGCGGCGCCTGCGTTGCAACCTTTCTTTTCGAAGAATGTCTTCTGCGCTAAAACGTTTTGTTCAGCCATTGCTGTTAGGAACAATCGCTTTATGATATCACAACGCGACTCCATCTTGAACAGTACCCATTGACCTTGTCCAGGCTTGCATTTTGAATTAATCATTGGTTCAAGCGTAACGCACCAGAGAAGTTTGACTACCTGTATTACTGCATCACAATAAAAGTTTCTCAAGATTATATACGCAAGTTGGATAGCATAGAAAAACATAATAGCAATTTCGGCAGACTCTGTATGAAAAAAAACGGATCGTTCCTAAAAGAGAGGTTTTCATTTCTTTTTCGATCGTCAGTGTGGGGGGTTCTGATCCCCGAAACCCCCCCGTGCGTACGCCACTTGCTCACACTTCAAAATATTTGCACTACCAGTGAACAATCTTGCAATTTAGACAAGCACACCAGTATGTTGATTACTAAGCATCAAGCATACTACTAATCTGTCTATCAAGCATTGCAATTTGACACTGCTCCTCGTAAAAATTAATCACAGATTTATATCAGTTTCATTTCCATCATTAACACAATAGCTACTTTGGGCATAAAGAACATTACAACACACTCTACTAATTAACTGCATTGCCAACAAACGTTAAATAATTCTTACATCTATCTGCGGTATCTTTAAGTTCGTCGCTGCAACACTGACTTAACATAAAATGGCACTGACTGAGTTTATTTTTTAAATGCCTCTGAAAAACTGCTTGCTCATTAATATAACATTTTTGAACTGACCGTAATTATGACTAGGCTACTATAATAGGCATAACTACTACATCTGTGTGTCGGGAATTGTAGACATTTTGCAACTGACTTCACGTAAAAATCACTTCTATAAGTATCTCAATAACTGTAATAACAATGTTTCAACTAATGGTTTTTAGGTTACTGGAATGCTGTGACTGTCGTCTGTAGTACAAGGCTGCAAGTATCACTTTGGCAACTGCAAAATGTGGAGCTTTGCTAAATTGTTGACCCATTAATTTTTCAAAAATAAATGAAACAAAGACTTCCCCCGCTTATATCTCACAAGTTCTCATAAGAGTGATGATGATGAGCTGGAATGAAAAGTTTCGAGCACAGCTTTTTCAAATTTTGCTTTTCCAAGGGGATTGCTAGAGGACTTGAGGACAATTTCGGTATTTTGGGATTCATCAAAAAAGCTTGTACTACTGGCGCAATTTCGTCGTGTGGATGTTGCAAAATGAGCAAGTTCAGCAGACATGTACTCCATGTTAGGGTAATTGTATTTGAACAGCATGTCCACTTGTCCTGTGGTCTTTCTTGGGTAAACTTTACTTGCATAATTTTGGACCAATACACTTTGTTTCCATCATCATTTTCTTTGGAGTCATTTGGAGTCATAACAGAGCATATAGCAATAAGGGAAAAGGCTGGTAGAATCTTTAAAATTTAGGATGCCATTGCGGCCAATTCAAATAATTTCAGCCTCATTTTTCACAAACGACATTTGAATCGCCGTTTCCCATTCATCCAACGTGAAACTTATCATAGTTCTTGTTAGTTGATGTAAGAATGTGCACTATCATTTTCATTTTGCGAGTGACCAGTTACTAGGTAGTTCATTGCAATGGTGTTAAATTTGAAAAGATTGAGAGCAATATCTCCAGTACCATTCTGTTGTTGTTTTGGCCTCCTCATCTGTCACTGAATAAATGAATCAACTTAAAACCACGCAGATCTAACCCTTTTAAAAAACAAAATCCCTTTGTTGCCACTTCACAAGACCCCTGGCTCTCATCCCAGGAGTAACAGTGGCTCTTCATACAATCTAACTCAGTGACAATTTAATTTTAGACTTTAAGACGCCTTGAATAGTAAAAAGAGGATGTCACTCCATGAGGCAATAGCAATACTTTCTGCGTGTCAAAAGCTGCAGCTGCAATCCAGTTATTCTCTTTTGCCTTTTTTTTTCATCATTGCTTTGCACTCTCTAGCAAGGTTCTTCTCCTGAATATGAGCATTGTGATCCGCTATCAGTTTTTCAGTCTTTGACTCTTGAGGTGTGTTGTGATAGCTTGTGCAATTCTCACAAGCATCCTTTTTTAACGTGTTAAATTTTAAATTGAATCTGAAAGTAAAAACTCTGTAATTAAGTCCATCAGGCAAATATTTATGATACGACTTTTTCTAACATAGTGATTCGACGGTGGGAAATGACTGAATGTGCTCGATGATGCTTTCTTCACGAGAAGGATCAACTCTGTTATATGTGCAGCCATTAGATCTCCCTCGCTTGTCTGAAATGGTAGCATTAGTTTCTGTTTTTTTGTGCTGCAAACAATACTTCACTCTACCTTCGGATATGTTTAATGTTGCCAAAAAGAACTTTTGACACACCACCACTTCTTCTTTTGCACTTTTTACGAGGGAGTATCTGATCATGTTATTTCTTGTTCTCCTTTTCTCTGATTTTGTTTCTTTCCGAATCCTTTTGCGTGATATTGGCACTTGTTTTACCCTCTCACTTAAATATGCAGTTTTCATATCCCAGCCTTCTGTGTCCCAAAGTGCGTTGCATATTTCCTCCCTTTCTGATTGATTAACATAGAACATTTTTTTGAACATGTTTGGCATGCCTCTTTGGGGCCTTTCACTCAGTCTTTTTGCCCATCATATTTTTGCCGTGCTTAATTACACCTTGATCAAGAGCTTTTTTCTTTTATTTTTTGGCACGCTTGAGCATTTCTTTTTTTTTTAAAGCGTAGCTGACTTAGCATGTGTGCCTATTATTGATTGAACTGAATATTTTTTAGTGTACTTATATGGCCATAATATATAAGCATTTGCAACATGGAAATCGTTATCATAACTTAGCCATTCTTGACATGCCCTCAACACTTCTTTGATTATGAATCGGCCACAACTTCTCGTCACAGGCTTGTGATGTACAGTAGTGCCTATATTGCAGTGCGAATACGTAGCTACAAACAGTTTTTTTCCATCTAATAAATTTATGTCTTCACCTTTAACATAGTTGGGATTATCTTGCCTTTTGCTTACTTTCTCTTCTTCTGATACTTCCTCTTCTTGTATATTATGCTTACTACTTCCTGCTTTTCTCTGAGGTAAATACTCTTGGTCTGAACTGCTAACAGTAATATCTGATTCAGATGAACTACCGGTATTGGACTCGAAACTAACAGGTGAAGGCTCATTTAATTGGCTTACCTCTTCCAAAACCATTTAGATGGTCTCGCAAGTAGTTTCATTGCCATCTATGTCCCACTTTACAACCCACCTGCTTCCTTTTCTTCCCGTGACTTTTCCAAATATTCTGGAATCTTTCCACTTTTCTGTAAATATTCCATAAGACCATCTTTTTCTGATGAGACCAGGCCATCAAACTGCCATGCCTCTGTTGAAACCCGACAATTTATTTTGTTCCTACCCATTGCGTTCAAAATTCGATGTATGTTAATTGAAGTGGTTTAGAAAACTTAACTAACAGTACGGGCATCCCTGTAAACAAAAATCTTATGTTAGTACAGAACGTTGCACTCGGCTGGACAAATTACCGGTTACATAACTACATCATCATTGCAAGTAAGTATCTATGATGATGTATAGTTAGTAACAGAGTAGTATACTATTATTTGTTCAAAGTTACAAGCAGACAAAAAATATAGAGGGATTGTACCTTTAGCAGTTCAGGATGCTATTCTGCTACCAATACTTCAGTAGGCCTACTTGACAATTATAGTCTACTGCCATGCATGGTTTCAGCAAACGTTTTGCGGATAATGTGTATTATCGTCCGTCTCTACCAAATCCAAGTGTTAACTCTTGTCTGTTGAATCTTAATACAAGCGATGAACAATAGTACATATTAGGCTACCGGTACCTGAGTACCCCGTTTTGCAAACATTCCTTTTTACCTGCTTTTACCAACGAAAACGTTAACTAAAACAAGCTGATATGGACGTAAGCAACTTTAGTAGACACAGTGATGAGATTCAAAATTTTAAGAACAGGTTCTCTTTTGTATCGTACTTCCTAACAACAGGTTCCTTCATAAAGGTCTGATGTCTGTAAAAAGAAGCAAGAACGGGTTCGCTGATTATCCTGACATTCCAAGAACGGGTTCGCGCGAACCCCCTGAATCCCATCACTGAGTAGACATATATTTTTTATTTAAAGACAACTCATAATGTCATTCAAAACAGCTTATGTCCATATCAGGACATAAGCATTAGGGTTATGATTTTTTTTTTCTTTGTAAATGCCAAGTAATTGATGAACTTTTATGTATTAGTAATGAATATCACGTTCAATTCGCTTAGCTTTGCAAAAATCTGGCGCACCTTATCAAGAAAAAAATGTACAATTTGTAGAAAATGCATAATTCAAGTCAGATATTTAAGTTACTGTTCATAAACTTTACATTTAAATATTTGTCAGGTTTTGACTTCTTGGTAATACCTTTTTTCGTTTTGACTCCTCGTTCGGCTACCACATTTGATCGTGTTACTTCAATTACAGTTGGGGCATCAACCCAATGCGTTTGAAAACATTTTAATTCATTGGGGCATGCTAGTTGAGTGATAAGATTATCCCTTAAAAGATCTTGGTAACTTGACATTTTGTGATGCTGGTTGCTAAACCAAGCTTCCGTCCACTCAGCAGTTACGAAATAACAGTTTTTTTCCAGCTTCTGTCGCTGATTTGGAAGCAAGAAATGGGTTATAAGTTCAAAAGTTGCTCTCTAATTCCTCCTTGCATTGTGAAGTGATGAAAGTTTTTGCCAACTTATCTTTGAAGGTGATTCCGATGCTTAGAAAAGTTTATACGCTTCACATAGTTCAAACAGAAACTTGTAATCATCTCTCCAAGTCAGGTTTTCAACTTCAAGCGTTTCTGATACCTCACTGTAATCAACTTGCCACTTTTCATAGTCGCTTCAAATAGCTTCAACAAAATCGTAGTTGATTTCTGGTTTCTTGGATGCCGTTGGGAAATAGCAATCAAGTGCATGACGAAGAATGAGGTCCACATGGTTTTGGCAACCAATATATTGAGGTTTCCGAAATCCTTCATCTTCAAATTCTCCTTGCAACCGAGCAACAACTCCGTTTTTTCTTCCTGTATAGACTTCGTTCGTTTGTGTGAGCATGAGTATAGATGTCCGGGCAAGATTCATGCAGCCAGGTAATTGTGTCATCATCCAGTCGGGCCAATCCAGTTATTCCGTCACCGTGAGGTTGGATAAAACATGGGACAGTGAGCTAGTATGTGCTCTGCCGTTTGATTCTCGGCGCCACGGTCGCATGCCGCAGGTGGAACCATTCCCCAGTTGTGCAGGGATGAGTGGAATCGTCCAACACCAATGCGAAGATGGTTTAGTCGCACCCAGGAACGTCTCGGGAGATGCATACCTGGAGGAGGGGTGTCGATGTTGTAAATGAAGTGGTGAAGTCGGGTGTTGCAGTTGTTCCACTCGGATCTCCATGAGTGTTCCGCCCAATCAGCCGCCCTGATGTCCAGTTGATTGAGATCGAATAGTAGTTCTCTGTCGGCGGGCACAAAAGGGTGTCTGGACTTCAAACGCCGAGATTGCTTTAGTTCTGGGCTGATGATCTTGTGATGGAGGAGATAATTTGGTTCCAAGGCTCGGCGAGCTAAGGTCAGTGTGGCTTGTCTACGACGAACCTCTGCAGGTGGGATGCCAGCGAGAACCGTTAAGTAATCCGTTGGTGATGGAAGCAGGCATCCAGTCACAATGCGCAGTGTGTTATTAGTAACTGGATCAATCAAACTAGTGTGGGCACTGTGACACCAGACAGGTGCACAATACTCTGCGGTCGAGTGCACAAGGGCAAGAGTTGCAGTGCGCAGGACTGAAGCACCATCGCCCCAGGTAGTTCCAGCTAGTCGTCTGATTAATGAAACTCTGGTGCTGAGTTTTTTGCAAAGTGACTCCCAAGTGTCGCCTGTACGTGAGAGATCTATCCAGTGTTATACCAAGTTACTTTGAAGTATTGGAGAATGGGAGTGGCTTGCCATTCAACTCCACCAAAAGCTGACGTTTTGCTTCCCTGTTGGTGAGATGGAATACAGACGACACTGTTTTTGTTTTGCTGAGCTTCAATCTCCATTTTTGGAGGTACGTTTCTAGAGTTGCCATGTCTTGGCTAAGAGTCTTCCTCAAGGTCCGCCTATCTCCAGCAATATGCACGAGTGCTAGATCATCGGCATAAGCAAATTTGCTGGAAGTGGTTGGTGGTGAGTCACTGACGTAGATATTAAAGAGAAGGGGAGGCAGGACAGATCCCTGTGGGACACCGTTCTTTAGGCGTCTGAGTCTGCTTTGCTTTCCATTACCGGTCGTGAGGGTGAAGCTGTGGTTCTGGACAAGTTCCATGATCATTCGTACCAGGTGTCTCTCAGGAATAAGCTGCAAAAGCTTGCAGGTCAGGCCGCGATGCCGCACGATGTCATAGGCTGCAGTGAGATCCACAAAGACAGCACCAGCCTTTTTTTAAGCAGAAAAACAGTCCTCGATTTCTTGGGTCATCAAGGAGACCTGATCTACAGTCGATCGTCCGCGTCGGAAACCTGCTTGCTCTCGTGGGAGCAGGGGATCGATGACAGGCTCGATGCGGGTATAAATGAGCTTCTCGAGGACCTGGTAGGGGATGCAAAGCAAAGAAATTGGACGGTAGCTTTTAGCGTCGTTCATGGGTTTGTTTAGCTTAGGAATAGCAAGCACCAGTGAGCGTTTCCAAACTTTTGGAATCCTGAGCTGGCACAGGCAGGAAGAGAGAAACTTGCGCAGCCAGGATTTGATGATTGGTCCAGCATGGAGTATAAGCTCGGGGCATATTTGGTCAGGACCAGGGGCTTTGCCTGGCTTTGGCTTCTGGAGGGCGTCAGCGAATTCAGCTGAAGAGAACTCTCTGGTCAAAGAAGAGCCATTAGGTGTAGGGATCTTCCAGAGTTCCCAGGTCTCTTCTCTCTCGAGTCTAGTAGCCTCGCGGTCTCTCGTCTTGTACTTCCCGTTTCGTATCAGCTGCGAAGCGATGGCGTTTGCAGAAATAGGGCACTGGCGAGGAGGGTGTCTGGAGTGGCCAGTAAGGTTGTTAATAATGGTCCATGCTCTACGACTATGAGTGGGTAAAGTCAATGGATTGGACAGCATCGTTCCATCGTCTTTATCTTTCTTCGTCAAGTTTTTGCAACAAGGCCGAAGCAGTCCTTCTAGACTCTGGTCCACCAGGAGCGGATGTGAAGTCTTTGTAGAGGCTATCACACTCTTCATCCCAGCATGGAGTGTAGTTGCGTCTACGTCCACGTGGGATAGTTTCTTTAGCCGCAGAGAACATAGCTCGGCAAAACTCCTGGTATGCCTCATCAACCTTAATTGTGTCTGGAGATGGTAAGTTAGAGCTAAGCTGATCAGTAATGCGGCTGTACTGTTTCTAGTCAGCTTTGCGAAAGTTCCACCGATTCACAGGCTTGCTTGAGATGGGATTTGCTAGTCTAGTGGATGTTACCGTATTTATTCGATTATAACGCGCAAAATTTTGAACTGATTTTTAGGCAAAAATTAATGCTGCGCGTTATACACGAGGTCTGAGAAATGCGGTATTGAAAATGTGATTTTTAACATCTGAAACGTGCGTGCGCTCGCAAAGTTTTTTAAAGACGGGCATTAGCAATAGAATGGATGGTACAGAAGACGACCTGTTGTGGGATTCCAAAGCGGGGTCAGAAGAAGAGGTTGAAAGTGATGTTCCCGCCGATTGGGACACTGATTTAGACATAACCCAAACAGAAATCGAACAGTTGTTTGATGAATCAGAGACTGAATCCGATTTTGAAGGGTTTTGAATTACTGTATGCTTTTTATAAATTTTTGTTCATGCTGTGAGTTGTTACCTTATGTGCTTACCAGTAGTTAGTAGAGAAAAAATAAAAACAGAATTTTATACCAATTTCCATTCAAAATTTAAGAGTGCGCGTTATACACGAGTGCGCGTTATAATTGAATAAATACGGTATGAGTGAATGAGTGACGGCCGATGTTGAGACCTAGGTAACTTCTCAAGGACACGTCTGCAGGGAAGTTGGTCGTCGTCACTGGAGCTTGCAAATGCAAGGTCAGGGTTGGTCTCTGATCTCCAGCGTCCTGAGAGAAAACTTGCTGGTCCCTTGGGATCGTACAGTAGGGATAAGTTGCCTCCTGCTGCCCAAGTGGCTAAGCAGCTTCCATCTTCGTTGGTGTTGGTGTAACCCCAGTTCGTGTGCTGGCAGTTGAAATCGCCAGCATAGAGGCAGGAATGGGAGAACATTGGAATTGACGTGGGAGTCATTTGCGAGGGCGGAGGCTTGTAGACATTGATGATTTTAAAACCGCATATGTCCACACACAGCCACTCAATATCCGAATCATTCAAAGATTGGCCAGACAGGCTTCAGGACAGCTTCTCCTGCACGAATGTAGCCATGCCGTGTTTTCTGCTGAGAGTTGCTCCAGCTAATGCAAAGCCAGGTAGCACTAATTTTTCTGCGTTGTGACAATGAGTTTCCTGGAGAAGGACAACAAGGGCCTGGTGTTTGGAGGCAAGTTGTTCAATCACACCGATTTTATTAGCGATGAGGCCTTCGATGTTTAGCTGCAAAATGGTTGGTCTTCGATACAAGCTGGTGTTGGTATCGCGTCCTGAGAAGGACGTTTTGTATCCACCATTCCATCTATATGTGTTTGGCAATCCACGGAGCCGATGGTTTATCCTTTTACCACCCCGGAATGCGATGGACTGGCTCTGTAAGTTACCGTTAGCCTGACGGTTTCGATCAGTTTATAGGATGCACCACGTAGAGGTTGGTAACTTGCATCCCTTGTATAGACTGATGTAGCATCACAGACAATCATTTTGATACTGGACCAAGCATCGAATTCCTCAAGAGTTTTCGTGATCGCATTAAAAATGCATTCTGAAGAGCCGCTAGCACAGCAGACGACCGATAAGTTTATGCTTCTGGTGAGGCTTGCAAGACATATTAATTGATACTCCTTTTTACCAATTTTTCCATCAAAGTGTAGACAAAAGTTATCTCCGTTTTGTAAAATATATTTGATAGCTTTGTTTTTTCCATTCTCAATAACTCTCCTCCATGTTGCAGTCTGCGTTGTAGTTAGCAATTCTACACCATCGTCTGCTAAACTTGTGCAAACTCTAGAAGCTTATTTTGTAGATTTTTTTTCTTGAAGCTTATTTTGTTAGAAGTTATTTTGTTAGAAGCTTATTTTGTGAAGATTTTGAAACCAGATCGGATGCAGATCAGTACTTTCTGAGGTAGAATCATCGGAGAACCATTTCAGGTCGACAGTTGTACTGCCGCGAGTTCCTTCTGCAGCCACACTAGGCCGTTTTGATGGAACAGTGGACGGTTTGGGCGTTCTGCAACACTCACTGTTACAAGTTTGCGACTTTGACTAACTTTAACACGTTTCCGACAAATCTTACATAACTAGTCAGTACAAATATATTAACTGAGCTTTTGGCAGACACAAATAAGGTGACAACTTTACAAAATATCTGCAATATAATTGACCAAATTGATTGTAAAACAAAAATTCAGTAACTGCAGTGCTAGGTTTGTTTCTGGACTAAAGCCACGGCATTTTCTTTGTAAAATTAAATCTAATGCTGCAGAACTTTGAGTTTGAGTCTCATAGCCCCAAATTGGCCGTCTACCTGCCTGCAAAACCTTCACCCTGACACCCTGCTGGGAGAACCTTGTAGGCTACTTCTGTTGTGTCAGTAGACTACTGTTAAATAAAATTGACCATTCAAAACTCTCCTCTCAATCTATAGTTTAAGCAGCTGTGGACATAGAACTACACTGCTAATACTTTCGTTTTTCTTTAACAGTTATTAGGGGTTGCACGCTCGTGCAGTAAACTGCTATTGCAATCACGAACAAAAAATATTTATCTAGCAGCGTAGGTGCCATCCTTTTTTCAAAACCATAGGACTCGTATACAGCGCAGATTCGTTTAAAAACGCTTGATTGACATGTGAAAATAAGCCAAAAAGCTGAAAGTTTCCTGAGGAATGGGTGCGCTGAGTTTTTCTTGCTTAGAAACAAAATATTTGGACGAAAGTATGTAGTTAATGAAAGTTCATCGGTTGCATACCCAGGGCTTTGAATTTGTTAAAAAAGTTCATAAAATCATAACCCTAATAAGCATGATTGGATGGACATAAGCTGCTTTCGTTCGAAGTTTGTTACCTGGAAGGTGGGCATAAGAAAAGTCTTAACTTAAAAACTACAAGGTACCGTATTTTCCCGTGTATAAGAGACCCTTGTGTATAAGAGACCCTTCAATTTTTAGGTAAAATTTTCAGGAAAAAAGTTTTTTAGTAATGAATAACTTTATTAATCATAGAAATCTTTATTAATCATAGAAATCATTAAATCAATACATACTGGCGCTAAAAGATTTACTCCCATCCATAAGAGACCCCCTATTTTTAAAGTTAAAATTATGAACAAAAAAGGGTCTCTTATACACGGGAAAATACGGTATATCAGGCAGCAATAAGTTTTATAAAAAGCCCAGAGTGTAATAGATGCCAAAGAGCAAAAAAGTGTTTTTTGAAAAATATGACATAAGCTGCTTTAGTTCCTCACCGACGATTTTTGCATTATGACAGACGAGGTTGGGTCGTACTTTGAACTGCAAGCACATTATAAAATAGGTTTGAGACGACAATGATGACATGATTGTGGTTTAATTTTCCTTGTAATAAGCTTGTAACAGTTAGTGTTGCAGAACCATTTTATGAAAATGGTGTTAAATTTGAAAGAGCGTAGCATTTAGCAATTGTCATCACGATCAGAAAATGCATGAAAATTCTCGGCAAGTTTTTTTTTTTTTTTTTCAAGAAACTTTCAAATCGTGCAGACACTTGACGAAAAACGTTGGATTATTTTTTTTTACTACAACCCGCTTGGCATTAAAACTTTTTTTTGCTTTGATACACTACACTTTCTATTTCTTCGCTCCTCCATATTTCTCAAGTCAATAATCTTCATCCCTGTTAAGGCAGCGGAGCGATAGCTATTCTCTAGCGACAAATCGTACTTCCCAAGATGTAAACACACAGTGATATGTAATATTATTTTGCAACGAGCCATGTTTACATTCGTAAAGTAGACATTTACATTGCACTTTGTTTTTATGGCTTTCCGAAAAGGAAGCCATATTGTTTTTACTTTGCCATTTCTGCACTTTTTGACACTTCAACCAGTTGTAGCTGCTAAGCGACTGTTCCAATTCGAAAGTGACCTGGAGTTCAAATGTTTGCACCACCTAAATCTACACCTTGGTCGCCCTAACTTTCCCTGACAACCCCCCAGTTTCTACAAAAAAACTATTTGTCCCAAAAAAATTCTTTTTTTTTGACACCAATTTTGTGCAGCCTAAGGCTTTCGATCCGCTGAAGCTAGAGACTTAAAATTTTCGGGGATGGTAGATCTCAATGTAGACTTGCGTCTAACAATTTTCGGGGGGTGGCGGTCAACAGGTTAAAGGTCAAAAGTCAAAAAACAAAATTTATGAAAACCTAATAACTTTTAAATGACAACAGGTAGGACCTTCAAATGTTCAAAGTATATGCACGTCAATGTGGGGAAGAAAAATATGCACAAAATTGTTTTCACATCACGTAACTTGGGGTCAAAGGTCGAATAAACAAATCTCTGGAGTTTTTTGTGCAGCCTAAGGCTTTCGAACCGGTGATGCTAGAGACTTGAAATTTTCAGAGATGATAGACCTTAATGTAAACTTGTGTCTAACAACTTTTGGGGGGTTGCGGTCAAGAGATTGATAGTCAAAAGTTAATTAAAGTAATTGAAAAGAAATCTTCTCAAGCGCTAATAACTTGTGAATGCAACAGGTAGGATCTTCAAATTCATCAAGTATATGCATCTCAATGAGGGTAAAAAAAAAATATCCACAGTGATTATCTTCATGTGACGTAACTTGGGGCTGAAGGTCAAACACGCAAATACGTTGTTTGGCTTATTATTATTGGTTAAACACAGGTAGAAGCTTGAAAATTTTCGGGTTGGTGTGCCTTAGTATGTTCTTGCACTGTACCAACTATAAACGCTCTATGTCACGTGACTCGGGGTCAAAGGTGAAAAACTGACAAAATTTACGAAACCTCATAAATTCTAAACGAAGATACATAGAAACTTGAAATCTTTTTCATGGGTGTTAGGGCAGGTTGATTTTGAAAATCATTGTGGAATAAAATGCCAGTAGTTGCACATACATGAGAAACATCCGCTAAGCTTGTTATTTTGTTTTTAAATTAATTAACTGCTTGCGGAAGTACATTTAAATGCAGTTGCCTCTGTTCCTTTACATTTTCTTGAAAAACGTAAATTGTTAGTGCCATTTGTGGAAATCGTTATAACAATCGCGATGCGCAATGACTTTCTCTTTACTTGCACAACGCGACAATTTGAAACAGATAATTCTGTGGACAAGACATAATGCCAACATTGTAAATCGGACGTTTTCATTTTGTTGGTCATTTAAATTGATTACACCGTGTAACACAAAGTTTGTCCTTATGCTAAAACTATTATTTTCTAATTTATTTTGACCTAAGAAAGTGCAAATGAGCATTCTTAGAGTTCAAACTTCGGTTTTGCGTTCAGGAGATCAATTTTTTGTTTTTGCTAGTTTTCAAGAAATGCACTAAGTTGTAAACATGCAATATTACGAAAGCATGAACATTGTTGTTTTTTTAGATATCCATTAACTAACATAAAACAAAGTTCGGTGAAAAAACTGTAATTATTAGGATACATCATATTTTTAGCTTTTAATTCGCTGCAGCAACAAAATGATAGTGGTGATTCAGGGACCGGCGACTCAGGGACCAAGCTAAAGCATTGCAAAGAGAAGGTGTAAAACTCGGTAATAAGCTAGAGAAAGCACTGGTAAAGTCGTAGTATAAACTGCCACTACCGTAAATCAAAGTCAAGGAAACTAATAAATAGCTCAGATGGCATAGTAGTGGATCGAGCATTTCAAGCTGTAGACTCTGGCTCCGTTGCGAGTTGAGTCAAACCAAAGATTTGTAGCAGCTTCCCCGCTTGACACACGAACTATTGTAGAGAACAAGACTGCATGTTTACTTGTGCCCTTCGGAAAGGCAGTTAATGGGACTCTGCTATGTCTATGTGGTGGAAGATGGCAGCTTGATTCGAAGATCTTTAGGCCATGCAAGAAAGTTTAGTAAGTAAAAACAACTCAAAAAGAAATTTTCTTGCGAGACTGCTGGTTTTACGTTAGATCGCTTTCACGCAGAAGATTCCGAATGTAGTCGCCCATCATGTTTTCATTATATTGGCCGTTGTATCGTTCTTCAAAGGATTTCACATCTTGGTGAAACCTTTCACCTTGCTCCTCTGAGAAATTTCACAAGTCATCCTTGAACTCGTCAATGTGCAAGTGAGGAATATAAAGCTGTAGCGACATCCTGCAGTGCATCTTCTCTTATGCATTCACAAGTTTCTGAACGATATCTTTAAAGTTAGGTTCCTTGTGATTTCCGAGGAAACCTTTCACCACAGAAACAAAACTTTCCCATGCTCTCCTTTCTACTATCAGACTGCAACAGTCGCTTCACTTGAGGACCCACAAAAATTCCACCTTTAACTTTTGCTTTCGATAGTTTGGGAAACAATTCTTGAATGTGCTTGAACGCTTCGGCTTCTGGGTTCATCTTCTTCACAAACTGCTTAATGAAGCCCAGCTTAATGTGAAGAGGCAGAAACAGCACTTTCTTCGCATACACCAATGGGGCTAGCTTCACGTTGTGAATGCCAACGTCGTAGCTTGATCTTTGAGGCCAGTTCTTTACTTAATGGTGGAGGGATTTATTTCAACAGTCCCAGAGACAGAGAAAACAATGAAACTTGGTAAAGCCTCCTTGAAGGCCCATCAGAAACGCCACCATCTTGATATCACCAATGACACCCCACTCGTATTGAGCGTGATGGAATGCATCTAGCAGAGCTTTTACTTTCTGATATTTCTCTTTCATAACTACAGAATGAGCCAAAGGAATGGAAAGATACTGGTTGGTGTTGTGCAGCAAGACAGCTCTGAGGCTCCTTGACGAGCTGTCAATAAAGAGACGCCAATCATTTGTGTTGCAGGGAATTCCAATTGTTTGGGAAAGCCCTCTGACATCATGACAATAGCACAACTCATCCTGTAAAGAGAAAAACCTGGAAAAATCGCAATGCCTCTTCCATTGGGAAGTAATCCGCACCCCATTATCAAGCAAGTCCCATTGCTTCAGCCGGGATACCAACAGCTCAGCATTCGATTTTGTCACGGCCATCTCTCGAATGAGATTGTTGATGTCCTCTTGGTTGGGGTAACAGGGACATCGTTCATCTTGTGACCGCTAACAACAGCGCACACCAAACGATGAGGATGGTTCACTTTCCATTTAATAATCTTCAAAACTTTCCACTGCTACCATTGGCTGAGCTTTTGTAGGTGGATTTGGCACTGGTAGGTCGCTGGTGTTATGTAGCACTGGTGCAATAGAGGACGGGATGTTGGGATATACAATAGGAGGGGCGTTTTTCCCTTCTACGTTTTGATGGATCCACCATGCAGAAATAGCAGTCCGAGTGGTGATTGGAAGGTTCACGCCAGATACGAGGGATAGCAAAACGCATGGCTTTTTTCCCCCTCTTATAACCAACCCTCTGGAGTACGGCGGCACTACTCACAAATGACGTTGGGTGCCCAGCGTTTATCCTGGTTGCCGACAGGCATGCCAAAATATGCATGGTAAGCTTCGGTTGCACGAATACACTTGCTTAAACAGTGCTTTTGGCTTTTTTTGCAAAAAATTCACCACACGTAGCAAAATGAATCGGCTGAATATCTGCATCCACGGAAACTCATAGCAAACTAAATCAATATTATCTTACACCGTGGAAACTTAATTTAAACACAATAGAATCATCAAAGTAGGTTACAAAAATAGTGCAAATATGAAATACAGTAGTGTGCAAATTAATTGGGACAAAAAGAAAAACACAGAAAAATCACAAAAATTGCCCAAAAACGTATATTTAACTCAAATTATCGCAACAAAGCACTTTTAGTTTTTATTACGCCCTCCTTTGCTATTGATGATCATCAAATTGGTGTTGGCATGGAATCAACAAGGATTGAGCAAATATTTCGAACTTCATCATCGGGGTACCAAATTCGTGTTATTGCTTCTGTAAGCTTTGTTTTGGTAGAGCAATCACATTTTAGATGACGCTTTTTTATGATTGCCCACAATTCTCGATTGGATTTAAGTCTGGGGAGTTGCCAGGCTAGGTTAGAACGGTCAATTTGGATTTTTGGAAAAATTTTGCATTTTTTTTTGGAGGTGTGGCAAGGTGCGTTGTCTTGCTGGAAAATGCCACTTCCAACTGGAAATGACTTCTGCATTGACGGAACCAATTTTGTTGCCAATATTTCCTGATATTTAACTTAATTCATCATTCCTTCAATTGGACACAACCTTCCAATACTATTAAATGTAAAGCATCCCCAAAATATCTTCTTTGGAGGATGTTTTGGAGGCTGTTCATCATCATCATCATCAATCCAGTTTTAATTCGGTTTTTCCTCGTGACCAAAGGTGGCCGAATACACCTTATCCCCTCCGCGATCGCTCTCATTCCTTCCTTCCATCTCGTTCGATCTGCAGCTTCTTCGATCTTCAACCCGACTTTCTTCACACTCTCTTCCACCTGCCTCTTTCATGTCATTTTTGGCCGTCCTCGCTTTCGCTGTCCACTTTCATCATCATTGCCCTCTTCAGTATATTATCATCTCTTCTAATCACATGTCCATACCATCTTACTCCATTCACCTTTGCCATTCTATCTAACGTTTTTTCTTCAAACTCAACATCTCCATCAGCTCCTCTGTGTTCTTTCTATCCACTAATTTTACTCCACACATTGACCTCACCATGGCTCTTTCAGTTCTTCTCAAAATTGCCGTTTCACTTTCCCTCAAACACCATGCTTCACTTCCATACAACATTGCCGATCTTACAAAATTTTGATAAACCATCCCTTTCAATCTCAAAGAAAACTTTCTTCCACGTAACAACTCTCCGCATTCTCTAAATTTCATCCATCCTATCCTTACTCTTGAGGTCGCGGCAGTTTCACACCCACCACTAGCATTCAGCTTGTCTCCCTTCATCGTCTCCACTTCATCGCATAATACCTCCACTGGTTCTTCCGTGCCATCTCCAACATATGTGCATCTTCTACAAACAAAATCAAAATATTAGCTCACCTGCAAATTTTGAACTGCCAATGACCCTATTTTGATCAAAAGTTGAAAAAATTATATTGATGACGTCATATACGATAACGTCATCAACTTGAAAATGTTTTTTGTGCTAATAGTGGTTGAACATCAAGTAGTATGCAAACTTTAGAGCTCATACGGCTTCAATAAGATGTAACGGACACTAGGTGGCAGACTTCAAAGGCGGTTTTCAGGGGAAGTCCCATGTCCAATAGGGGTGGCTGCTGGACTCGAAGACCTTCCGTGGTCACTTCACAATCTACCGTCTCGGCAATATTGTAGCAACTTATTGTTTTGTTTATTTGTTAAATTTGAAGTTGAACTGTAATCTTTCGATTTGTGTAACTTGTGTTCTGTTTTATATGTGCCTGGTAAATAAATTACTGCTCTCTCTCTCTCTCTCCAAAACATGGGTTTTTTTTTTGGTGGCTCAGGACATGATCCTGGGTCATCGTGCCAAATTTCAGCTTGTTATTAATTTTTTTCGAGTATAAAGCTATTTCTACCAGGCTACTATGTCTGTTTAGCATATATGAAAAATCAACATTCATCAAGCATCACCACACAAAACGACAAAGAAATTCAATCGCTTTTCAATCACACAATGTTTGCGAAGTAGCCAGAATGCGCATGTCTGTTTTCAAATTATCTTTGTCATCCCGGATCAAGCTATTTATAACGCCTTTCAGCTTGCCATCAAAACGTTCTGTACCTCGGTTATTATTATCAATATTACGCCAAAACGTTGGTAAAACAGAAACTGAAATAATGCATGGAGCCATTTTACTATCGTCTGTAAAAAAATCACGCAGAGCGCCACGTTTCCGAAGCATCTGTTCAATATTCATTAGCTTAGGAAATGTTTTTTTTTTTTCCTTTTTCGCTTTAAGAGTGAAAGGTGGGACTTCTGCGTAAACGCATAAAGCAATATTTTTGGGGTTCAACCATTGGGACGAGTGCTGAAAGAAATGCTTCTAAACAGTGTGGAATACTGGTTCATCAACGTCTTTGTAGACAAGCAGTAAATCTCTTGTAAACAGTGTTATAGAGGGGCCATCAGCAGCGGAGGGCTTAAGATGAATAGCTAAAAAAGCAGGCAAATAAACACAAACAATAAGCGACGCCATTCGTTGAAGTTTTGGGATATCGTGTTGTTCAACACCGTACCCAAAAATTAACAATATTAAATATCCGCTAGCTGTCGTTATCCAGCGTGCGTGCGATACACCTTCTTGGTGATAAAAAAGTAAACACTTTAAATTGTCAGGAACGTCCGTTACCAAATGAGCTGCCAGAACAAGAAGACACGTATGGTCTTTTCGGAAAGCTGAATCTACATCTTTTTTCACGTTCAGAAAACCATACAGTCTTGACTTTTAGGTGATCCACTGCTATTGATGTGGTTGGAACTTTGCATTCTTCGCGGGCTTTCAGATCTTCTGGCTTAGGTTTCGGTAATTTCTTGATTCTGTTCATCAGAGCACCATTTTGGAATGCATTTGGCCCTTTAACTTGACCTTCAAGAAATTGTTTTGCCCGAGTAATATAAACCTCGTTCACGTGGAAGAGACATTCAATGGTGTGTTCTTCATGACCAATATCAGACTTAAAGTATTCCTGTAATCGCTTTGACATCGGTCTTTTTTCCTGTATTAAGTGCGGTGGTATCTGCCATAATCGAATATACACGATCAAGTAATGGCCGACCGATATTTTCAACTATACCTTAGAATACTGCTTCCGTTACAGAGATATCTTTTGAAAACGACTTCACGCTTACAGGTACTGTGACTTTCACAATTTTCTCAGCATTAATGTTGGGTTATTGGCCGATGAATACGCATCTGTCTATACCGTCAATAATTTTGCCATCATAGCATAGTTGCCAAGCCTTAACAGATACCAATTCCATTTCAGCAGCTCTAAGTGAGTCAAGGCGGTATTTTTCTCTCGATGGACGAACGATTAGGACGTTCCGGTTCTCTTAAAATCTTCCGGAGTCAATTGATCTGCCTGCTGTCTTAACGAAGTGCTACGTCTGTCGGCCAGCTTACATTTGGTTTTAGTTACATTTTCTGCAGGTCCAAGAGTTTTCATTAAACTGGAATTTTCAGAAAGTTCTTCATACATGTCTTCAGCTGTTGCTACATCTCCGTCTTTTTCAGCTGTTATTGGCTGTTTATTTGCATCTTTTCTTGGTCTTCCCCTTCGTCTTTTCTTTACTTCCAACTGCTCATTCACTACAGCTTTTCTTTTTAAAGCTAGTGCATTTTCCTGCTTTTGATAAGCAACGTCTATCTCCGCTGTTATTATCATTCTTCTGTTGCTTCGCTGATCTTTCAAAAACTCAAATTCCTTTTCAGGAATTCTTTGCTGAAAAGGGCACTTGCATGCATATTTTCCATTCCAAAACAGTACGGAAGGGTTGGCACTGCTTTTGCATTTGCATGGTGATATGTCGAAAAGCTCGGAAAACCAATCTTCTCATTCTTTTTTCTTGATTCACTTGCCCGCTTTTTAGTAGCATTAAATTTTTGAACAATGTCACGCAGTTTGGCTTAAATTCAGCTTCTAGTTAGTATTGGTAAACTCGCTTTGGTCCATACGTTTGTAACATCTGCTGCTACATCGTGCTTTACATCTTGGAATGTGGGAACCTTTGAAATAAACTTAGCATCAGTTTGTTGAAGAAAACTGGGTATGAGAAAATATTGCTGAAGTACTTCTTTGTTAGTAGGTAATACGCTTTCTCTCAACTTTGCTGATACCAAATATTTTTTCGACGACCTTGTTTCACTCATGTTCGATCTTATAAACTAAAAACTTTTACTTTTATCTACAGTAACTCTAATTTCCTACGTACTCCTGCAATAATAACGACGTTTTAATGATCACATAGAATTATAAAGGGAAAACAAGAGTATAATTCCTACACCTTTGGATTAAATTTACATTGTTACACCATATGTCTCTGAAAATGAGAAAAAAACATATTTTTCAAAACAACTCGATTTCTGGTGCGGTTAGCGCTTTATGATGTATTGACAGCAGATAGGAAATTGGCCCTTCCGGTCACGTTGGTGCAAGTCCCAACTCTCTAGCTCCAGCCGTTTTGGAGATACGTCAAAATAATAAAAATCCGCTAGGTGGAACCTCAAGATGACGTCTAATGAAAAAATGACGTCATATTTGAAATCAGCAACAAAAATCCGTCCAGATTACGACCCAACCTAATTTTCACGAGAAGTCGCTAAAATATGGGACACCCTATTGCATATACTGTATTTCAAATATGCGTGAACATGGTTTTGTGACTGAATCATTGTTTTTTATGTTATTTGCGATGAAGAGCATGATACTAAGGATGTACATTGTACAATTACCCACAGTAATCAAGATACCTACGATGTTGTCTTGTTCAGTGCACTTATGGGCTTTAAACAAAACTATGATTAAATCAACGACTGCTCAAAAGCACTACGATGTCAATGTAGCAAGTTGTTAATTTACACCGTTCCCAGTTAAACAGAATTCTGCAAATTTGTGTTAAAAATAACCTTCAGCATAAAATGTCAACCTTTGCTGTTGCTTTCATATTATATACTGTTTGTTCAAATCATCGGCTTATTCCAAATTAAGCTATGTGCTTGTGCATCATGCAGCATTGCATTTTTTGGTATATTTATGGTGTCTTTTTATATTTACTTGCAATTTAGAACCGGAATGACATAAAGCTATGAGCAACGAATATTATTTTTATTAGTAATGCGTTTGACTAATGAACTATCAGCACGAAAGGCAAGTCCTATAACCAACAAAGTCCAATACACTGTTTAGTTTATCTTTCACAATGCTATTTGTTAAAAACAATTTTGTTGAATGTTTTTATATGATACGAAAGTAACAGCAAAGGTTGACGTCTTATGCTGAAGGTTATTTTAACACAAATTTGCAAAATTCTATTTAACTGGGAACGGTGTGAATTAACAGCTTGCTACAATGACATCGTAGCGCTTTTGAGCAGTCGTTGATTTAATCACAGTTTTGTTTAATGCCTATAACAAGACAAGCTGAACAAGACAATATTGTAGGTATCTTGATTACTGTGGGTTATTGTACAATGTACATCCTTAGTATCATGCTCTTCATCGCAAATAATATAAAAAACAATGATTCAGTCACAAAACTATGTTCACACATTTAAAATTTGGTATATACAAGAGTACATGATGCCAGTAGTAGTAATGCATATGTAGATATTGTGCAGTTTTCTCATTGAACAATAAAAACGATCTGAAACAACGATGTGGCATGTAAATATTACCATCGACAAGTACTAAGTTAATTGATACCATTAGTGTGGGTGTATTGTGCAAGTAATATACACCAAACATTTTTACAACTCTGTACTGTATGATGCATTAACAAAGCATAGGAAATCCTATCTTTCGCACATTTTAAGCCCAAAACTAGGTCGTAGTAAGTTGAAGATATGAACAATTTCTTAAAATCAGGCCCGTTTCATTGAAACAGGCAGGGGGACACACCCGTAAAACAACATTTTTTTTTTTCAGGTCAGTAGGCCAAGCCTTACGTTTAATGAAACCCCGAACTATGATAAATGAAAAAAAATTATCAATTTTTGGTACGCCCTATTAATAATATTAACCCTTTGTCTACCACCTCAAGTACACAAAACTGCGGAAACACAGGGGTTAAGCAAATTGATGAAATCCTTTTGCTTTAGAACTCCATTTCAACCACCTAAACAATAGCATGATAAACCACTAACGATAGCACAGTAATTATAATTTTATTAATTATCACTTTCATCCTCCCATAACGAGAAAAAAGCTGAGACGCTATATCGGGCTCGCTTAGGAGTTCCCAGCCATCTGTCTACTTGTCCTAAATATGGTAACCCTGTTAAGTACTTTTCTCAATGACCGAACAAACAAGCTATCGTCGCCAACGGCTCGCCACCATTGCGACGTTTCTTTGCAATATGTTTTCCAGGCGCTAAGCTGCGGAAATGGGCCCTGCCACTCGTTACACGCTTTGGCGTAATACCGCGGATATAATGAAGATTTAATTTGACGATTGCAGTTGTCTCTTTACCCAGGTTCTAAGATTGGAATTTATTGAAGTCAAACTGAATGAAGCAGTTTTAAACGCAGTTTGAAAGTAGGCAAATAATCGAAAAACAAAATTCACGGAAAACTAGTTGAAGGTTCAGCAAGATTACTTGCAATCAATTAACAAAGTAAAAAATTTTTTCACTTAGCCCTGATGCAACCTGTGAGGAGTTTTTCTCCGCATTAAAGCAATTATAAACTCTTGTCGTCGTCGCCATGCTATGCGTCATTTGCCGAGCCAGCTTTGTGGCCAGCTCAAGTTTTTGGGAATGGGTCTGAAAAACAAGGTGTGAAACTACAAGCACGCTCTTCCGAAAATGATTTATAGTTCGAACACATCATTTCCTGTTTGTTCGAGAAATAAAGTTGGAATACTTGATACTTCAAATTTCGGACTCAGTAAAAACTTAAGCAACGGCGAAGTATGTGCTGGTTAGCATCTGGCATGCATTATATGAACACGATTTGAATACGAAAATTTTCTCATAAAACCTTCCAAAAGCGACTTGCAATCTCCATTTATTATTTACCTAGCTACTTGCCAACGCTGCGTGTTGCAGTTTGTTATCTGCGGGCCACCGCAGATTTCAGTGAGAAAAAATGCTCAGCCTTTACAAGGTTTACTGGAAAAAGCAACTTGAAGTTGACTACCAGAGTCCTAGAGAAGCAAAACTGATTTTTGATGTTGCGAGTTTGATCAAACATTCCAGACATTAGAACCAGTGAGTCTCTGTAGTGAGAATTCACTAAATAATAAAAAAGAGCACTTTTCGCATGTGGGTCTATTTTCTCCAAACATCACTGACATTACATGCAAAAAAAAAACGGCCAATGACTTCACCATTTTCAATGAAGTTTTGGATATGGATACAAGTCATCGTTTTACTCTGCAATACCTACATCATCCAGCCCAGTAATAACACTAAAAAGGGAGGTAGTTTCGGCAAGGGTAAAAACAATTTTTTTTAATTAGAAGCATTTCTTCAAACGGACACAGGCCGATAATTTCACAATGGAAGTAAACCAGGCGTGTGTATAACACAACGGGCCAATTAGCAAAAACTTAACACTAACGATACGAACTAGCAACAAAACTGATAGCAAATAGCTAGCGTCATCATTAGGGTGGTGTGAAAAAAATCAAAAATTCAAAAAACGTCCCCTCCCAAAAGTTGCCTTTAGTCCCAAAACTATGTTTAAAAGCGGTCTTCCAAAGTTTTCTTCAAAATCCAGGTGGCTACCCAGGTTTAAAGGTTATGCGGAGGTCAAATTTTGTAAATATGCCGTAACTCATTAACCAGTGGAGCTAGAGAGCTAATTTTGGTGTCAAAAAAAGCGGAATGTGCACTTTCCTATCTAACTTAACAGAACTTTTTATCCTAATTTCAGTATTTTTACAATTATTTTCAAAAAAGTGTAATTTTGGATCAAAACATACCATTTTGAACAGCTTAATATCACCATACACAGTCTAAACACAAAAAATTTGTATAATTCACTGTATATGATGAGTCTCCTGGGGAGCTGACATTTCAGTGGTTTAAAATCACGTACAGAACAAATGACCATTGAAATATTGTTCACACATACTTGCACAATCTCATGCACAGTGCACACAAATAGACAGAAGAATCAAACATAGCCCAAAATAATGTAAATAATCTAGACGAAGACAGCAAAAGACTGTCAAATCTGTCATCAGGAATTTGCCACTTTTTACAACTTTACGTATAGTATAGTTTGCCCATACAAACAAAAAATTACAATCAACTGCCCAAAGTTATTATAATACAATGTGTTAGTAGTGTGTTCCATAGAAAAGACTACAACCACATGATGGCAACATTAAATAACATTAAAAATAGGCGCAGTAACTATAGAATTAGTTTTTATGTTACTTTGTGTACCACAGTACACCAACGTTTTGTAGATAAATTGCATGCTTTCTGAAAATAATTCACTAAAGCAGAAATCTAGCAAGTGGACACTAAACAGATATATTTTAGGGCATTTAAACCTTTTACAATTACATTTTTTTTTGCTGACCAGTTGTGACATTTTTCTTTTGTTTAATTAAAGCAGGGGTGGGGAACCTGTGGCTCGCGGGCCACATGCGGCCCGCTTAGGTTTTGAATGTGACCGTATCAGAACTTTGTTAAGTGAACAACACATACTGGTGGAATAGAAAACATAAAGATTTCTTACATTCACCGACATGCTGGATTTGTGGCATGAAAATGGCGCAGACGTTTCTGATTTAACCGTAAAAAATAATTCACCATGAATGTTCAGCAAATTTGTGACGTAATATTGTATTTTTAAGGCAAAATTAAAAGAAAATGTGCCCTGCTGATAATATTATGCAATCAATGTGGCCCGCTGTGCTTTAGTGGTTCCCCACCCCTGAGTTAAAGTCTCAAGATTGAAAGAAATTACATAGATGAAATCGCTTTTAAAAACAAACAGTTGGGTGATACATTTGCCACAAACTTGATGATTTTAAAATACAAAGCAAGCAAACTTGCTCACAAAATTCCACACTGCTGCGAATGAATAAAGGTATTGTTATAAGGGACCACATCATCGTCCATCGTCCAGTTTTAATCCGGTTTTTCCTTGTGTCCGAAGGTGGCCGGATGCACCTCATTCCTTCAGCAATCGCTCCCACTCCCTCTCTCCATCTCGCGCGATCTGTAGCTTCCTCCACCCTCAACCCAATCTTCTTTATATTCTCCTCGACTTGTTTCTTCCATGTTTACTTCGGCCGTCATGTTTGCTTCGTGCTTCGGACCACAATATTACAAAATTCCAAAATCAATTTTTATACTAGATAAAAAAGAAAAAATGACACAGCAATCGGTATAAAAAAAGGATGTCATCCATTTATCTAGAATTTAAGATTGAAGTTGCTCTTTGGTGTTGTATTGCTTCATCAATTTTTGTGACCGATTTTTTTAAATCATCAGCAGACGTGATGGTATGATTTGGCTGAAAATTCGGTTGATTCAGCAGACGTGATGGTATGATTAGGCTAAAAATTTGGTCACTAAAAGCCTTCGGACATCAGCATTGACAACCTAGGGTTGTAGGTTGGCTATAGTGAGAATTATATTCATATCATTCAAGCACAGTACTGTTATGTGCTTACATATGTCCTAAATAAAGCCTTCGGACATCAGCATTGACAACCTAGGGTTGTAGGTTGGCTATAGTGAGAATTATATTCATATCATTCAAGCACAGTACTGTTATGTGCTTACATATGTCTACTTTTATTTCGGTGATGCATTGCATGGACAATATTTGTCAAATGCTACATCCACATTCTACATATGTATAGCTGCACGCAAATATTACTAGCACCAGGCAATAAATTAGACCAACTAAAACTAATTTGGCAATTATTTTAACTCTTGGAAGTCTTACCAACTGCAAAAATGGACTACTGGTACTGCATACGCGCAAATGCATAATTTTCATCAAAAAAGCTCTGCCGTGATCTGGTAAAACCGATTAACTGCACTTTCGTACTTTTCGAAAGTTTTCGAGAAAATGCAGTTTTAGCTTTTTTGAATTTTTCACAAACTTCCTGATTGTAGATTTTCCTCATTTTTTCGTCAAAGTAATGGTTTAAATATTGCAGCGTAATGATGAAATTAAATCTCAATTTTTTATATCGTGAAATTTGTAAATGCAGTTAATCGGTTTAGCAAATATTTTTTGTGAAAAACAGCAAGTTTTCTCTGGTAAAACCCATTAACTCGATACTTATGACGTCACTATTAAAATTGTTTTGTTGTGGTTGAAAGCAAAATCATTAAAATTTTCCAATAATAATGCTTGTCGCAATCGCAGTTAGAACCAATTCGACTCAGTGTTTTAGTGTAAGGCTGTATTAACGAGACATTGAGTATAGATGCTTCGGCCTCGCCCCTACCTGCAATGGGGTCCTTCGATATTAAGAGCTCCTAAATAAAATATGAAGGTCTTACGCCTAACAAAGCGTTGATGCGGACTTTGATTGACAACAAACTTGTAGGATTGACCAAATCCATGTTAAGATCGTGATTGCTGTTGTAGACGGAAGAACTCAAGGCAAGGCCGATGTAATAGGGGGCCTTGTCTTCTCACTCAACAAGCTTGGCCCCTTCCGTTTATCAATTAACTTACTTTTTTGAAGATAGCGGATTTTGCGCAAAACTTTGGCCTCTTCCTGATAAGCGTTTCTCCCCCCCCGGTTCACCGATTAATTAATTTTTTTAAAGGAGTCGAGCTAATAAACTTTACAGCGTGCATTCAACGAACCCCATAAACTCGCCAGTATAACACAATGTTTTCAAACTGCGTGGAAGCATATACCCTCTTACGAGCACTCGAAACTTCTTTACCAAACTTCTAGGAATCGACCAAATTGATGTTAAGATCGGAACCACTGCCGTAGATGAAAAAACTCAAGGAGAACAGCGAAGAGACGAATTGAACCTTTTTCCCTACCAAAAAACTAGAAAGTCCGTCGTTTTCTTTAAGTAGGCGTCGTAACCATATCAAGATCTCCATTCTTGTGAGAGCAATTGGAAAGCAGTGGACCCTTTTCAGCCAACCCGTCTTCGTCTCAAACACACCTTTAGTTGGAGCAGCTATTCTAAATTCATTTTCAAGCCCGAAACCTATCCTGATAAAAAAAATCGTTTTTGCACCCCTTGCACCATTTGATCAGTCTAATGATTTAAGCCTATTGATTTTTTATTATAATGGCTGATATTAGTAACCACAAAGGATAAGTTTGCATCTTAAACATATCCGTTCTCGCACGTCGCACTCCCATTTGCGAACCACTGCCCTAGAGAGCCTTTTCTGTGAACAAAGCACAAAACCTTTCAACGAGCCACTTAAAGGCAAGTGTGGTATTTGCATAAAGCTGCGGCTATGTACCACTTCAGCTAATCAAATCCCTCTTCCGCGATTCAAAGTTCTAGCTAACCTTAGATTATGGGTAGTCCGGATATGTGTTACTGTACCTTTCTTTGATTCATACATGTAAAACTGCAAAATAATTTTGCTAAGCTAATATATCGACTTCCCAAGCAATATAATAAGGCATGGCAATTGGCATGTTTTTTTTTATTACTTCAGAAATCCAAATCAGGGGCACCGGAACTTTGAGATGCTCTGACCCCGTCATAGCCTATCAAGCGATTCTGTTTTAAAGATGGCTGACATTGCATAAAGTAAATGTATAGGCATGGTAGTAAGAATCCTCCTGTAAACCATTGGATTAATGTAGCAGATACTTCAGAAAAAGTCTAACAATTTGGTTGAAACTCTTGCCAGAAAATGCTCGCTGCACACCCATAAAGTGCTTGCGGAAACAACAGTCTCATATTTATTACAAAACACAGAAAAACTAACGAAACTACGGTAACTAAAACTCGATCTGCTTCTCGATACGAAACACGGTACAGGCAAAAGTTTAAACAAATTGCTTTAACAATTTCTGGCCCCGAACGATGTGGGCACTATCCGAAATTCCGAATAACGAATTCATTGGAAATTAACTAGCAATCTTGAAATTAATATGACAACATACAATAACTTTAGGAATAAAATTAGGCCTAACCGGCTACGATTAAATGTACGGGTAAAAATGCAATAAAATATCTATAGTCTTAATTGAAATATTTTACTGTTAATATGTTCCGCAAGCCAAAGAAGATGTTTTAAGGGCAAAATTAGGAGGCGAGAAATTAGGTAGGCTGTATACATATTATATCATGACTGATTTTTTTTAGGGGGATCAAAAGTTTTTCCAGAAAAGGCGGAGCTTACTCGCACCACCCCCTGGTTGCGGGCTTGTAGTTGATGCTCGGTGAAAGCGCTTTTAAAAGATAGCCTTATCTACAATTCACACAATAATTAACCAAAGAATAATTTGCGTAAAAACATGAAAAAATTAATTAACTAGAAACGAATATTTGCCTATCATTATCGTTTCAAAGCGATTTCAACACAAAACTTAAAAAATTCCTAAAACCCATTAAAAACCTTGATGTAGTCTATAGGCCTATTGTAAAAAGAAAAATTTACTGTGCTTATGCTAATCTTAATTTTCGTCCTGATCTCGTTTGCTAGCTAGGTCAATCAAATTATCGTTGCTTTCCATGTTTAACCAAAAAGCTGCTTTCCTGGCAGGCATGTGTGGCACCAATAACTTCACAATCTGTTGCTTCTTTTTTCCGTTGATGCCACGGGCTTTTGTTATAGCCGAAGGAAAGAGACTTTCGGCATTCTTCAAAGATGCAGGTAAAAAATCTACTTCACTGAAGTGGTCATCGTCATGATTTAGCTTATAAAACAATTTTCGTGAATTTCTTTTTAGCATAATTACTTTCATTTTGGAGATTTTTGGTAGGGTTTTTCCTTTTTGGTGAAAATCTTTGAAGCAAAATATGTGACTTGGATCCATATTAATTGATTTTATTTTTTTGCTAGAATTTCCGATTAATTCCATAAGATCGTTCCAATCTTGAACAGCATTTTGCTTTTTCAATTTAGAACCGATCGCTCCGTGTATTGCGTCTGGCCGCATGAACGTGTGCCCTTTTTGTAAGTACTTAAAAGTAACCACGTCGGGGCCCCCATCTTTCTGAACGGTCAACCAGATTCCACATACCAAAGTCCAATTTTTATTCTGAGCCGCGCAATTGTCACACCAGAATGAAAAATTGCTGTACTGCGGCAACTCGTCAATAATTTTTAAATAAGCCGACGTTACGTCGGAGGCACATCTCCCGCTGACACCCTCGTGCCACAGAACACAAAAATCTCCGGACTCGTGAAGGCTGCAGAAAGTTTCATTGAAGACCGTTAGCCGGCTCAAAAAATATTGAGATTTTAAACTCATTTTGGGTAGTAGCATAACTTTCTGCATATCTGCAGCAAGAATTATGCAGCCCTCAGGTGGTGACTCATCTCGGTCTTTTTGATAGAATTGCCTTGCCAATCGTGCATCTCGCAAGTGCTGCCTTGTTTGAGTGCAACTTTCACAGCTGCACTCATCTTCATGGCTCTTGCTTGCATGTAGTGAGCACACGTCGCAATCGTCTTGCGACGGTCGTCCAAAGCCTATATTCATCGAACGAAAGATTCTTTGGTACACGGGATAAGACACCTTAGCATTTTTCCTATTAAAATCCTTCCACATATAGGTGATCGTTAATTCCGGATCCAAGTATCGACGTAGCGGTGCGTGTTCCAAGGCGTAATGTGACAGCTGAGGATGAAAAGACTCAATGTGGTCTTTTATATGTTTCTCTTTCCTTTCTTTATCTTCATTTCTCGAAGTTCGTCCCCTTTTTTCTCTCGGTGAATGCAGAGAATCCTGATTTTGCGATTTGAGAAATTCATGCACATATGAATTTCCTTTCATGCCGAGGGTCGCTAAATAAAATTTTGAGCAAACTGCAATAAATCCTCCAGATCTTGTGGGTAATTTATAACTCAAGGTATTATTCCTAGTCTTAATGCCTAATCCTGTCTTTCTCTTCGTTTCGTTTATTGTAACTGTACTTTTCATGAACTCTCTTCTGCCAAAAAAATTTCTCGTCCAAAATTCCTTTCGTATATCTTCTCTTTCCTCATCGCTAAAGCTTTTGTTACATTTGCTCCTGCAACGGTCGTTACAGGGAGGTAACAAGATATATTTTTTCAAATAATATGAGGCTTTGTCCTTTTGTGTCCTCCGACGTTTCCGCGTAGGATGGGAATCAGAGTTATCAGCGTCAGGCTGAGACTGATGTTCTAAAAACCAAAAATAAAATCAAATTCGAATTATACTCGCGGTATTACGCCAAAGCGTGTAACGAGTGGCGCGGTCCAACATCGCGGCTTAGCGCCTGGGCAACGCAGCGTCAAGTCCGAAGAAATATCGCAGCGGTGGCGAGTCGCTGGCGACAGCACTACGTCAGATTTGACCGGCCCAAGGCGCAAACCCAGAAGCTTCCGCACTGATTGCAATATCGTCACAACTGCGCAGAATTTTCTACAAAATAAAAATCAGCTCTACAATCTAAAGGTAAAAAGGTCAAGGTACGGGACAGCGGGTGCAAGCACATGTTGTTCAGGCCATTGGCGGCCCTTTACAATTTTCAATCACGAATGATTGAACGCTGTTAGGGGACATATAAGACAAATAACACA
Organism: Trididemnum miniatum; assembly: GCA_964006365.1. Lineage (NCBI taxonomy): Eukaryota > Metazoa > Chordata > Ascidiacea > Aplousobranchia > Didemnidae > Trididemnum > Trididemnum miniatum. The sequence goes on from OZ023245.1 coordinate 8,375,735, forward strand.
CATACACAAAACCCTTCGCGCTTCCGCTTGTGCCGAGCGCCTGGCGCGGTAGCTGCGAATATAATTTTTAAAGTCATTAGTATGACCCGACCGGGAATAAAACTACAGTCTACATTCCTCTTTTAAAACTCAAACCGTGTGATTTACAGTTAATCGGGAGGTAAATATAGCCTACCTCTAGCATGTGACGTTTTGGTTACTATTTCAGTTATTAGCGCTAACATTAATAAAGCCAATTTACATGAGCGAGTTTGATTACGCGGGTTACGCCCTTCAGTTTCAGTTAGAAAATTTTTTTAGTTTAACCCCCTATTTTTTCAAAGCGCTTTTTAGCGGGTTGAATCTACCTGCTGCACATTCCACAAACCATCCAACAAAAAGCATGGGCCTATTCTTTGCTATAGCAATAATACAATATCATATATTTCCAATAATAACAAAACTTAAAAATTGTTTTTGTCACCATTAGGCTATTTGTACCCGGAATAAGACTTTAACCCTATATGAGAAAGGGTAAAGATTCAGTTCTATTCTGCATAGAAAACAAAACTTGGGAAAATAAACGCTCATGGTATTAAGTTATTAGCACGTTTGTTCTGTCCTGTACGTTTACCTTTAATCAAGATTTTTAAAATTAATAAGATCATCGCCGTCGGCAGAGTGAAATACCTAAGTTAGTACAACTCCGCAGCCGGAAATGAGCAGGTATTCACAATGTAGCAATAACTTTACGTAGGAAAGCTTCAGTGGACTTGTATGCCCAATCGCCCATTTCTCATTCAGCGCCAAATACTGACGCATTTTAAAAAAAATCTTTGTTATACTCGCCGAAGCGTGTAACGAGTGACGGGGCCCATTCCGCGGCTTAACGCCTGGGCAACGCAGCTTCGAAATTCGAAAAAATGTTAACTTAGCAGCGGTGGCGAGTCGCTGGCGACACTACGTCGGATTAGACCGGCCCAGGACGCGAAGCCAAGATCTCTTGCACCGATTGCGCTATTTTAACGACTGAGCTAACCGGCCGGTTAATACTGATGCATTTTGCGTTATAAAATGCGTCAGCGGCGTTTGTAACAAACTATCTCTACATAATAGACTATAAATATGTAATAAAATTGTAATTCCATAACTTCAAACATGAAACACCAACATCAACAAGCAGTGGCGCGGGAACGTCAAAGGGAGACCAAAAAATGAGCGAAGAAAAACTATCTACTCTTTTTAAGCCAAGTAGCGAAGGTAGATAGCTTATAATTACTCATCAGAAAAAGAGATGACACTCAAGTGATTTCGGAAAAACCTTGAACTTTTTGTGGCATTTGTTCCCGCGCCATATTTGCTAACTAAACAAAAAACATGCAGTTTAATGTTCTTGTAATTAAATAGGATATATTTGATCTTTATATAGGACGGATAAAAATTGATGGGTAAGTGCAAAAAAGCCATAGGAATGCGACTTTGGTGGCTTTTAAATATGCCGCGCGTATAAAATCAGTTTCTTCTGTTACTGTTTGCGATCGGCTATTCCCTCTGATGCTCTCAATGAGTAGCTTAATTGATACGAACGGTTCATGTCATGCTCGAAGGATAGATTGGCAGATGATTCACTCTTCTTATCGACTTTCGCGGAACTGGCTCAAACAATTGGAAAAGCACGTGCTGTTTTCTGTGTAGGCCCATATAGAGCTGATTTCATTAACTCCACTTTCGACTTTGAAAAACTGTATACCTAATTTTTATCATGATTTCAAAATATTAAGCTAGCAAAAGCATCTGTGAAAAGAAAAAAAATCTAGATTAGCAACCACAAAACTGTCTCATCTCTGCAAAGCATCTTGTAAAACAAAATATATTCCCTTGCCTGATGGTAAAACGAAATTTAAATTCAAATTCATTGACTTTGAAAAAACGAAATTTCAAATTCATGAAGAATTGAAAAATTTGTCAAATCCAAAATCAGTGAGCTACAAAAGCTGATTTCAAATTCCATTTCACTTATTTTAAAAAGACCAATGTAAAATTTATATTTAGCCTACGTTTATAGTCAAGAATCTCACCATTTTTAAATTCATAAAAGTTGATAATTAGACTTGGATAGTCGATATTTGATAACCCAGACTATCAAATAGGGTTTGAAAATACAAATGTTTTTAAGTAGTACTAGCAAATTGTTCAAAATATTTTTTACGCAGAGAATTCGTAGGTTTCATCAGAGTCGGATCAATCACAGTATAATTGTAGTAGCCTACTAATTTACTATAATTAATACACTTTTTCGTGTCATTCAAATTATAGAATAATCGTAATTGAGTTTTCGGTGTAAAGTAACTACAAGTTAAATGCAATTAAATACTGTTTGTGTTTGGGTGTCACCGTTATTAGAATTGTAATTGATTCAACTCTGGGTCTAAGTAACCACAGAAAAAGTTACAAGATTCAAAAATATTGTAATTTTTATGAGAAAACAGTTAGGCTAACCCTTCTGTTAGTGTTCTTCTGTCACTTGCCTGTTGGTGAAATAAATGAATTTTTAATGAGCATATTTTCAATATTTCTGATGTAGAACACAAATTATTTTTATTTTGCCATTTTATTTTAATTTAAACTGTCCTAAAAACCATTGCAAAGCAATGGGGCCCCTCTACCGGGTGTAAAGTTCCATCTTTCACAGGTTCACGAGGAAATTACCTTCTGCAAAACTCACTTTAAAGAACTTTGCAGCGTTACACCTGCCATTACAAACTTTCGGTCTGCTTGATAAATTGTACAGAGCGCTTGCAGTATGTGCTGATACAAACCATTATACTATTCGTTACTTTTGCTTGGTTAGTTTTAAGTCGAAAAAAGCCAAATTCAACGAATGTTTACTCAAGATTTTCAAATTCATTGACTTTGAAAATACAAAATTCAAATTTATGAAGAATTCGTGAACGGTTTCAAATCCAAATTCAATCCAACCCTAGTTGGCACTGCTACTACCACTTAACAAAACAATGCGTTTTTCTTCGATCCACTTCCATGTGTACGACAACCTAAACAATTCAAAACAAAACATGAACAAACAAAATAAATCCGGCATGCAAATCAACTATAAACTCCAATAACGTTAAACATTTGTATTTACCATCCGCTGAAGCTAAAATGTCCATTGGTGCATTCAAAACCGAGGTTGCCCCAGCATCAACGGAAGGCTCGTTAAATTCATAAACTTGCAATGGATCGTTGTAATCGAAGAGAATCGGTGAGTAAGTGGGAAGATTAGCAGAGCGGCAAGGAGAAGAACAAGAAGAGGGAGAAGACAAAAAAGAATGGGGCGAAGAAGAGGATAAGGAAGAAAGAGGAGAAGGAGGACGAGAAGAAGATAAGTCAAACGGGTTGTCTTTATCGTAAGCTTTCAGAGAACAATCGAAATCGTCAGAGTATTGTTTGGAAGGCCTCAAGCTGTTACATAACAAGTCTGATATACATTTAGGGCTTGAAGATGTTACAGTGAGGTCGCTTGCAGGCACAACCTCAACATCACAACGACTAGCATCGCTTGAATGGGTATTGCCAATATCTAAACAATATCAAGTATGCAACTAAGCACCAAAAGTAACAATTGCCAATTGTAATCCATAGATGTGCCAGTCAATTAATAGCAAAAATATGTGGAAAAATAAATGAAAGAAAATAAAGATAGCAAGAAACAGAAAAATTGATCTTCTCACAGTATACAAATCACATTAAAATGCAGTAGCAATGAGTTGTAAAGGCATTGTTTTGAAGTTATTTTAACGCCGGCACAAGCGTATGCTAATGAAAGGACAAGAAAATCCCAAATGTGTTAGTTTGTGGCCTCTTTTCACATAGATGAGGCGGGTATAGGTTGTGACTTTATTGTAACATTTCTACCGTTTGCATGTAACGACACAATGCAATTTTGCTAATTCAGAAGGCTCGTTTGCAGTGTGCGAAGTAGAAACTTTTTATTGGGGGGGATGCTTTTGTCAACATTGTTGCCGGAATTCTGAACCTAAATAACTACAAAATGTGGCAAAATGGTATTTATCGTTCATGGAGGGGCGTCATTGGTCAGTGGCCAAGTGAAAACAGTGGCGCAGGACGTACCGCGTGTTTCGCAAACCAACAGCATGATGTACAAATACTATCTACGGGAAAATTTCGAAAACTTCATTAGCTTTTTATTTGGGCAGGTTTTTGTGGTATAAATAGAGTTAGGGAGTTTGGGAGAGCAGCGCTCTCCCGTCGGGGTTCGGGGCAGAGCCCCGAAAAGTTATAGCATTTTTTGAATTCATACTCGCAATCTCAAATATGATCCTAAAATCTGTTCTACTAAAAACACTATCTCTTACTACAGTGGAGCTAACGCTTAAAGAAAATAAGATTTAATTAACACTTTCGCATTCGATGATGAAAGCAATAAGCCTGCAGCAAGGCATTCCAACAAACAAGCAATAAGCTTACATTTTACGTTGTAAGTACTGGTAAGTTAACGATAATAAAAGGAATCGATCCGAGACGATCCTAGGGATGGGCATAGCCCCCTCTGATTTTTGCTTGCCCCACCCCCCTCCAACACTTTAAACGAGCTAAGCTAAAGATGTGTTTTTGACAAGCAAATAAATGGCTGGATTTTTAACGCTAAGGTTCGAAAGTGTTAGACCCACTTCATTGCTTTGTTTTTGCTTATCGACAAAAAGCAAATGTTTCATCTTTGCTTATTGGCAACGGTTATCAACAATGCAGTATTGTTTTCTATAGGCCTATTTACTGTTTCTTTTAAATATTTCTTACCATTACATAATTTGCTGTGGTGAATATTATGTTGTATTAATTTTAGTAATAGGCCTACCTGCCGTCCTAAGTAAAAACGCGTATCTGCTAAATATTGTATTTGAGAAGACAAAAAAAAAAATTATTCGAATTTCGAAGGCCCAATTTCGATAATGCAAAGCCGTCATAATCGTCAATGGCAAATAAGGGTCCACTTTGTGAGATCGGTTCATGAAAATTTTTACAGTTGCAACAATTGTAAGGCTACCCCAACATAAGTGCATAAATGTATTTTTTACTTTGCAAACTTAAAAAGGCATGTTACAACGTAAAAACGCCATATCTGACCATATACGGAAGGTTTTCATTTCCATGTTTTGTTGTCTCTTTTTCAAGATTGTGAAAACAAAAACGGTTCCGCATCGTTTTATAACCGCGAAATAAGACGTAATTCCAAGCGCATGTGGAAACCTTTAGACATTATTAGTGCTTTCGAAGAAAGGAATTAACGAAACTAAATTTTTGTTGTATATGCCTAATTGCCTATCGGTACTAAATACAAAAATTGCCGTTGTTACAAAGCAAAAACAACGTATGTGCACAATACTTTTGTTTTGTCTAAATGAAATGGTAAATACCGGTGCTATAATACACAGAGCAAGTGCACGCAGTACGACAATCATTTAGCTCCAAATTTTTTTTCTGTCTTGTGCATAAATTGACTCTTAATTTAGTTAAGATACAGATACAGAGTAGGCTATTTGCTTTGTACAACATAACGCTGTTTGTGAAGATATTGTATGTCGTTTTAACTTTACTGTAATTGTGCTTTAAGTTTAAATTACAAAAATTTTTTCATTGTAGACCGTAAGAAAATACATCGCATTTACTTTGCGTGAAGTTGAAAAATACTTGCAGATGCGACGTTTCACAAATTTCTACAATTTGAACTCGACGGAATTCTAGAAATTCCATTTTGAGTACTACCGATATCAAATATTTAAAAAGTAAATATTTCAAAAACGGCGTTTCTATTTTTGATGGCAGATAAGTGTATATGCGTTCCACATTCACAATATAACATTTACTTTTCAATAGTTGGTGGCAAAGAACTTTTAAACTTGCATCTTTTTTCTCATTTGCTTTTGTCACTCGCCCCCTCATAATATACCTTTGTCCCTACGTGGTCCCCTCACTTTTTGAGCTCTAGAATCGACACTTGAGTCGATTCATTAAAGTTAATTTCAGGCTCAGTCAATAAATGCACGTTGAGCGTTTTGACATTATTTAAGTTAAATAATGATAAACTCGCGAATCGTATGTGATGTTCACCTTAGGCTAACCAGCATCTCATTCTTACTCGATCTGATTTCCTCACTCTCTTTTATGATTTCACGCACTTTATCAGTAGGGGCAGTAATTAAAAGTAACCTCGTCCCTTCCTTCTCCTTTATCACACTTATTCTTAGTGCTTTCCCTAATCTAATGGCTATAAAAAATATTGCTGTACTGTTTTAATGCTGATGAAAAATACAGACGCACTGCACCATAGTTGTAAATCGGGCTTGTCGGGTCGGGTTCGGGCTTGGATTTGGGGTCGGGTTTGGGCTTGGCTTGGATTTTGTCGGGCTTCAATCGGGCCGAACGCCAGAGTAGAATCTCAAGTGCATAAAAATTAAGGATATCGCACAATTCGTACTGCTTAATTCCGTTTTCTTAGCTGTTTAAATATTGCTGTCCGTAACTATTGTGACTGAAAATAAATAAAACTCGTTTTCTTTTTTATTACAAGTTTTTCAAAATTTAATTTGATGTTTTTGATTTCGGGTTTAAATCGGGCTCAGACTGGTTGATAAATTAGGATTCGGGTTCGGGTCAGGTCGGGCCCAAGATCTTCGGCCCGTTGACAAGTATGCTCTGCACTGAAATTCTTGATTGGTTTGTCAAGTCATAATGACTACAAGATAATTATGGTGCAAAGCATCACCCGCAGTCGATACGCACAAGCTGCACGCATGAAAAACATTTAAACTTTTTACTCTACTTATCACTGGGGGAGACGTTTTAGCATCCCCCCCAGGACAAAATATTTTTCTTCACTGGGGGGGACGACGAATTTTACTGGGGGAGACATGTCCCCCCCATTCCCCCTTACTTCGCACACTGCTCGTTTGAAAAGATCCACTATCCTAGCCAAGCCGTTTCATGTTAAAAGAATGAAGGCTGTTACTTAGCAAACGACCCGAGCGCGTCCATATAAACCCCATGAAAAAAGCTAGCTCCGGATCGGTTTGCTGACAGCAATGTGATGACCATCTGGCGGCGCTAACAGAGCTGACTAGGAAACAGCGCCTATAACCGCTTTAAAAATTTTAAGTAAACCTACTGGTTTTCTCTACTACACATTTAAGCGTATTCCAATAGGCTTACCTTGAGACCTATAAGGAAATATCGGTATCTTAGGTGATGAATGGAGCAGCGGACCTGAAACCGAACGAATAAGTAAATGTAGAAAAATAACAGTTATAAACACCTACCGGTACTCAATTGCCAACGAAAAAATTTGGGTTTTCTTCATTCACGATTTTCAACAATTAACTTACCTTGAGACACTCCCAAAACAGGCCTCTTTGGGGATAAATAGACAGGACCTACAAGTAACATCACAATTTCAAACAAAAGTCAAAACACAAAAAAGGGGAGGATGAACAAAAAGTGAGGATGGTTGCATTAGAGAGTAAGCTGCCGAAATAAGTTACAAAAAATGGGGTTGTGCGAATTCGGATAAACATGTTTCAAGAATGCTTCTTGAATCAAAGACGCAAGATAAGTTCTTTATTTGGAGCAGGACAGTTTCTGAAAGTTGATTAAATTTTGTTGATTTTTTCTTATTTTCCCTCCTGTCATGAGGACGCTAAAAGGCGCTACGCATAGAATGAACTCAACAGATTCGCTGAGGAGTTGTCGTTGTTTCAAAGTTTTCTTATTGAATAGAGCTTCGGGCCTGTTCAATCTACTGCTAGTTAAAAATCCACCAAGAAGATACAATAATTGTAAAGCATCCTATTTAAGGACCATAGTCATCCTAAAAACGATGCTTTAAGACACCATGACACCCTGCCTATCCCAAGCTTACTTGTTCAACAAAACACGTTGAGAAAGTTAGCCTTTTGCTGAACGCAGGTGAGAATTAAAACTCTACAATGGTTTCAAACAATTAGGTTAGCGCATTGCTTGAAGTCTGACCGGCGCTTGGTGTATTGGTTAATAGCGTCCGCTTGGTAGCCGGGATACTGGGGTTTTTATTACCGATCGGGTCATACTAAAAACTTTAAAAATAGCATTCGCAGCTACCGCGCCAGGCGCTCAGCACAAGCGGAAGTGACAAGTTTTGTGCATATGTGTTGTTCGTCTTGTATCTCCCCTAACAGCGTTCAATCATTCGTGATTGATATTTGTAATGGGCCGCCGATTGAGAATGGCCTACACAATGTGTGCTAGCACCCGCTGTCCCGTACCTTTTTCTTGAAATTTGAACATGCTTAAATATACATGAGGCGCAAATGCAACCAGCAAATAATACGAATACGCATCTGAAATCGCTTGGCGCCGAAATACTTAGCTGCGTACCACGCATCTATCCTGCAGAAAGATTACGGGCACTAGATATGGAGGCCCATTGCAGCTTAGCCACTTATTAACAACTGGCCAAAGTATATTTTATAAAAACAACTAATAAATAAACTTTAGTTAGTCTCACATACCGCCACCACATCTCTCCACAGCCGCCCTTCGTTTCTTGGATAGCTCCACCATTAACTTTCCTCTATACATAGTTATACAATCTTTCTTATGCTGAAAACTGTGCTGTAATCGTAAAGCAGAGTGATCTTGTTTAGTTTGTATGCCTTGCGAGCCACATTGCGTTGATCAGAAGGCTGCAGGATCTTATTTTTTTAGAACAGAACAGAATTTTTATTTGGAATCTTCAAGCGAAATGCCGTACGTAATATCAAATAAAATACAGCGTTGCACAGCGGAACACAGGGCAGCCAAGAGATCATCTTTTTTCGATGGAGAGTTGGCGGAATTACTGACAACTGCAGAGACGAAGGCCATTTTTTAGGGATCACACTTCTCTCGAAAAAAAAGGTCGCACTACGTGCCTTGAAGTAGAATTTGGGGTCGCTCTGCAAAAAGCGAGGGAATCCCTGGTTTAGACCTATGCTGGCAGAATATGCAGACCTATGCGAGTTTACGAAGAGCTCGATGGTGGGTTTTATATTGCTATTGACTCAAGACGCTACCACTTTGTTAGACAACCTTACCTACTAAAGTGCTTCTTCGTTTGGGATAGATCTTACTTACATGTTACGCAAATAGCTTATGCTTGTTAGCCCGATGCCGTGTTTTGCTTGCCTTAAGCTGTGAAGCAGCCAAGACCAGCGGTTGGCAAACATTTCACGCGAAGGGCCACATTTGAAAAAAAATGTTAAAGTCGCCTGCCGCAGGCTGAATGGAAAACCAAGGGAAGACTAATTTTTGGAGATTGCTATCAGCGTGCGAATGTACCGGTACTATCTAAAAAAATGTCTTCACCTCGTTCTTTCAATTTTGCTCGGTTGAAACTTATTTTTTGAAAATCACTGCCGCTTTCAGTCCCGAAATCTAGGATTTTTCAAAGCAGGTCTTCCGCTTTATTCACGGTGGGAGTTCAAATTTTTGTAAGTGCCAGCGGGCCAAAATAAAAAAACTCGGCGTCCCGCTGGCCGTACTAGTTTTCCCTATCCTGTACTAGACGGTTAAACTTCAAACAAAAGTACTAAATTTCTGAAGCTTCAATAAAATCACAGAAAGTCCGATAATCTACTTTGAGCCAGGCCGAAACTCTGCAAAGTTGACATTACGCTGCCGGTACCATTGATTCTTCTAGACTACCGATACCGGCAACTTCTAGCCTGACTTGGATACTTTGCAAGATGGCCTACCGGCACTACATAAAGATTAAAAAATTGGACTTGTGTATACTCATGTCTTCTAATTTTCTTAACCACGTAGGCCTAACGTTTGCCATGGACTATTAACCAAACTGACAGCAGAAGCTGCTACCATTCTGTTCCGCCATCTTCTTTCTCAGGGCTCTGCATTCTGCAATCTGCATTTTGCTCCAGAACTCTTATCAGACTATCCCGAGTTGAGAAACTGAAAACCCATTGTTTGCGTGTGACGAAACAAGAGGTGAATAATAACAATTGGAGTTAATGGGTTTTACCAGAGAATTTTTCAGATTTTTTCCGCAATTTTCTCCAAGAGTGGAGTTAATGGGTTTTGCCACCATCAATATCTCAGGAACGGCAAAAGGTTTGAACTTGAAATTTGCACACAAGATGTACATACGTACAAACATTCAAAAAATGCAAAAAAAAAAATTGAAAAATTTGCAGTTAATCGGTTTTACCAGATCACGGCAGAGCTGTTTTTTGCCCACAACTTTTTTCTGGTCAGTTTAGAAAGAAAGTTCCTCTAAGAGCAGATAGGAAAGTGCTAGTTCTGCATCTTTTGAGCCCAAAACCAGCTTTCTAGCTCAACTGGTTTTCAAGATATGGCCAAATTGGCAATTTTTATCGTTTGGCAGATGTGCACGGCCACTAGAGGGTGCACCAACCTGAAATTAGTTCCAATGTTATTTGCTCCATATTTGGGGACAAATATAAATACTACTTTTCAAAATTCAAAAATTTTATTTTTTCACCGCACCCTAATACATTGACAAAATCGTTGGATTTTCTTAATTATACTGTATAGTCCAATGCCGTGCAGAAAGAAATTTGATTAGTATTAGGGTTAGCGATTAGCGAACTTAAGGATTGCCTGCCTAGGTCTGCAATAAATGATTAACTCCATATTCATCCGTAAACAAAATAAATATCAATAACTTGAGGCAAAAATCGAAAGACAAGGAATTTTTTTCTGAGCAGGGGGCCACGGGTTTTGAGAGTTTTAAGAAGGGGCCACAAACAATAAAAGGTTGGGAACCACCATTCTTGTTGTTATTTGTTTATTTTTTTATTGTAGCAAAAATGTAAAAGTTTTAACTTTTTCATTTGCTTTTTGGTTTTCACTTTGTGCTTATGGACTGTCAAAAAAAATTGCATCACAAGCTTGATGTTGTTCAAATTTCTGAAAATTAAAAAGATGCGCTTTAAAAAAATGTAGAAATTAGTTGCGCATGGTGTTGTTACAAAATGTAACCTCAATCCTTTTTTGGCTTGTTTTTTTTTTTTTTTCAATCCTATTTTAGGGATTTTATTTCAGGGTTAATGAAGGGTTGGAGCTAAAGCCACTTCTGCCCAGCAAACGTTATAGTGTATTGGGACTGTATTGGCATGATTACGGAAAACAGTACTGATGTGTATTGGCACTATACAGTTATCTAGTGTTGGCCCTGTATAGAATCGCTAATTGGCTGAGTATTGGCCCAATACTGGCGTTATAAATGCGACAATACTGGCACTACGTCGCGCCAATATGCTATTGCGTGAAATTCTATGAATGCGTTATTGGCCCGATATCGCACAATTATTGGCCCGATTTCGCTAATTGACCGATACTAAGAGCAATCCTGAAATGTAATTCTATTTTGCTGCTTTCCTGCTTAATTATTGAGATGAAATATTACACTTTAATCCAAAATATATTTTAAATCAAAGCGAAATGATATGATGACGTGCAAGCATGCATTTATCATAAAATGATGATCACAATACATGCGTAAAATACAAAAGCATCGACGCAATACCAATAAAAAAGTATTTTTTTAAACATTTATGAACAAAGAGGTGAAGAAAATTACGAGGGCTTTGAGAAGCAACTTATAACAACGCTTATACTTCTGCAAACTCGTTTAGAGTTCAAAATAATAACTTGTAATCAATCACAAGTAGGCTATATCTACACGAACAAATATGGCAGGAACAAAGTATTGCAGTAACGCTGAAACTTTTCTACATTCATGCAAATAACTTTACTACATCAAAATTTCATTTTGCCAACAATGACGGCTCGTGACCACTTCAAACGGGTAGGTTGCATGACTCGATTGTCGGAATAAAACATAGACAAAATTTTGTCTTGGCAAGTTTATGGTGTCTATTTTGAAATTAATTCAGTGCGGTAACTTCAGAAAATGGTGCTTTGCTACTGTATCTAGTCGACTAAACCTTGTACAAATAAGCTAGTCTGCAAACCCACCAAAGCTGCGATACCGGCCATTCAACAGCTTAAGAATTTTTGTTTTTGCACAATCTATTAGTTCAAATAAGTTAGTCTACTAGCCTTTACCGCTATATTACAAGGTTAAGTTATGCTACCCGCACCGTCTCATACCTTTCATTAAACCCAATATCCAAATATGATTGCATAGACAAGGATAGATAAAATGTGTTCGTTTATTTACAAAAAAAAAGGTTGTGAAAAACTGGGTAGGTCGCAGCCTTTTATGCCTTTACTACGAGCCGCCTTTATTCACAAATCAAAATTCATGTCACAAGAACTAAGTTTCATTTCACTAACAAAATACAATCGACTCTCGATATAACGAACTTCAGGGGCCGGCAGAAAAAGTTCGTTATATCAAGAACTCGTTATATCGAAAGTACGCCAAAAACCATAGCTAAGGAAGTCGGTACTTCTGAATTGGTTTGTTATATCGTGTAGTTTGTTATATCAAAGGTACGTTATATCGAAAGTTGACAATAACAGCAAAAGTTCATGTCACCAACTTAAATTCATGTCACCAACGAAATAACACCAAAAATACATGTCACTAGCTAAAATTCATTTCGCCAACTAAAACTAATTTCACTAACAAAACAATACCAAAAATTCATGTCGCTAACTAAAACTAATTTCACACTGAAAATAACACCATAAACTCATGTCACTAACTAAAATTCATTTCACTAACAACATAACAGCAGAAATTCATGTCACCAACTAAAATTCATGACACTAATTAAAGTTGATTTCATTTACTAAAATTCATGTCACTGACTAAAATCAATTTCACTAACAAAATAACACCAAAAACTCATGTCACTAACTAAAATTCATCTCACTGACAAAACAACACCAAAAATTCATGTCACTAACTAAAATTCATTTCACTAACAAAATAACATCAAAATTTCATGTTATAACTAAAATTCATTTCACTAACAAAATAACATCAAAATTTCATGTTATTAACTAATTATAAAAACAATCCTACTTCTCAACTATCTTCTCATTTATGACCTACATCTTCCCCCATTCCGGTCACGCCAGTTGTGCAGCCAAGTTGCAATTTCTTTTTCTACTTCTGCTTCTGTTGCTGTAGCTTTTATCAAGTGGATTTTCATAACTGCGTCTGAAATCAATAAAAAGCCACAGTGAAAGGTGTTTTGTGCGGCGTATTCTTTTTAAAATGTCTCTTCAGAAAGAGTGATTTTAGATCATGCATCAATTAGGTGGGACTGCAAACTTTAACCTCTTCACCACGATAAGGTGTCAATTATGAAACAACAATTTATTGTTAGTCGACGCTGCAGCTATCACAGTGAATCAACAGCTAATCAATAGGCTAATTATAAATCAATACTGAAGAATGCTGGCCAAAATACAATCATTCGTCCTTCCAGAATTATCTCGCTTTAAACTAAATAAGATATTTCTGACAAAATGAAAACTGCGCTGAACAAGCAATGTCAGCCGCCCGCTCCCAACTTTTCACAAATGCAGACTTGCGAGCAGCGATCCAAGTAACGAAGGTCGCAATGGACACGAGTATATGAAAATGAGGATGCACAAAAAACTGTCATACTGGCTGGCTGGCTGCGAGGGAATACCCATTACCCAAAACTAGACTACACACTCTGGGGTGTTTAGTTTTTTCACCATTTTTGAATTTCAAAATGCCTGGGGTCGCTATGGGTGGTATTTGAGGTAAAAAGTTTACACCCCAATATTTTTCCAATTATGACGTCATATGGAGGTGGTTCACGGCGTTTGAAAGTTTAAAATTTCGTGATTTGGCTGTATCTCCCGAACCACTCATCGTAGATCGACAAAATTGATGTCAAATTGCTCAGAAGAGTCGGTTTCCTATTCCCAATGTAGAGCGAACTATTGTTTATTTGCATCAGAAAAAAAGTTATTTAAAAAAAACTAGATTCTGTTGTTTTTAATTTTTAGTTGACAAATTTTTATATTATTTTTTTGGTTAAATCATACGATCTGCCCACTGTTTGCGTGACATAAATGTCACTCTGTCTATTCTGTTCTAATAATTCACGCACATTATGCAACGCAGAACACACAAGTTTTTAATTGACTCAAAACTCGCTAATTTTCTTGTTACACAAATGAGCACGCAAACGCATATCAGAGAGAGGCAGTTGGGTTGGCTCGTCTTGGATTTTATTATTTATTAGTCCTTTCAATCGTCCAATTCTTTGTTCGGTCGAGCGATTATAGTTTTAAATGGATTTCCAGAAAGTTGGTTTGACATGAGTCATTGATACACATGGAGCTTCCCTACTCTTTTTCGTGAAAAACTGTTTCAAACGAGTGGTACGGTCTTGAAGCAAAGAACACACATCCAACTCTTCAGGCAATGACTCGGAAGTTGTAATAGCTTCAGCAGTGTATGGTGCAACTTCGGCATGTACGCTTAGTGCAATATTTTTCCATGAAAGCCATTGCGACGCATGAGCCAAAAAGTATTTCATTACAGCATTAGTAATATTTGGTTCAACTTCAAAGTAAGAGCTGAGTAGATCTAGTTGAAATAAAGGAAGAAATGGACCTTTGGGAATTTTGGGGTGTAAGTGTATCATCAGAAAGGAACGTACATACACGGATATTATGTACGAAACTATCTCCTGAAGCTTGTTCTTCTGTGCAATTGTAAGATTCCTCGAGTTAAAAATTAGTGTTCTCATATAGCCATTTGCAGTAGTGATCCACCGAGAATGGCAAACTTTTTCCTGCTTTAGAATTTCTTTAAATTTTGTGGAATATCAGTAATAATGCAGCACGCCAGTACTAGCATGCATATTGCATTGCTGATCACTTCGACAGCTGTGATCTTCAACTTTGCTACTCTTTTGCCGAGAAAAACACTCTAGTTTTGCTTTCAAGAGCACATCAGCAATTTTGGTTATCGGAGCAGCATCTTGATAAAGCAGCGTCTTAAAAAGTAGATCTTAATACAGCAGCATCTTAAAAAGTATGCTACATAATCTGATTATGAAAACTATGATCGCTAAACCGAACGAAGAATCAGCGCAGCAGTGGGCAGACCGTATGATTTAACCAACAAAATAATATAAAAATTTTTCAACTAAAAATTAAAAACAACAGAATTTAGTTTTTTTGAAATAACTTTTTGTCTGATG
This sequence comes from Trididemnum miniatum, assembly GCA_964006365.1. Lineage (NCBI taxonomy): Eukaryota > Metazoa > Chordata > Ascidiacea > Aplousobranchia > Didemnidae > Trididemnum > Trididemnum miniatum. The sequence continues at coordinate 8,390,947 of OZ023245.1, forward strand.
CAGATAGACAATCGTTTGCTCTACATTGGGAATAGGAAACCAACTCTTCTGAGCAATTTGACACCAATTGCCGATCTACGATGAGTGGTTCGGTAGATACAGCTAAATCACGAAATTTTAAACTTTCAAACGCCGTGGACCACCTCAATATGACGTCATAATTGGAAAAATATTGGTGTGTAAACTTTTTACCTCAAATACCACCCATAGGGACCCCAGGCATTTTGAAATTCAAAAATGGTGAAAAAACGAATCACCCTACTACACAGTCTATCTCACCGCAACACCAATTATGCTGGCTCATGTGATTCCTGATACCAGCCAGTGGTCTTATCAACATCTATTGTAGCATAACATACTTCTTATAAATGAAATAGTGAGTAAGCAAATTGGCGGTGAGAAAATCGCTACTGTTGCCTTACTACAGGCCCAAACTAAAGCATACAAAGTTTACGGAGACGTATCTTTAATAACTTCCGCAAAAAGTAGTTGTGAAAAGGGCTTTTTTTGGCTGAGCAGACGAGTCAGTCCTCCACCCTCGCTTACCAGACCAGTTATACATCGAGCATAGTTCGTTATCAATCGCCGATTCCATTATTCGCCTGCACGCGTCCTTCCAAAGAGGTCCCTCCGATTCGGTACATATGATTAGTCTAAAAGAGGACATACAATAATTGCGCATTGTCAGTACAACTACAATCGTTCTTTTGCAGCATTAATTAAGTAGTAGCATAACCAAAGTAATTGCAGCAAAATAATTTGACACGTGTGTATCAGTAACAGTCTGTTTCAAGGTTTTGATAATTATTTCGTTAATACCGGTTACCTACCAAAGCGTTTTTGAACGATTTTTCCTTCAACCTTTCCTCAAGAGCAAGAATTTCTTCCTCCGAACGTATAGGCAGATCAACGTCCAAATTCTCAACAACAGAATGTTCTTTGCACTTCACAATTTCCAGCAAGTGGTTTAACATTCTCCTTTGCAAAAGTTGCTCCTTTTCTATATTTTGTAAGTGGACGTTGATCTCTGCCAGCTCCCGAAGTGCAAACGAATCTGCGTAAAGCAGCCTCTTGGCATAGTGACAAGATTAAGTATGTAGAACTGTAGTAGAATGTTGTTGATTGGATATTTGCTTAAACTGATTACCAACGTTATTACGTCATTTTCATCGCTTCTCACCCGCTGTCTTCAGTAGAGATGTGCCTCAAGGAAAATTACTCGGACTCCCCGAGTAACGAGTATTCACGACATTACTCGGCCGAGTCCGGTCAAAATATGAACTTAAAATTAGGTGAAGAGCAAAAAAAAAAGGTCATCACGTCCGTAGTGGTCCTAATTTCGACTCAAATTTGAATACAAAGCAAAAAAAAAGGTCAAATTGATACTCGGCCGAGTATCAATTCATACTTGGATTCGGCCGAGTCCGAGTAATGCCTTATTACTCGGCCGAGTACTCGGATTCGACTCGGCACATCCCTAGTCTCCAGCAGGTGAGCAGCAGCTGTGAAGGTGTTAGTGTCACCATGGTGTAACTGTAAGTGCAAAAATAAAGAACAGCGAAATTAAAGAATCCACAGTCTCGCCTGATATAATTCGTCCGCTAATCATACGTCAAAAAAGGCACGAGACAATGCACATCTTAATCGGTTTGCAGGAGCGTATTTAGGGGGGAAGCATTGTGCCATAGCTCCGTTTTTTGACTCTGCCTTTTAGTAAAAAAGAACAAAATTAATGGTGACAAGCGACTGAAATATCCCAGACTCTTAATGGTTTTTTGAAGCTTATGACCAGGGACGGATCAAGGGAGGTAAGATGAGGGTAGCTTATGCATCCTCTCATCAACCATTTTTGAAAATGTTGTTGATGTGTAGGCTACAACTTTTCCACAAAGTCGAATCTCTTCGATAGCAATATAAGCTTTACGCCTTAAGTACGCACTATATTTAATCAAAAATGTGCGAACAAAATGCATCATATTTGGCGAAGCACTCAGAATTGAAGTAAAAAATTGTAAACAAAACTTGCCTGAAATTTATTCAAAAAACACTAAAATCGCCGTTACTGCATGCAAATTTTCAAAAACTTGTGGGGGAGCGTGCCCCTGGACCCCCTTAGATTCTTTCTTGTTTCTCATTCAGCTCAATTATGCCCCCCCTTTTAGAATCTCTCGCAAAACCACTGCGTTGGTATTGAAAGTGCCCTTTGAAAAAGCTGCCCCCCTCCTTGCCTTTTCGACGTTACCGCACCCCTGTCCATGCTCACCTTTGCTCTTTTTGTAACAATCAATATCAATTATAGTTGGGTTAAATAGTTTTTGTTCTTAATGTGGCAAACTGCCACTTAAAAGTGGTGCAATTTACATAAAGAAGCTTCCGTAATTCGTAGCTAAAAGGGAAGCACATAACGTACCTAATTTTTGCTGGCGATTGACGAGGGAGTGCGTATCTTTGGAAGCAGCTGAATTACTCAATGAGGAAGATTGCATTTTCCTGTCATCTGTAAATAACTTTATCTTTAGCTCTTAACATTGCTCGCTCTTGCACTCGACTACTGCTAAGATTTACTTAAACTTCAATTGCGTAAACACTACACTCATGGAGATTTAAATGTTAATCCAAAGGTTCATAAACTACCTTTCAAAAGCAACAAGGCGACGATGCAAGGCTTCAAAAGCAACAAGGCTACTAGGAAAAGTAAAAGACGTACTGAATTTAATAAAGGATATTAACCGTAAACAGTAAAGGCGCTAAAGTCCGGACGAAAAGTAATCTTGATAACAAATTAAACAAACGTTTTAATGTATTTGCCTGTACTTGTTGGTTGGAAACCGTGTCGTGCAATGATGTTCAAGTCTATTGCAAACTTGTGGGCTGCTAACAAAAACATATTCTTTGCCTTTGCCCAACAAATCTAAAAGTTCCACTTGAGGAATGAGCTTATCTTGGGGATCAACGATTAAAGCTGGCCCGAAAGGCAGTTTTCAAACGGCATCGGTTGATCGAGCAGCAGTTAAAAGGTTACCAGCTTCCGAATAAGGTGCTGATCCACCACTTATGCAGGAACTTTCAAACGAAGATATTCAAACTTTAACTGCCAATAATTTCAAACCGAATATTAATGATCTTCCTAAACACTCCCAAAGTGTGGAGAGAAGTGTCAAACTCGTGTCGGAAGTTCACGCACTTCATACGGCTTTGAAAGTCGTCACAAGGGAATAATTGTCAAAGTTTTGAACCGCAATTTACGTCAAAAAGCGATTATTGCCAGTCTTATGAAGAAATGAACTGCGAGTTTTGATTTTGTTTTCGTTTTTTTTTCATTTGTTTTATTTTGTATTGCTGAATAATCCAATTGCCTTATACTGCAATGTATTAATATTTACGAAGTATTATAAACTTTAAATTATTTAAATAACCCCAAAAAATTAAAATTTAGTCGGGTGCCATCTAGCGGCTAATAAAAAAATTGCCAATAATAAAAAACTATTAATCAATTTCCGCAAGCGGTTTCTCATTGTATATGGCTGATATTTCGTACAAGTGAGTTTTTATGCTATATGAAACTACTGGCACTTTACTCCACATTGATTTTCAAAATCGACCTGCCCCAATGTGCATTGAAGGATGTGCGACCCTGCGAAGTAACACATTGCAAAATTTGTTATTAAATTTGTGAGGAACGTAATGTTGCACCGTCATTTCAGGCATGGCCTGAACTGTATCACTGACATGATGGTCCAGGGTTTTGCGACGTGGCGGAGGCATTTTGAATGGTGGAGGCTGAGGAGGCACTCCATGTGTAGACCAGTTGAGTGATGATGCGGAAGTGGAAGTTGGATTGCGACGGTTGCCTTTTCTGCAAATAAAAGAAACGATGTTACCCGTTGGTTTCATGCTGTGGTTGGGCGAGTAGTGCGCGGGTTGTCAATGCGTGGTGTACCCTGCAGAGGTGTGACCACGCGATTGCGCATCATTTGTAGCGTAGGCCCAGTTGAATGAACGTTTTGCAGTGCTTCTTTGGGATGTGGTGGCAGATGACTCGCAGTGGCCGTTGTCATCGTCGGATGACAATCCTTGCAAGTCTTGCATCCGCTTTTTCTTCCCAAAGTTACGCTAAAACAACAAGTATGGGTTAGTGCGTGTGAATTAACATGGTTAGTTGGAGTCGCATGAACCTGTTTGTTTTCGAGGAACGTGGGAGCAATGAGGGAGTGATCTAAATGAAGAGAGGGATTTTGTTTGAAATCCTTCGATACTTTATTGCTGGCGAATTTGGTGGAGGTACGTTGAAAATTCTCAAGGCAATGTCTACCAACCATGCGATGCACGGCCATGAGGTATGCGGCGCCACCAAGCTCGTGCATGGCTTATGTGACACATTCAGCGTTGTTGGATGAATTGCAGATGAATGAAATTTGCTATACCTGGTTGATCTTGATATTGGTGAATCTCTGAAATAGAATAGCAATTACGGAGTGCTGTTTCCGCGAAAGAATGCGAAACGAAATTACCTGGGATGATGTCCTGCAGATGACACATACTCCTCAACGTAAGCGCTGTTGAGTAGTTTTTTGAAGCTACGAAGGGCATAGAGGTTGCTGGTGAAGGTCTCACAAGCTTCAGACATTGCTGCAGATGTTCTATTAAACCAGGGCTTCTCAAACTTTTTCGTTTTGCGACCCCATTTGGAAAAAATTATTTCTGTGCGACCCCATTATTATGGGTACTTTTACGTTAATGACATTAAAGCGTAACTGCCCATTTCAAATCTCAAATAAACTATTTATCTATAACAAAACAATGCAAACGCACACAATCAACAACTATATCTTACAAAAAACAATAATACGATTAAAAAATGAACAAAAAACAATTCATTTACAAAGTTACCAATCATATCTAATGGGATGAATGTGCTTGATGTTTTTTACACAAGAGATTCATTCGTTCGTGGATTGATACAAGACAAAGCAGGGCGAAGAGCATTTTTAGCAGTTTCAGAAAAAGTTTCATTAAATACCAATTAAACAAAGAGGTTTTCCTACTCCATCATTATTAACTACTAGAAAATCCATGTTGCAAAAATGCGTCATGATATTTTCTTTTTGACTTATCAGTTTTTTATTCTGCCTGCTCTCAATGCTATCACATGAATCTAAACCTAAACACTGGTCCATAATAAAATCAATGGTTTGACTGCTTTGAACTTTAGTTTAAAACTACTTCATGCCCTCAGAGCAGTTAGCTCAAACCTAGATTCCTAGAGTGACGCAGGAAAAAGGTTCTTTCAGTATTTACTCAGAAATCGCATGCAAGCAATAAAGGCACTTTTGGTCAGCTGCTAGTTACAGCAATGATGGCGTGACAATGCATCACTTGTGTTATAAGAGTGATTATGATTATTAGGTTAGCTAGGTTGGTAGAGCAATAGACCGGTAGTACATAGGATGCTGATTAAAGTGGCCGCTGTTCTTGCAGCTCTTTCTAATGCTGTTCTGACATTAGCCAGAAAGTACGCAAATCTTTAAAAAATCCATCACTTGTTGTGATTGGTTATCTTTTGTCATCCGATATCTCAAACGTCTTTGCCATTGTTAAACTTTGTTGTAGCAGTGTTTCGCGACCCCAAAATTTCATTGTGCGACCCCATTTGGGGTCGCAACCCTTAGTTTGAGAAGCGCTGTATTAAACCATTCGCAGGTAAATGTCTGAAGTTTATGTCTGGATGTCGCAATCTGTCCCCATGTCATCCAAAACGTCTTTACCGTACGGCCTCATGAAGTTTTGAGGGAAATGTGCATTGTAGAAGACGCCCTTTGTTTTGTTATCGTCCTCATTCGTTTTGTTAGGAGTAGGGAACTCTTTCCTCCTCCTTGGATAGAAAGACATTGCTGCAAAAAAAGGTGTTGAATGTAAATGAGGTAACGATTTTAGCATGTGACTGCTACTCACTGAAGTTAAAGGTCACACGTTGGATTCAAGGAAATTAAATGGATGGTTGAATGTGGAGACGGAAGTGGTGGATGACTATGCAGATGTTGAATTTGCAAAGTAAGCTAATGTTTAAAGCAGTAAGTGTAAGTATTGTTTACAAAATTCCTGCAAGGAAAGAAAATGAAACGAAGCGATGATGCATAAATAAGGTTAGTTAAAACACGACATGGAACAAAAGAGAAAAAATCATGCAATAGCGCAATTGAAATGGTGTTGGGCTAACATATGAAAATGTTTATGTTGCCTGCAATATTCTCTCGATGATAATGCAGGGTGAATGAAATAAATGTTGCAAATGCGTCGCAAAGTAAATATCCTGCTGAGGTTTGGCCTTGGGAATAGTCATGATTGTGAGCATACGCACAATTGACACACCAAAATAAGGGAAATGTGTGATTACTACTATACAACTGTCCTGTTGACGAAACAACTAACGTGGTAAGAGAGGGTTATGGAGTTGTTTGTACCGAATTGAGGTAGTCTGCCAAGAAATCTTTCCAAATTTCGAGTGCCATGGAAATGCTTCGTGGCAAAGGTTGAAATGAAATGGAGGATGAAGGTTGATTCAATTCAATGTTGCCATGCTGTTGATGTGTGTCGTTGCTGTTGTTTTGAGGATATGCGTAGCTGCTATTGTCGGTGAAGAAATCGGAGGGAACATCCATCAAGGGGATGTATTCCATGTCATTTTGCAGCGGCCTGTGATAGAACGGTTGAACTTTTGCAACTGGTATGTTTCGTGAAGTGGCCGAGTCCAGTCTATGCAGAGGACATTGTCGCTTGGTTTGTGCTTCAACATTTGGAGGTTGATTGCACTTCCTCTTTTTGCTTGAGCACGGCTTTTGCTCTTCCATGTTTAGTAGAAATAAGTAAAAATATCACTTATCACACAAATTACTCACTGAAAGGTATTGATCTGCAAAATGTGTTGTTCACAAGTAACGTTAATTGTTTGACCGTTCATAATAACGTTTAATTGTTTAATTGCATAAAGTAATTGTTTATATGCAAATGGTTTATTTGCATGGTTTCAGCGCTTGCTACCCTGGTTGATATGGAAAAGCAGACTGCCGTGAGTTTTTGCGACACCGGTTTTAATTTATTGTTTGTACAAGGGCTTTAGTTGCTGGATTAGTGGTGTGGGTATATGAAGAGTACAGTTTAGCAGATGTGCATGTGATGAATATGGGTGATGTTTGGTGAGAGAGCAGGCAATTAACCTGCCGATGCTGCGCATCACACACAATGAGATAGTGTAAGAAGTTATAAAATAATGTAAAATGAGGTGAAATGGTGTAAGCATTGAAAATGCATGAGTTTGTTGGAGACTGCAAAGGGTAATTTCATGGACAAGTGTGATGAATTTATGACTGTGTAGAGAAGCAATGCTGGTGTAGTGACGGAACGTAATTGATTACCGAAGTGACATGTCACTAGCATACAAAATGTATCAGGACCTAATATGACCTTAGGTCCATGACCTTCTGTGCTTAACATTACTTGCGGAACTTACCGCACTTTTCGACTTCAAGCTTTTAACCTCATCCTTATCTTTCACAACGTTTTGTGCCAATCGCCAGATTCCTTCGATGACGATGTTTCAAAAAATCTTCTTCGGGCGTCTTCATCAATACCCGAGCCTCAGCAGTGGTGACGTTTTGTTGCCAATAATTCCTGTATTCAACTAGAGTCATAAAGTTGCAATCGCCAGCAAAATTAAAATTGAAAGCATTTTTATTAAACAACTGAACGTATTCGACATCACCAGAGAAAAATTATGCTTTTTACAGTAACAAGAAAACTTTCGAAGTAATAGTATTTTAAGTAGATGTAACTAGTAATTATTATGACAATACGACACAATACGTGCAATTATTAACTCATATTAAGACAATATCAGAGCAAAGCATATTGACGGTCAAGGTAGTTCAAGTACTCAGCATTAATTTCCACGATTACAACGACATATCAAAGAACGTAAACAAAAGCAATGCCAACATTAAAGCTCATTTAGCAAACATGAAAACCCACTGGCATATAACTAAGAATTTAATTTGGGTTTCTGTTTTTTTATGAATTAGGCGTCTTGAATTTTGGTTTCATATTCATTATTACTCTTTTTCACAACTTTAAAATTATTTACCGTTAAACTTTCACATTTGCATTTTTCACAAGTTAAAATATGATCTTTTAGAGCAGTCTTTTTTTAATTTGATTGGAGACTCAAATGCTCATTTGCTCTAATGCCTAAATATCGCGTTGTCATACACCGACGTATGACATTGTTACATCGCACGAACGTGTGAATTTATATACAACATTTGAGGAGTTAAGCACTTCAAGCTAAAATAGGTTTTAAGGGAAGTGTAGTGGGGGATAAATCTGTTTGGAACTTTGTTTTGACCAGAGCTGAAAGACGTTTTGCAAGTTTGTGTGAGAGTTTCCCGAAATATGATATGCCAGTTCTAAACTTAATATTTTTTTTCTTCTTTGTCTTTTTTTACTATTTTCTCACGATTTTCAAATTTTCGGAGGGCGTTTTCAACAAACCACTTTGGGTAGGCATTCTTTGGAACATGGAGCATAAATTGAAGATTTCTTTGTCGTAGAGCATATTGTCGGAACAGATCGTTTTTGCTCTTTTCAGCAGACACATAATCAGACCAGTTTTCCAAGATTTACAACATATTACATTGTAATTAAACATAACTCCTGCATTTGTCTTCTTGCGCCAAACCAATCTTTCAAACCTATTGTCGGTGATATTAATTTCTACGTCCAAGAATGAGAATGTTTTCGTTGTTTTTTCTACTGTAAATTTGATATCTTTATGTCGTGAATTGAGGATAGATAAGAAGGGCAGGAGTTGTCGTAATCAAAAATTGCATAAACGTCATCAATATATCGCAGGTACAATTTAGGTGTTGCTGATGAATTTTTAGCAAATATTTTTTCTTCAAAGTGTCCCAGAAAAAAAATTGATTAGTGTTGGGCCTAGTTGGGAGCCCATTGTCGCTACGTCAATTTGTTTGTACAAGCGATCATCAAACATACGAATTCCCCGTGTGGCCATGAACATTAACTTATCAAAGATATCTCTATTGAAAGGAGCTGCATTTGGATTATCTTCGGTGTATATTCGATCTGCGATGAGCTCTATGGTTTCTGACTAAGGAACGTTTGTAAACACAGACACTACATCAAAACTAACCATGTTACTTGATTTGTACTAAACTGAAATTGGTTTGATTTTTCCATGAAGAGGTCGGTGGATTTTAATAAGTATCTTTCCGGTATAATTGTCCAAAAGTTTAGATAACTCATATTTAGGAGTGCCGATCATTGATACTGCGGGCTTTAAGGGTACATGGGCTTTGCGTGCTTTTGCTATTCCATACAGTTTTCCTAGACTCTGGTTACAACTTTGCATAGCCCTAGACTGATTTTAGGTGTTTTCTCATGTAATATGCCAAATAAAGAGTTATCTTATGCAACCAGCCGGCGGTTATTTGAATCAATTTGTAGCTCAATAAGTTTAGATCGGTCATCCTCAATTTTATCCAGGCTTTTTATAATAATCTGAAGAATGGCAACTCCATTTCCTTTATCATCGTGGCATGCTTTTATTTTCGAATCTTGGCTTAATTTAATAAAAGTGTAATGAAGACGTTGATTGATTCGTTCTCGTTGGATATGCTAAACATTGTCTGTAGTTGAATATCTTTTTGTTTTCGGATAGGCCTTCTCCACGATAGGGACGCATTAAGTTTGGGAGAAGCGGAAAAGCTACATCTACAACGAAAACAAAAGGAAGTCGTAGCCCAGGTGTTCCGCATAAAGGTCGATCTCGGGCAACTGCAGCTGTTGATGCTTCAACAATTTCCCATTGCTGAGTGAGCAAAGACACACCGTCGCTCTGTCTATCATACGTTCGAAAGTCCATTGCGACAAAGTTGTACTGCGCATTTACCAACGCCAACAGGACTAGACTGTGTGTATTTTTTTTAGTTGAAATATTCAGACACCGAATTTTTCGGAGCTTGTATTACTGCGTGTTTTCCATCTAAGCTGCCAATGCAATTTGGACACTGCCTAGTCTGCCGCGAGCTTCTTCCATGTATCTTTTGTCGGCTTCAGCATGTACTCTTTGCGAAGAACTTCCCACAGAGCATTGCAGGTTTCGGGTACAATTTTGAATTGTGAATATTGCTGGGAGTACCTCTCTTGAGTTTTCTTGATGTTGTTCAACTCCTCCATGATGCTCTCCAGAGAGTAGTTACCTACCTCCTAACACCAGCCATTAAGGATCAGTTAATTGCAGCCTAAACTCAATGAATGAAAGATTAAAGTGTCAAAAATAATTTTGAAGATTAGGCTGGCCCAGTTGACTTATTTAACCAGTTAATAAAGTAAGTTCAATAGCCTGTAAATTTCACAAGGTTAGGCAAAAATACAATCAAACAATTTAGAAGTGTACTTACAATACCTTCAGCAGATACCACTTACTTGTCGGTTGTACCAATTGGAACCAGTTGAATGTCTTACAGCAATGTGTACAGTACTAATAACCACAGCCTATTTTACCAGCAAGCAATAAACAATCAAGCACTCATCTTATTCAAATAGAATAAATCGACATAAAGATACTCATAACACATATCAATAAAATTATGCAAAGCACAAGATTCAAATAAAATACAAAATTTCAAGAACTTTTCAACATGCACAACCCTAATAATATGCATAAGTCACATTCACAACTAAAATATTCCTATGATGCTGTGATAGCTTATTTAGGGTTGTGTATGTTGAAAAGTTCTTGATATTTTTTACGTATCAGTGACATCACAATGAGTGAAGGTAACTGGCAAACAAACAAGCTCAAAAAAGTGCACTTAATATGTAAACAACAGACTCTGCCTCCAGTGTAGGGGAACATTAACAGTTAAGTTAACAGTATACCTTCTCAGTTATTGAATCAAACACAGTTTATGAGTATCCAAATATCACATAGTCAACCCACGGAAAAGAAAAGAAGTAGTATTAATTCTCAAAAGGGGTGCTAACCCGAAGCTCAAGTATTTACCTAGCACCAAAAATATTGTATTCGTTAACAGTAGAAGTGGGTTGCCAGCTGCTAAGGTAGTGCGACTCAAGCAAATAGGGCACCGACTCTGGCCCTAACAATATTGAATAGCTGGTAGTTGCAAGCTTACTACTACTCAGTGTTAAAAACAAATGAAATGAAATGTTGAGTGGTTTTATGGCGCTTTGTAACTACTAAGGTCCTTTAGCGCCAGGACTAAATTTAGTCGAGAATTCACTGACATATTTTCATTCTCTGTTTATTTCATCCTCCGCGCCACACTTAATTGCTGAACGCTTAGCAAGTGTAACAGCAGATATCAGTTTTAAAGTCTTTGGTTTGACCCGACTGAGAATAGAACCCAGCCTACCAGCTTCCAAGGCGAACGCTCTTAACCACTAGGCCATGGCGCTGGTTCAAGAAAAAGGAAGTTTCAGAAAAGCAGAGAGGAATTGTCGCTGCCAGTGCAATTAAGCTAGCATTTCTCGATCACGGGAAGTAGGCTACGGTGCAAAATTAGAAGATTGAACGACATTTTAACAAGTTTGAAGCTTACAGTGCAGTTTATCGCGCTCGTCGTGCCAAAGCAAAAGATTAGCAACGTAAAGGTTCGAAACCGACTAAAAGAAATGAATTTATCAAAACGACGTAATTTATCAAAAGTTGTGTTTTTTGTACTTGTTTGAGTCACTAATATTTAGAAAACTATTCCCTATTACCAGTATGCTACATACTTCAGAAAGAAAATTGTTAAATATATACCAGGGTGTTTCTTTTTGTTAAGAGTGTAACCTATTAGCATTGTTTGGAGATTTAGTTATTATTTCTTCTGTCAGTTTGCATTGTGTATACTGACTGAGCTTCAGTTCTGAGCTACTCAGCTCGTGCTTTATTATTTTCATGCATTGCATGCTTCCAACTTCTTAAAATATAGATCATCAAAAGTTATTTGATTTTTTGCTTTTGCTGTGGCTGCAATGTATTTTTACTATTTTATCACTTTATGTTACAAAAGTATTATAATTTACAAATTACATTAAACAAAGGAACCGAAACAGAAAGTTTTATTGTGTGTGTAGTTAATTTTACATTGAACTTAAAGTTTTACCATCAAACAATATGCAAAAGTAATGTTGCTCGCTTTAAAGCCGATAATGATTCTTTAGTCAATCAACAGGTGAAATGCCATTAAGTTGTTTTGAGGTTGTTTAATAGGCTACTTAAATGTGACATTATGCCAATTTGGTTGCACAATCTTTGCTGTTGCATTCAAAATTTTCTGGTTTAAGTAATACCGTACTATTGTTGTAAAACTTCGAACAATTTCGTGCATTTCTGTTTCTGTGAGCGTTTTTGTAATACTAACAGTGTTGTTCTGGAGAACTACTTAAGTGCAATACCAATACATAGTATTAGTGTTGAATTCTCGCACGGTAGTACTATGTTCAATTCTTGCACGGTACTACACAATAGGTTGTGCTTTTATATTGCTAGTAAACATTTTATTAATATTAACTGTGCTGTATTATAGCATTAGACAACTAATTTCTCCAATATTAGGTGTTACCATTTGCTTCCGCGTAAGATCTTGTATAGCCTGCTCGCTTCATCACGAAATTCAATATTTTGAAGTAATCCAGATTGACTTATTGCTTTCATGCTAATCATATCCTTGGCTTAACCGGTCATTATATTTTGTCAGCTTGACTACATTAACTACTACTGTGTGTTATTTAGATACCGGTACCGTGTTTGGCTGACAAGATTTGTTTAACATTGTTCTTGGGTACCAGTATCTATTATGCTGTCACTGACCTTCAACTTTTATTTCGCTCTTACTCATATTGTTGTAGTCACCTGTTTGAGGCTCTTACCGATGGGCTAGCCGGTTTTCCTTATTTTGTTGTCAGTTAATATTCACTTGAGCCAAATGCTTAGATATGGCCTATATACCGACCATTACATTTTTTGTTGACTAAGAAACATCAAGTATATTGTGAAATAGACTAGCTAATCTATGATATTTTGGGGAACAGAGCATTGAGCGCTTTTCTGTGAAATTCGAGTGCAGCGTAAACTGTAAACTCAGTAACCTGATTTTCAACTTTTTGTTTTCCTACAGGGTTTGAGGACACCGAAAGGGTTTGAGGGAAACTGCGAAGTGAGCTAGCACTTTTCTAGTTCGCTTCCACCCTGTTCACGTGTCAGATGCGATCCACTCGAGCCGTGAATCGAACGTCCGTCACCTGCGAGTGGAACCGCTTAGCCACGTCACTAACATTGCACAACGATCTTCATAATCTTGTTAGAAGTTTGCCAAAAATGTTATAAAAATCTTCAAGAAGAAAACATAAATCACGCAAGAAAGGCAAGATTAGATAAAAGAAAGGCTTGATTTTTTGCCTTCATTGTATCGAAAGTAACTGGCAATTACAACAATTTCGTGACTTATTTTTTAAGCTAAAAATATAGCAAGTCAACAAGAGTAATTTTCTTATTGCTTTCCTCATTATTTGGTCTACGCTTGACGTCTCTCTGATTATCAATAATTCAAGGCAAAATCTTATGGAAAATTTTTGTTTTTGCTTGTAGTTTTAGGGAAAAAATTCCTTCAAAATGTCAGTTTTAGTTGAACTCGCATTTTCGCAGATCCTGTCTTCGCTTGCATTTTCCAGAATTTCCTCAAAAATTTTTTAACATTTGCATACTGCAATGGCCATTTTAGTGCTTTTTGAACAATTTTTAAGGAAAGCTTGTCATATTTTTAGCCCCTAACTTTAAGTGCTTCACCAAATACGATGCATTTGTTCGCACAGTTTTGATTATGGGTGCTTAAGGCGACTAAGGCATATTGTTATGAAGAAGTTCGAAATTATGGAAAAATTTTATTCATCCAAAACATTGTTGAAAATGGCTGGTGGGGGAATGCATACGCAGCATACCCTACTTCCCCCTGGATCCGCCCCTGGTTGAATAATAACAAAAAATGGCCTCCAATTTTAATAGAGATGTTTTAAACCAGAAATACCGAAGGCAGTTGAGGTACGATTGTTGTAGGGAAGTCAAAGGAATGCTTTCTGGTGAAACTGGTAAAACAGTATTCAAATGTTAGCGATTTAGTTCTTTTTTGAGCTACAGCACGTACATCATTTTTCCTTGAAATCGTTCAGCCTTGTTTCTACGAAAGGTCTGAGGGGCCGAGGGCAGTTGCATGTACAGGAGCGGCACTGCCCTGCTAGTAAAATTGCGTCATTGCTTTATTAAGCATAACGGCAAAGAACGAAATTCAGGAAACAACGCAACGGATAAATTTTTGTTACTATGACAATTACAAAACCAGATTATCAATGACTAAGTATCGAACACTTCGAAATAAATATCAGAAAAAGAAGCAAGTATGACGTCATTTGAGGTTCAATGGGAGGGTTGTGACCACCAAAACCCCCCAGTGGCTACGTCACTAACTGTAACCTGTCAGAAAAACATAGGCCCTCCTGCAGAAGTCAAAATGTGCGGCAGTGAGTATAAGGCGCACGACGCAAATTACTTAAAACGAACAAAAGAAGTAAAAGAAAAAACAAGAAATCAACTTTTTAACGTAGAATACAAATAAATTTGGGACGAAAATAGCTCAAGAAGGAAAAATGAAGCCACAGTAATTTCTAAAACTGGACGTTTCTTGAAGTTGCCAATGGATATCATGTGCTATTTATGAATTAATGGTTATGCAGAGTTGGCAATAACACATCTACAGTAATATGAATAGCTGCGACACTCCGGTGGTTGCATTATGGAGTTGTAACACATAAGACTTTTCTTGGTAGGCTGTTTTATAGCTGTTACACTGACTAGGGTATTACCGGTAGGTGGTGGCGAGGAATGACTTCGTCTGCCTGAATTCATCCAGTCAAGAGTTACCCTTTCAAAGTAGTATGCCAATTTTTACGCGAGGCATTCTCACAATTTCGGACTCTACCAAAGAAACCCCTTTAACGGCCCTGTCGGTGCGGGAAGTCTAGGCTTCGATTCCTGGGATGGTCAAATCAGACACAGTGTCGCCAACGGCTCGCCACCGCTGCGATATTTCTTCGGAGTTGTGTTGCCCAAGAGCTAAGCCGCGGAGATAGATCCCGCCAATCGTTACACGCTTCGGCGCAATAACGCGAGAATGGTGAAGATTTGATTTTTATTTTTTGATTGTCTTAAACTCTGTTTAAAAAGCATTAAAATTACAATTACAGCATGTTACTTTCGAACAACACGTAGCCTTTACGTCAGGGGTGCGCAACAGGCTGCCCGCGGACTACCTGGTCCGCCAAGCCATTTATTGTGGCCCTCGTCAACACTCTAATTTTATCCCATCAAGCAATCATTGTAACGATATAAATGTTTAATATGTTTTTGTTTTAAATGCTTTGTCTACTGTATAGAAGGTTCTAGACCAGTGGTCGGCAACCTGTAGGCCGCGGCCCAATTGTGGGCTTTTTAGCAATTTTTCGTGGGCCGCGGGCTATTTGATTTCACAAAGTCTTTGTGGGCCGCATGCTAACTCCAAATGAAAAGCAAGCCCATACAAAGAACAACAAAAACCTTCCTTTTGGCGCGTAAAACAATTTAATTCTTTTTCTCCCGGCAGTACATACATGGCTACAGAAGCAAAACTTGTAGTGCCATGCACGAAAACGGGTGCCGTGTGTCTGTATCTCTTTCATGCAATGCTCCCTTTGTTTCTTCTGTTCTACCGATGCGAGCGATTGAGTAGAAAAAAAAAGCACGCGCTCAGCGTTTTCTCTGCTTTTGAAACAACGCATTGTTTTTTGATTTTTTAGTTTGTACCGGTAGTCGTGTTGTATATTCGTTTTGTAGTCGTGGTTTTAAATGTAGTGGGCCTTCAATAGCTATTGAAAGGGTGGTCCGGACCGCGTTAAAAAAAGGTTGCCGACCACTGTTCTAGACCGATGCGTTCTTTTCCGAAGTTTTATTTGGGATTGTTTCGTGAGGTTGCATCATGAAGTCATAATTTTTTACTGACGTATTTTTTCGTGACTATTCTGGACAGATCTCTCCGTTACGTAATTTCACTTGGTTAAAATTTGTGCTTGTGACGTCACAATTGTGTTTACTGTGGTGTGGTGAGAATTTTTGCATGTCATGCGATTTCTCTTCTTGTTTGACATCACAATTGTGTTTACTACAGTTAGGTGTGAATTTTTGCATGTCATATGATTTCTCCTTAATTCTTTCTTTTTAAGAATGTTATAGAACGTTCTGGAACTTAAGTTTAGAGTATAAATAGGCGTGAATTTTCGAGCGTATAGTTATTCGAGTGTGGATTTAGCGTGCGTAGAGCAAGCAATATTGTTGTATGCTGAAGGGTACAGCCCTTGTTGTATGGTGTTACTGAAGTGAGCAGTGGTGCTTGCGTTTGTTGAAAAGTAGTACGGTGAGTATCGTAGCTAAGTGAGTGAAGTTGGGTCGATTATTATATTCGTTTGGTGAAGAAGGTGTAGGTTTTTTTGTGAGGTCAGATCTAAGAACGAATGAATTCCTACGGTTTGTCATACAATTCTTATCAATCGTCCTGTCAGCGAAGTAACACAATTTCCTATTTCGCGACAATCATAATCCGACAGTTTGATTAGACTGGCGATTTCTTCGTGATCTTTTTTGAAGCGTAGAGGCAGTAACTTGATTTATGACGGCATGTGAAGTAAGCATTTTTTCGCTCTGTGGTTTGCACTCGTTCAGTTATCAGCTGTGTCTGGCAAATTACGTTAGATGGTGTTAGTCGCCATTGTTTTTTCGGTTGATATTTGTGTTTTTGTCTCAGAAGGTTGAAATTAGAGATGGTATGGGCCACTAAGAGGCCCGCTAACGAGCCGTTAACCGGTCTTTTTACTGGTCCGCTAACGGCCCAGTTTTATTTGGTATTTCTTGCTGGGTCGCTAACGAGCCGCTAACAACCTTTGAAATCCCTTAAGTTTGCTTAATGTGACTAAAGGTTCATAAAAAAAAATGGGCTTTGGGCTGGTTGAGCTCTATTTTTGGTATGAGTTGTCGGGTTGGTTACGGTTACTGGGCTGGAGGTTCCGGACCTCAAAAAAGTCTGCCCGAGCCATCTCTAGTTGAAATGGCTGATTGAGCTTCTGCCTCTGAAGTCCTAGACTCATAGGTGGCGGAAGCGGAGGGTTACGCGTTTATTTCTGCGATAATACTTCTGCATGAACTTATTTTGAAACCAAATAGGCGTATCATCGAAATAGAAACCCAAGAAAGAGCTTTAATCTGGAAGTGTGTTCTTTAAAATTTTGTTTGTGAGGTGACGGAACAGAAAAGGTGTAATATTCGTATAGCAACAAAAATTAACTTGCGGCTTGTAAATGACAAATCGAGCATTTTAACATATAAAAGGCAAACCAGCGATTGGTAGCATCTAAGCCAAGGGTTTTCAACCGTGACTTTTGGCCCCCTAAAGAGAGCACAGAGTGTTTTCTTGGCAGTCACGATGACAGAAATCATTAATGAATTATAACAGACCGAAACTTTTAAGCTTACACACCATAGGGGCCACGGTCTTTTAGAGGCACAGTCAAGGGGCCACGGCTCAGAAAATATGGAGAATCACTGACTGACCTAAGCTTTCAGTATGGAAAAAGCATTTTACGGTACGTTTTATGATGAGGCGAGGTACAGTAGTAGTAAGTGTCGTTTATAGTAAACAATAGCAACTAAACTCACAACTAGGCCCCTCCACCGATGTATTGTATTTGTATACCCTGCTATCTGCACTAACTTTGCAGATCTCAAAAGAAATGTAGCATAGTATTTGCATTTTGATTTTTCATAATGCGAGGGGCGGGGCTAATTTTCGGGCAGGTGGAAGCTTTGCTTTTTTGAGACTTAATTTTGACGTTAACAACCAACCTTCAAAGTCGATAAAATAAGCTGCTGTCATGCAATAAAAGCGACAGCCTGTGCAAAATATCTATTCTATAGCCTAGTTTCTAAATTTTTTAATTCAATTTGTTTTGCTTTGCAGTGCTAACCCTAGGAATTCCTTTGCCCGTAGGAAATAATGTTAATTGGAGTTGAGTTATTGATCAACCCAACTTTATCTTTTCGTATGTTACAAAAAAGCTTATTGCTCTCGTTGTTTACGTGACTGTATGGTACGTGACATCCCGCGAAATCTCTATTTGAGCGCCACACGGCCTCAGCGTTCCATTTTTTAATCCTTCTCTTCTCCTGTTGTAACATTTTATTAGAGGTGGTGTTCAGTTAGAGGATGGTGCTATATTTTGACTAGCAGGTCAGAATTTTAGGAAGATATATTTAATTGATGAAAAGAAAATCTTATACAGAGTTAACATTTAACCTGTAAAGAAAAAAAAAAACAAAAACAACTGATTTAACACCGTTAAATTCAATGCGGAAAATCAGGTGACACGTACCTGCGTGGCCGTCCTCGTTGTTTTCAACACCTTCCCTGTTGTGGCATTACAGGTGGTGTTCCATTGGAGGGTGACGCTGTATTTTTTAATTCTTGCCCCATAGTGGCGCTCAAATATAGAGGCTTTGCGGATGGTTATGGTATTTACAGTAGCTGTTGGGGTTGCTAAAATAATAAACTTTAGCTAAACAATCACCCTGTTCTCATGTCCAATATATGCAGTTTTAGACCCACGGTTTTTGGTTCTAGATGCAGAAACTAGAAGCCCACATGAATTGGACATGTCACATGTGGGTGTGGACAGGCTCAATATGGGTTGAGGCGAGGAAAATCTAGTCGTTGCTTTTGCCCCCCCCCCCACTTTCAGAAATGCTTCCGCCATCGCTGCATAGACTCCGTTATGATTCGAAGTCTAGTTAAATCGGAGACTTTAATATTGCTATTTACAGCTTCCCTAGTTGACGCTCGACATTGAAGGGATAGTGTAGAGCAGGGTTTGGCAACCTTTTTCGCACAGCGGACCGATTTAAAACTGATTTGTTTTTGCGGACCTTCCCATGAAAATTACAAATGTTTCAGCAATTATGCAGATTGTATTTATTTAAACCTCGATCTTGTTTTACTAGGACTGAGGAATTTAAACTTTTGCAATTTTGTGCAGCAGGTTTGCTTTGATTTTTTTTTAGTTGCTTCTCAAACTTGATTCCTAACGTTATTTTCGCTCTTAATTAGCCTCTTTTGGTCTAGCGCTATTTGATTTAAGATGACGGCATAATCAAATGTTCGCTGTTAAATTTAAAGATTTGCCTTTGTAATTTGGTTTATTTTATGATTTTTAGTAAATTTGCGATACCGGGTCACCAGAATCGAGGTTTCAAGTAATTTTTTAAAAATTTCCCAAAATTGCGTGTAACGTGATAAAAATGTTTCAAATTCAAAGCTTTTTATCTAAAAACGCATACGGACGGTAACAAACTTCTGACGGACCGAGCCGCGGCCCTGTGGTTGCTGACCGCTGGAGTCGAAAATAGACCGGCAAGTTTACTTGTGTGGTTGGGAAAAGGAACAGGTTGCTGAAGCTTCTGTCAAAGCTGATATTTGCAAACTAAGCGATAACATTAAATTTCAAGTGTCCCGCTAAAGTGTTTAATAAATAACGTTTTACATTGTGAGAACTTTTTGAATCGTTATTATGTGCATGGCAAAACTCGGCTTTTCGTGTGGCACAGCTGGATTTCTAAAGTTGATTAGACTATATTATGGTACTGTGTTGTAATCGAAACCACTTGCTTCGAGACCAAGACCGAGATCAAGGCCGGAAAATTTTTTCGAGACCAAGACCGGTCGTTTTTCGACACCTTTGGTTTGAGACCGAGACCAGGAATAATGAAGACCGAGACCAAGACCGGCAATTTCGCGGCCTCTAAAATAGGCCTAAATGAATATTACCAAGTTTAATCAATTGTTTTTTATGTTTCGAAAAAGTTACAATGACGTTTCAAGTAAACGAGGATTTCTAACTTTTTCGAAGAGAGCCTTGCACTCCGTGGTCGCATTATCAACCCTCTTGCGCTAAAAATTCTTTCTACCGGAGAAGCTGCTATACATAGTGTGTGTTTGAATAGTTTAAAAAGAGCAGTGAATTCACCACTTCCCTGTTCCCAAAATTCAAGAACATTTGAAGGCACGGTTATTGTTGCCATACTTTTTTCAAATATCTTGAGAGCTGTGCCATTAGTGTTACTTTTGACGTTTCTTGGTTTTCTGGTTGTCTTTTACTGACATATTTAGCAAAAATCTTGGAAACTCCGAAACTTTAGAACCGTCGGCTGTATTCTCTACTAATAAAACATTAATACTTCAAAAAAAAAAATGTTTTATAATTGACAGATTTCTGAAATCCGCAAAGTCTCAAAAAACTTAAAATAAATATTGCAATTGTTAGGCCTAAGAGAATAGCTGCCGCAACGCTACTTGACCTCAACTACGCTTTCATCAGTTTCGTGTTTTGCTCGTACGCGGAATTTTTTGAAATTGAATAAATTTCGTTAACTTCGCTCTATAGGGTAAGAACCTAAATCATGAGAAAAAAGCTACAAAAAAAGATTGTGGGTGATAGCTCTGCCGGCTTTTTGTCTGCCTGCCCCCGTCTCTTCGCGCTGCATGAATTAGGATATTGCACGTCAACGTATCAAATCAATACTTTTAATTAAAATCCAAGCGATATATATGGAAGGTGTAAATGGAAAACCGCCGTCGAAGTGAAACAAAAATGGAGCAATGTCAAATAATTGTAACAATTCTTTCACCAAAAGCAGCAGCAGGACCGCCAGGTAAGAATTTTTACGATAAGAATTTTTGTTTGAGTTTGGTGAGAGAATTTTACGCTTATTTGATTATTTGATATTGCTTCATTTTGGTATCACTTCGACGGCGATTTTCCGTTTACACCTTTGATATCGCCTGGAGTTGAATTTAAGGCATTGATACGTTGACGTGCAGCATCCAAACTCATGAAGCGCAAAAAGACAGGGACAGATAAAATTTCCCTTGTTTATCCTGCTTCTTTAGACTTGTGAGATTGTTTGATTGGCATGCTGCTGTGACCTGTGACGGTGCAATTGTGCATTTTGCTGGCACTGTAAAAACAATAATTACATGTGTATCAAAGACCTAAAAATGTTCGGTCTCGAGACCAACCTTGAAAGTACGAGACCAATTCCGCATCATATCAAGACCAAGACCATAAGTCTAAGTTCGAGACCAATACCAAGACCGCAAAAAATCGATCTCGAGACCTACATCACTGTTACGGCAATATCTTGAAAAATATCCCAGAAAGCAACATATAATTTACGAATAGGCAACAAGTTTTCCAAAATTTCGAACCCCTTCAATAATAGCAAAAATAAACGCAGTTTTGCACTTAGTGCTGTGCACTGTGCAGTGTACTAGCGTTGAATGCATCAACCATAAAGCACTTATCACTGAAAAGTCTTCATTTTTTGGTAAATTCAGGTCACGCGCTTTTACGATAATTCGGGTATGCTCAGTGCTTTTTGTTTGCCAATTGAAACTTTAGTGGCAAACGCTTTTGGTAATAAGAGATTTACCAAAAGTGAATGAATTTCGGAGAATCGTATCTCAAGTTCACGCGCTTTGAGCGCAAATGGCCAATGACAAACAAGCATTTCGATCTAAATTATTTTTATTAGTTAATCATTAATAGAAAAGCTGACAATACGAGACGAATATATGATGAAGTGATTTCGGAAATTTAATGACAAAGGTTTTGCCTTATTCGATGTTAGACGAATATTTTTGAATAATTCCACCAGTGGTTGCAAATTTTTTTGCAAAAAATGTAATCAGAAAAACGTTACTGTATAATGTATAATGCTCGTAGGCATACTTTTGGAAAGCACAGCGCGTGGCTTTTGCATAGGACATGTTCCTTTTATGCTTGTCTCATGTGAGTTTTCAAAAAGGAATTTTTTACCCAAATCGAGAAAAGAGATTGCAAGCAGGGCAAGTAACAAGATATTGTTACGACACGATATTACCCCATTGTAGGCCTAATGCCTCGAAAATGAAGTAGTTTTTTGGAAGCAATTGACCAGTGTATGTGTTTTGCTTGTTTTAAGTAAGAAAATTATGGGCTTTGTATGAACGTTGGTGTGATACCGTTTTCTGTTTTGGAAAAATGCTTTTTAAATTGTATTGTTTTATGTTAAAGCCAGACTGAAATATTTTGTGAGATGGATTCCTTAATGAGAAATACTTTCGATTTCATATTTTCACCCTTAACAAGAGCTCGCTCTATGAAAATAGGTGTGTATGGCAACAACAGCTCTTCTAATAAAAAAATAAATTAAAGCTAAAATCAGCTTAAAATATGCCTACGTGTGATAACTTTAACGATCTGTTTTTAGATAGAGCTTTCCTTTCTTCATCATTATGTAAAGTAGAAAGTCTGATGTTTTCTTGTAGCCGTAAAAAAATCGTCTGACATCAATTGTGTAGACGGTACTTACTAATTCCGTTTTCCAATGATAGAATAACATAAACTTTATATGTTAGGCCGCTATTTACCTGATTTAAAATGTATTTGCTTACAGACGGGTCGACTACAGTTGACAAAGGAATGGTTCAAAGTGACGTAAGATTAGATGGAAAGACTGTTGTGATTACCGGTTGCAACACTGGAATTGGATACGAGACTGCATTGGATTTAGCTGGAAGAGGTGCTAGGATTATAATGGCATGTCGCAATGTTGAAAAAGCTAAAGAAGCAAAAGAAAAGGTACAGTTTTTGCGCTGCATGATTTTAATGATACAACTTTAGTACGGAGAAGATCTGCAATATCCAAATGGTAGCTACAGCTAATAATTGCAGTAATATACGGAAAATAAGCTGAACGTTTTCAGACAAATCGGTTGTCCTTCATCAGAGCATGATTGGAAATGGAAAAGTGTGCTACCGTTTGGACATTATTAATGAGGTTATGATTATTAGCTATTACAGAAACTTATTGAATTTAGATAGATTATTAGTCAATAAAGTTTGAAGATTGCAGGAAGTAGCAGTAATAGAGATCCTATATTTTACTGTGTACAGTTGATGGTGAATTTCAACGCTACTAAATAAAAACTTAGGCTGTGAAGAAAATAGTGAAATGCGCTTTTGCTGTTGAATTCCCCAGCCTGCACACGTCATATGGGTCAGGTCTAGCTATAATCAAACATATTATACAAGATAATACTCCCCGCCCGGTTCTGTAAGGCCTTTTAAAAATGTCACCCAGCACTACCACCGGCCGGTTAGAAAACTTATTTAAGACATCGCTACCGGTGCTATAAGTCGTGAGTTCGATTCCCGGACCTGTCGTATCGGACACTGTCGTCAACATGCTCCCCACCGCTGCGACGTCATTGTGTTGCTCAGGCGCTTTGCCGCGGAGATGGGCCCCGCCACTCGTTACACTCTTCGGCGCATTACTACGAGTATAATGAAGTTTGATTTGATGAGACTAGCTATCATCGTAAGTGTAAATATCAGTGAGAAGTGACTCCCTTGCCGTAGGAGCAAAGATGATGGAAATGTTTTCGAAGAGGAACAAAAAGCAGAAGACATAAGAAACGCTGATCTTTAAAACCCAGATGCAATGGTAAACAAATCCAAAGCAGCTTGAACTTAGTGTAGCTTATTAATCAGTTTTTGTTAGCATTTTTGTTACTGTATGTTTCAAAGCTCAAGCGTGAAAACACTTGCATATGCATAATCATATCATGAATCGTTATGGTGTATGGTATGCCGAAACCTAATATCAAAAAAATTTCTGCCAGATTTTGGCCGAAGAGAAAGATGCCGATCTGAAGATAATCAAACTGGACTTGGCTTCCCTGGTATCTGTTCGCCAATGCGCTGAGGAAATAAATGAAAAAGAATCAAGATTGGATATTTTGATAAATAACGCAGGTACTGAAATTTAGCCGGTTGAGAATGGTCAATCGATTTCCTTCGTGCTTCCTCGGTTTCAGTTTATTTGTCGCTTTAAAGGATCATATCATAACAATACTCGCAAATATAACACACAACAAATTATTGAAAGAAAACGACCGGAGACTGGTAGGGACCTGTGACGGTCATCTTGTCAACAGCCCCCGCTAAATGGACCTTGTCGCTCGTATAATTATGAGCGTCAGGTATATTGAAGTAACGGTACGTGTTACTGTTAGGAGAGACTTGTTGCGGGTTCTTGCAAATGGTTCAGAGTTTCATGTGAATGGTTCCTTAGTTTCTTAAGCTTGATGTTTTTGTGAGTTATTTGTTAATAGTCTCGATTTTAACGTCACTTAGGTTACTCTTTTTGTTAAAAGTAAGCATGCAGAGGAAGTTGCTACATTGCAGCAGTGAAAAAAATGGTAAACAAATTATGTAGGGTTCGCTTCAAGATTATTTCTGGCAGATTTTTTTCAAATTTCGTTAGCAAATTTTCAACCTTAAACTTGCTAGCTTGTTCTTCACACTGTCCGTTTAATGCTGAGCGTGAAGCAGAGGAGTTGTGAATACCAATTTTACAGTCATTAGCTTGATCCGACTCGGAATCAAACCCGAGTCAACAGCTCCAGAGGCAGGCGCTCTTACCATTCGGCCATCTAAGCTGTTGTTGCAATGAAAAATTATATTTCAGGAGTTATGCTTTGTCCTGATTGGAAAACAGAAGACGGTTTCGAGATGCAACTGGGAACCAATCACATCGGACATTTTTTATTCACAAATTTGCTTCTCGATTTGTTGAAAGTAAGTTTATTAAGCAATTGTGACAGTCACATAAATGTCACTCTATAGAGTAGCAACACTGCAACAGGTATTCGGACCCTTATAAACCCCAGAACAAGCAAGAACTTCAAATTTTGCTTATGTGATATGTCTTACCTGATTTATTAAACGAAACATTCATGATGCAATATTGGCGCATAAACGCATTTCACCTAAGTTACAAGTTGCGACATTATAAGAGCGTCAACATTCAAATCAACGTAAAATTTTTAGAAAAGTGCACCAAGTCGGATTGTGATCGTGTCATCAGTGGCTTATAAAAGAGGCCAAATGAACTGGGATGACGTCATGTTTGAAAAGAATTACAACGCATCGGCAGCTTATTTCGCCAGCAAATTAGCCAACATTTACCATTGCACGGAGCTCAGTAGACGACTTGAAGGTAAATTAAGCAAACAAACTTGGAAATTGTGTAACTTATGTTTGCTTAATGTTTAGTTTGTCATTATTACGAAATATGAAACACTGCTCATGAAAACCATATTATGAAAAAGCACATCTTATATAAACTAAACTTTATATACAAAAACAAAGACCAACTCACTGTGACAATAGTCCTACTCGTTTGATGAAATGTATATATTACCGGTGCAAAATTTAACTTATTACAAAGTTTACGACTGTGTGTTGCTTTTCCATGCTCTTTGTCCTTTTTCCAAAATGATATAGTGGGCTTGTGAAATATTTTGGTGTAAGCAACTTCGACAACCTTTTTACCAAAAGCTTTAAGCAAGAATGTTTTGGTTTTGCCTTATTTCGTATGTTTTTATATTTTAATCGTTAAATCAAACTACTCATCAGGTTACAATGATATTTTTCATTCAAGTGCATGATATTTTTCAACATTAGAGAGGACAAAAACTTCAAACATCATCTAGTTCATGTTTTAGCTCCATAGTCAGTACGTGTTCTGTTTAAGATGACTGATTTCGTCCTGTCCTAACATTTAACCGAGACAAGTCGTGTCCTTGCTAAACAAATTTGAACAGCTCGGATTGTCGAGTGGTAAGAGCGTGCACCTCGGCAGATGAAAACTCGGGTTGCTTCCGAGTCGAGTCAAACCAATGACTTTAAAATTGGAATTCACAGCTTCCCTGCTTGACGCTTGACATTAAAGGAACATGTGAAGAACAAGCCGGCAAGTTTACTTGTTGTGCTGCTGGAAAAGGCACTTAGCGGGATTCTCCCCTCTTGGTTTGGTAAACAGATGGCCTGTAACTCCTAAGTGGGCTTAGTATAACGCTTGCATCTCTTTCTCGTGATAGGAGAATAAATATGCAACTAAATACAGAAATACAAAAAATCCTAATTTTATTGCAAATAGTTGACTTACGTTGTTTCATTACGCTTCTAGTGGCGGATCAAAGATTTTATACGTCACAGGAAGAGAGCAATTTGTTTTTATGATTCTATGGCACGTAATATTGCGCGAACGTTGAATACCTCAACTCATACTATTACGCAAACAGTGCATGCAGTTGTTAGCTCTAAGAAAACTTTGAGAAGGGTTTCGCTCCAATCGTTTCCTTTAGATCCGCCGCTGCATTTATTAAACTGATTAATTTTACAGGAACGGGAGTAACGTGTAACGTTCTGCATCCTGGAATTATTAATTCCGACTTGAAACGTCATTTGTCAGGAGATCATTTGCCGATGTTTTTGCGAGTAGTTTCTTATGTGTTTGCTCCTCTGCTTAAATATATTTTGAGCACAACAAAGCAAGGAGCACAGACAACCCTCTACTGCGCTCTAGCGCCAGAACTAGAACACATTTCTGGAAAATACTTTTCGTAAGTAACTTGCAATGCTTCATTATTTCGTATGTTTTGACTACATTAGTTGTTTAATTATGAACTGAAGAAAAACGTGAACAACGATGCCTTGCAATGCTGTATTTTCAAAAGCCCATACCTAATTCGCAAGTCCGCAACTATACGTGGTAAATTTTTTCACCTGAAATTGGATTTGCAGACCAGCATGTTCGCAATATCATTTCGCAATCGCAAGTCTTTTGTCCAATTTATTTTACTGTAGGCAACCGCAATTTTTTTTACAAATTTTGGTGAAGCAATCCTGGCTGAAACCCAAATTTGTTTGATACTTCTTACAGTTGAGATTGCAGCTAAATTAATACACACTTTTGGTAGACAGTGTTTGCAAATGGTTTTTGTTGCATGGTTGTCGGCACGATTTCGAACTGAGCACTCAGTATGCTCCTGGTGGTGCTTATAGATAAGGTCAAAATTGCTTCTACCATTAACTGAAAATGTAGAAGTTCAGCCTAAACAAATTGCAAACAAAGTAAGCCAAATGCATTTCTATACGCAAATACGTGATTTTCACGAACAATAAAAGCGAAATATGCTAATTGGCACCAACGTACCAACGCAAAACTAAAAATGGGAAATATCTTCCAACTCCAATTCAAGTTACACAATGAGAACTACACTTAAGGTCTTCGGAGCGCAATGCATGGAACTAGTCACAAATTTTTGCGCTGTAGAACAATCTAGCCAGAATAACTGAAAACACTTTGTAACTTGACGTTTCAAGATGCTGATCAATTTTGAAAATTAGATGAGTAGCATCTTGAAACATCAGTTATTGTTGTTTCGTGTTTTCTTTTATAACAGCAATGCAATTTTTTGCCTCCGCTGGTTCAAAGCTTTAACATTAATCTATAAAAAACTGCCTATTATCACGTTGAAAAACATTTTGACTGATTGCGGAAGCGAATTTTCTTACCTTATTAGGTAACGCAATAAAGACAAAAAGTATCGGATAATTTTTAATTCAAAACAGCAAGTTCGCTGTTCTTACTGCTAAATCCACCGTTTTTATCGCTAGACCTCAATTGTAAATTTGGTCAATTAAAAAACTAAAAAGCAATGTACCCACAACTGTGCCGACTGGTGAAGAGCAAATAGTCTACAAAAGGCAATAAATTTTTATTTTTGGTGCATTTTACTGCTTCAAATACTGCGTCATAAAATTTGCTCCTATCAAAGTGCTGTCATAACAAAATACACGCATTGAGACAAAAATCTTTCGTTGCCAGAGTTGGATCAATTACAGTGATAATTAAGTTTTTGGTTGTGTTTCCAATTGTAATTTTGAGAAATTATGCGCTAATTTACTTCTTTACCAAGTTCTCGTAAATTCTTTTCACACTTTTAACTGCAACGTTTAGAAGCGACATGAGCATGAATTATTTCCTATGGTGCCTTTCTTTTTTTTACAGCGGTTGTTCCCTCAAATGATTTTGCTAGTATTTTGCGGTTCAACGCAAATATAATTGTACAATTCATCTGTTTTGCTGTAACTAATCCAACTCTGGTCATAGCATTCTTTTTTGTCACGCAGACTCGACCAAAAAACTCAGAATAAAGTGCTAATTTTGCTCATTTAGGCACTGTGCTCAGGAGCAGTTATTAACCCATGCAACTGACCGAGAAGAAGCTGAAAAGTTATGGAAAATGTCTGAGAAGTGGACAGAAGAGGTTTCTCCTCAAACGTAACTGTTTTAATTTGGAGCTTAAGTTTGGTAAAAAGATTATGGTCAGTATATTTGTAATCATCCGAAGCATTTATAATATGATAACAAATATACCGTCTATAATCTTTTTTGCTGAAGTTATGTTTCATTTTTAATTGTCTTTCTTTCGGGAACTATTTATTTCGATAACCTATTGATCATATTTATTGTTTCTTTGTAAAATATGTGCCAACATTCTTAAGTCTCGATGCATTTTTTTATTTTTATAGGCTTAAACTTGGATCAATCTCGCTACGTGCTTTGTATTTATAAAATGTATGTACTGTACTTGGTATCTTATTTTCTTGATTTGTGAAGGTTTGATAAAAATGTAATGCCGCTGTATATTCTTGAAGGATCCACTTCTAGAATTTTCGACTTCGACGCAAAAACTGTAAACCAGATAGCCAGGTGGTAAGAGCGCCCGCCTCGGAAGCTGTACACAAGTAAAAACTTTTCGGATAAATAGTAGCCAATTTTTCGGATTTTTTGTCCTTAAAAAAGCCGGCTAATTGGCTAGTAATAATCCACCAAAGCGGCTCCGAACAAACAATTTTAGCCATATTTTTGGATATTTCGTTCTAAAAAAAGCCGAAAAATTGGCTTTCAATAATCCACGAAAACGGCCTAAAATTAGCCATATTTTTGGATTTTTTGTCCTCAAAAAAGACGGGAAATCGGCTTTCGATAATCCAAAAAATGGCTCCTTACATGCAAACTTGGCTACTTTCTTTGATTTAAAAAAAACACAAATTGGCTTTCCATAAGCAACGAAAACGGCTCAAAAACATGGTTTAAAATCTGTTTTTCAGCCGTAACTCAATTAGCTCATACGTGGCTCCAGCACAGTATTGCATGTTATGGGATATTTTTACTGCATATTTTCTGAATGCTGGGTTTAGACGAATCTGCAAATTGGATGAATCTAAACGAGCTGGCATATCAAGCGACATATACAAGACATTGCTATATGCTGGTCCTGCAGTGTAATTTACAAATACAACAAAACTACAACAATGATGGTCAACAGCAAAACATGTAACGAAATCAAACGAAATGTCAAACACTGCAATTTAGGGTGCCCCATTGCCCCCAAAGATCTGCGGAACTCCCTATGGCCAAGGACAAGCTACTTATGAACTTGTGTCGATGCTGTTGGATCGAGAATACCGATAAATTTTTCAATAAGGCAGACTGCATATCAGAGTTGGATCAATTACAACACTTCAGTTCAATTACAATTACACCTCAAGATTTTTTACAGCAATTACAATTAACAATTTCTAGGTGGTACAGAACTTTAAAATTGCTTTGAAAAAAGCAGTTTGCCTAGAGGGATAGACCTTTTAAACACTTATTACACATATAGACACTTATTTTAGAAAAGTTCATCATGTTCCTGAAGCCCTCTGGGCAAAAAACTTTGCGAACTTGTTAGTTGTTATTACACATGAAAAGTAATTTGAAATTCGGCACACAATTTTTCACAATTACAGGCAAACGAAAAATCTGAACTACAATTACTTGAAAAAGTGTAATTAATTACATTCAATTATAATTGATCCAATTCTGCTGCATATAGTCACGCGCAGATCTCAAAGAATACAGAGTGCTGGCAAAAACATTTTGTACTCTTTCAAAATAAAAAAAAATCCACACCAGTCTTGGTAAATTACTTATGTCATAGGCTACACTATCTGTCTGTGCTTCACAGCATAATCACTGCTCAGCGCGCCTCGTGTTGTTTTACAATTTGGTTAAGCATAAGGTCAGCGAAATGAGATAGAATTTTGCATTTTCTTAAACTTTTGAGGTCTCACGAAATTTATCTCAGAAACTAAAATGCATGTAATGTAATATCTCAAAAAATGAAAAATTCTCTCAAAAAATCAAATAAAACTGAAATATGTGGTTCATGGGCTGTACCACATGCTATGGAATGACCCAAAGAGTGTAAATTGTTTTGCCCGCACTGCAACAACAGCGGCTTTTTTTCTGTGCAAACACAAAAAATTGCTGAGCGTTATTCTCATTCAATAACGCTCAGCAATTTTTTGTGTTTGCATGGTTTGTTCATCACAATAATGTTCACCAAAGCGCTGTAAGTTGCCTTACAGCCACGAGGATACTGCAGACCAAAAACGTAGAAAAGGGAAACCAATACCATGAAGCATTGAAAGGCACTTGGTACAATCAAATCGAATATTTTTTGCTTTTCCACCACAACACTTGCTTTTACAACTTCATAGTTTTGCCCAAACAGCAACAAATATGGCTGGCATTCAACTACACTGCAGTCTGGGTTAGCACCAGGTACACCATCAAACGTTAAAATGCTTCCTATTCGACTTTGGTCATTCATCATGTGGTGCAATAATTTGTGCCATATTTCAAAATGATTTTTCGAGGTGATTTTCAGTGCAGAAGCAGCTTTATCCATCAAACTCAACCAATTTTCATTGGCCTTATCCATATCTTGGTTGCTAAAATTCCGTAGTTCTTTGAATTCTCCTATCATCTAAAAATTAATGCAGAAAATAAAACAAAAATTAATCAACACGGTGGAATTAATGACTAAACTATAATTTAACCTTCAAAACTCTCATGAACAAATGTGTTACAGCACAGTGGCTCTAAACCTGGGATGCGAGTTCCTTTGCAGAATTTTAAGCCAGGAGCAACTGTAACTACATAAGAACATTACCATTGAAAAAGGGATGTCAAGGGGCGCAAGCTTTCATAATTACACTAAGGGGCGTGGACGACCAGTGGCGTAACTAGGGGGGCGGTTCAACCCAGGCGGCAAAAGGTCTGGAGAAGATATTTTTTTGGAGGCAAGACCTTTTTGGCATAGACACGACGATTTGGGTCGCAAAATATGCTTTTTTTATGGAAAGTCCGCCCCAGGCAGCATAAATGCTAGTAGCGGCACTGCTGGTGTGGACTCTATAAAAGGTTAAGAATCACTGCTATAGCAGCATGGAAATTAAACTCTCAGGCCAACTAAGTCACCGGGCAAAACTAGCACAAGAAACCATAAACACAGAGATGGACAAACTACGGCCCGCCAGCACATTTGAAAAGAATCTAACCAAACATTGCATAATAATAAAAGGTCACTAGCCCTGCGAGAGAAATTTAGAACCTGAAAGTGTGCTTGAAATCGCAGACCACCAACAAAAATAAATAAAACGAAATAAATCGCGAATCTCCACACCAGCTTCGCAGAAATTTTGTTGCATTACATCGTATAAAAAGCATGTGGTATGTGGCCCACTAAAACT
Source organism: Trididemnum miniatum (assembly GCA_964006365.1). Lineage (NCBI taxonomy): Eukaryota > Metazoa > Chordata > Ascidiacea > Aplousobranchia > Didemnidae > Trididemnum > Trididemnum miniatum. The sequence goes on from OZ023245.1 coordinate 8,422,639, forward strand.
GTCAATTTTTAAACGGGGCGCTGGCACAAAAAAGCTTGCTGACCCCTGTTATAACACGAAGGTTTAGAATTAGGTTGAACATAACCTCATCCTATACTCTTAACTTTGATTTATTGATTCTTCATATTTATCCTCTTATCACGAGAGAGCGATGAAGGCGCTATGCTCAGGATAAATCCAGACTCGCTTAAGAGTTGACGTTGTTTCCAAATTTGCCAGTAAAACTTTGCTTCTTGCTGCTTGTTAAGAAAACTACCAAGCAGAGATAATCATCTTATCCATGCAAGGATGCAACAAAGCTTAGGTGAGAGTTGAACCACAACCTTGCAATCATGGACCACTTGAAGGTTATAGTAAATAACATTATTTTAATCAGCCCACAAGTTAAAAGATTTACGTGATTTGAACATGGCAACAAACTAGACATCTGTCTGGTTGAATTTAGTAAAGAGTACTGTCTGCCAAATCGATATAGATACAAATATTCAGATAATCATCAAATAAAAAGAACTAGCGTGATGGTATGATCAAATATCAAAACTTACAGTCTCAGCAGACTGCATCTGAGGAAACTCTTCAAAAAACTTCTTCACCCCATGTTCCTCGATAAAACTTTGTCGGTGTGCAAAAGTAGTGATAGTTTCCGCTCCACTACTACCATCTGTTGAACTGTTTTCAGCTTTTGCTATTTTTCTCAATTTACTCTCTTGGTTGTTGGCTCGTTTTCTTATGGAGGTTGATAGCGCCGCATAGGGTTTGTTTCCGGTAGACTGCAGAACTGGGTATTCTTCAACCAGGCCCTTGGCTATGCGATCTCTAAGTTCTTTAGATGGTTTTTTTCCCATGGCCTGACTTATAACCTCGTAAATGTTTCGGATTATGGCATTGTATGCTGCATAGTTTTTTTTGAATTCCTCTTTTCTCGTGTTAGTAAGATACGCCTTAAAATGCTGGTTAATAGGGAATGGGTAAGGTATTCCACTACCATAACCTGCTTCTGCAATATCTGATTCTATTTGTCCAAAAAACTTTTCAAAATGTTGCTTTGGCCTCTTCGACTTGGGAATAGACAGCAGTTTTTGCCTCTTTGATGGAACTCCATAAGTTTCAAGCTTTTCACCTGCAGTTGAAGGTTCATTGATGCAAGTGGAGATCTGCAATACAACATAGGTATAGTAGCACAAGAAATTTAGAAGCCTTCATAATAAGAGAAAGAGACATATGAGTAAAGGTATAAAAGATTCTACCTTTTCAGCCGAAGTTGAAGGTTCATTGATGCATGTGGAGATCTGCAATACAACATAAATTAGTAGCTCAAGATGTCTTGAGATGCCTTCATAAGAGAACAAGACATATGTATGAAACTGTATGTACTTTCTATAACACGAACCAATGAACTGTGGCTAATACTAATAGTTGGCGTGTCAAATTTTTTTAAATTCATCCTGAGATATGGCAGATTGAAATGCTACATGTTTAGTCAATATTTTCGTTTAGGGTAGAAGACAGTTATTTATTGGCATATAAAGTTGTTTCAAAAACACACATTCTATTGGAGATCTTATGAAATCATTCACAACAAAATAACATGTCTTCTAAAGACAGCCAACTGGTACTGTACTGATACCATTAGCAAACACTTACATTGTGACTTGCGGAAGTCAACAAGTCATCAAAAAACTGTTTCAATTTTCTTCTGCATGAAAATGATAAGGCACTGAATTCGCATTTTATTTCACTTTCACTGAGAGGAAGATCTTCCAACGTAATAGATGAATCTACAATATAAACTGGTGTGTTTACAATACTTATCACTTATAGGGTATTAAATGATCTTTAATAGGCTAAAAGCGCAGTACCATTATACATACCATTTGCTCAGTGAAATCTCTTCTTAGCGCACTTGAAACATTCAATGTAAAAATAAACGATCATCAACATTTTTTTGGGCAGATCTAACACATCAATCTAACATAGAACGCAATCTGTGATATTTCAAAATTACAATGACCTAGATTTTTTTTATGTGAGTTGCATTAAATTCAGAAGAGCCCACTTCTAACATTCTACAACCTGGATAGCAACATGACATTTACAATTGGGGTTTACAGTAGTTTAGTTACCTAGTGTCTTTTATTTCCGTACCACCAATACAAAAAACAAAATAATAAGGTACAGTATAATCGGACAGCACAGAAAAAGGGAAGAATTTTGACCCAACAATACTCGAGCAATTATTGCAATTTGTGACTATTTGCCATGCATTTACTTATGACAAAGCAACTCAGACTTTAGTTGGTTATTGTAATTGATAGGAGACGGCAAAGAGACCTTGCGGTCTTCGAGTCAAGCTGCCACCTGCCAATTATCTACTACATGAAGATAGGGGAATCCTGCTAAGTTAGGCCAAACATATTTTGATTGCCCAAAACGAGGACAGGTTTTGCCAGCAAGTAAAATGCAAGTAGGATAAGACCATTACTTATTTTTATTTTTAGCATTTTTATCCTCCTATCACAAGAAAGTGACGGAGGCACTATACGTGCTTGCTTAGGAGGTGCCAGACATTTGTCTACCACACCAAGATGGGGGAATCCCGTCAAGTGCCTTTCCCAACGGCACAACAAGCGAACTTGCCAGCTTGTTCTCCACACTGTCCCTTTAATGCTGAACGTCAAAAGCAGGGAAGCAGCTGCGAATACCAATTTTTTAAAGTCATTGGTTTGACCTGACTCGGAATCGAACCCCCAGTCTACCGCTCCAGAGGCAGACACTCTATCCACTTGCGCCATCTGAGCGGTTTTTATTATGGCTTTTTTGCGCCATCTGAGCGGTTTTATTTTTATTATCATTACACTGTGAAAGTGAGCTGGTTGAGTCCAGGGTTTTATTATAGCTGTAACTAGCATTGCTTCATATGCCTTGGAGGATCATTCATTTTTTAGAAGAGGACAAATTCTCTGAAAAGAGGACGTATGGTAGGTTGGTATCCTTACACTAAGTGCCTTTTCCCAATGAACTTGCAGGCTTGTTCTCCACACTGATTCTTTAATGCTGAACACCAAGCAGGGAAGCTGTGAATATCACTTTTTAAGTCTTTGGTTTGAACCAACTAGGAATTGAACCAAAGTTTACAGAGACGCTCCACCCACTCGGGCATCTGAGCTGATATAAAGTAGTTGCTAAGGTACGTACCAATACAGTGGTGTGCGCAGGGGAGGCTCCTATGCGTGCGTCCCCACCCTTTTAATAGGAAAATCGTATGTTTGGCATTAACAAAATATAGGCATTCTTAATTATCACGAGACTTGCCCCCCCCCCCCCCCCTTAAAAAATTTTTGCGTACACCACTGTACCGGTAGTTGTTAAACTAATTGTTATCAGCACTAACTCGAAAAGTGAAATACCGGTAAGCAAATACCGGCATACTACTAAACCACTACATCGAAAATGAAGAAAAATGTTTGCACAGCATGGGCAGCCACTACTATGCTACATCTGGGAATTAAGACAAAACAGATTAGCTACTAGTACCTATCAAGATTTAGCAATAAACTTAGCAAAGTTAACAAACACTGGAAAACCACAAAAACAAGAAACAATTTGAATTAAACAGTTAAATCAGTTAAAAAACATTTATCAGTTGATGCAATGTGAAATGCACCTCTCACCTTTAATTGCTTCAATAACTTGTTCTGGCAAATTAGAAATCTTTGCTTGCTGTATTATAGACATTTTTTCTCACTAAGAAACTTTAAGGGCAGGTTGGTTAGCAGTAGGCTATATTTGTCGCAAATATTCACAACTCTTTAAAGCTTAGAATAAATATCTAATCTAAAAATATACGCAAACAAAATCTGATACCCGGTAGTCTTTTTCAAAATATATATTCTGTTTTTTACGATATATTAATCAACTAGTCAATTACAACAGCTTCTTACCTAGCGCACTTAATCTAATTTATCTTTATTAACATCAGTTACTTTTTATCACGAGGCAGAGCAGACTTCACCAGTTGAGTTGCCGGTAGTGTTTTTTCAAGTGATATATTTTTCAAATTTCAAAAGGGATTGGCGTAAATGGCTTTTCATTTTCGCAATATATTGTTGTAGAGATATTTTTTTCCGTAAATCTTGAGTTGATTTTTTAAAACTGTTTCGCATTGGTCAGTTACATTTAAATTCTTCGTTTTCAAGGTCTAAGTGTAGGTTAGCCTATAGCATGTATGTTCTTTCGGTAGTAATTCCAAATGCACACAGACGCGGTTACTTTACGGCGCCTGCAGCTCCTTTTCTGCCGTTACTGCGGCAGTGCATGCACTGCACACTACCGTCGCGGTGCTCAAAGTGAACGGCTCTTGCGGCGCAACGAATGGTTTTCACTGCTGTTTCGGCGAGTTAGAAAATTTTCCACTTTGCCGCGCTACCGCAGCACCAGGCATGCAGTCTATCTCTAAGAGTAGAATAAACTAAAGTAGCTGAGGACCATTATTTATTTAAAAGTTTGACGTTTGGCTCGACCGGAAGCGCTGAGCTTTATCAAAGAGAAGTAGGAAAGTAATAACTACTCCCCTCATAATAAACAAACAATTCTTGCAAGAAACAAAAGGCTAAAACGAATTGACTAAGAATTTTGAAAGCAACATTTCTTATTTTAAAGATTCAAAAATATTTCATTACAGCATTGATCATATAAAAGTGTATACAGCTGTTACTTACACATCTTAAAGCGTCTATTTATTATTATTATATTAGCATTTTTATCCTCCGATCACGAGAAACCGACAGAGGCACTATACGAGCCCGCTTATGAGTTGCCGACCATCTGTTTACCACACCAAGATGAGGGAATCCCGTTAAGTGCCTTTCCCAATGGCACAACAAGCAAACTTGCCGGCTTTTCCTCCACACTGTCCTTTTTAATGCTGAACGTCAAGCAGGGAAGCTGTGAATACCAATTTTAAAGTCATTGGTTTGATCCGACTCGGAACCGAACCCCGAACCTACCGTTCCAGAGGCAGCAGACGCTCTATCCATTCGCGCCATCAAACCGTAGGCATATTTTGAAAGTGTTCCCTATTTCAGCAGACCTCCTGCAATCGCGCGATCTGATTGGTTGACGATGTGTCACACCTCTGCAATCCCGTGATCTGATTGGTTGTCTGATGCTGAAATAGGGAACACTTTCAAAATATGCAAACCGTAGCCTAATAAACTAAATACACATTCTGAAGGTTTCCTTACACCCAAAACAAAATCCCAAAATTCTGCGTTGCATAACCGTTAATCGGTAGCCTATCAACGCTACCTAGTTTTTTGACGTCTGGGAGTTCGAATCTGTAAGACCGAAGCATGCAGGGGCGTGAGCCAGAAAATTTAAAAGGGGGTGGGCATGGCACAATGCCCCCCCCTAAATATGCTAGTGGAAGCATGGTAAGATTCTATTTGAATAAGAAAAGGAGAACGATCGAGGGGCTTGCCGCTCGAAATAAATATTCCAATGTAACTGGTAGATTGTGACTTTTCTTACAGAATTATTTAATGAGTATAATAGACACTTCCATTAAATAGGCAGTGACTTGCATCGTTTGTACCAGAAAGTTGTACCCATAAGTTTATATTTTTTGTATCAGTAAGTACCAGTGTTGTAACGAGTCCACCCATTGAAGGACTCGAGTCGAGTCCGAGTCATTTGGGACTGTGACTCGAGTCGAGTCCGAGTCCATTTGAAAATGCTCGAGTCGAGTCCGAGTCCGAGTCCACCAAACTCGAGTCGGACTCGAGTCCGGACTCGAGTCCGAGTCTGGACTCGAGTCTTTACAACACTGACTAGTAGCACATATACCCCAGTAGCCAATGTGCAAGCAAGTATCAATCGACTGTCATTAAGTATGTAATCAAGTAGCGCAACCACTTCACAAACAAAAACTTCTCTCTTCGAAACATAGTGCATGATTTAGTGAAATAGGATGGTAAGTCATGGTATGGTACTAGTAGGTAACTAGTTTATAACTAAATAGGCCTACCTTTGCGTTTACCTATGCGTATTTACATCGCAGTTTCTAGTAGTCGGCAAAAGCAATATCCAATCCATGCGTTAGTTATGGTTACACAGACTTTGTATCCATCTAATTCGCATTTGTTTTTGGACTCAAGGCACCAAAGATATTAACATATTGATTGGATTACCGAAAATCCGTTCACGGAAAAGTAAAAATCAGAACGGATTTTGCCTTTCAACCAACTTGGACTCGAGTCCGAGTCCGGGTGGATGACTCGAGTCCGAGTCCTTAATTCTCATTGAGAATTCGAGTCGAGTCCGAGTCCTTTGTACAGGGGACTCGAGTCGGACTCGAGTCCGAGTCCGGACTCGAGTCATTACAACACTGGTAAGTACTGTAAGTAGCATCATTGTTTTATACTTACGGTACGATCTTTTGTAGTGCTGTCACAGCAGTAGGCTTTCAGTCCTATTTTAACTGCCTAAACTTACCAGTACAATAAGATTATTAGGCCTATTATAAGCCTATTGTGTTTCAACATGAAGGCTTATAATAGGCCTATGCAAATCATCACATATATGTATACTAATCAATGTTACTGTATATGCTGGTTTCAATAGTAATTTTGAGTGTTTTTTTCTTGTAATTCTTTTCACTTTATTATTTAGCCTAATGGTTGTACAGTGGTACCGGTAGGCTACTCATACTGGTATTCAAAGTGGCATCGATATGTTCAAGTGCTATATTTGTCATGCCAATTTTTCGTTTCCTGATTATTATAACCATCTCAAATTGCATGAAAAAAGTAATGTACAAAGACAAAAGATATTATGCCAAATAAACAATTGCCCAGTTTTACTTCCAAGCATATTAGCATATAAAAAACATTGCCAAAGATACCACAGTGAGGACCTTTCAGCTCTTAGTGCAACAGATGTTCAAACTGTTTCTGGCAACTTACCAGTAGCCCAGAACATGCAAACTGAAATGGATTCTAATAGTTCTAGTGGCAGTGAAATGTCCATGATACCAGTAGGCCAACTGGTACCAGTATTCAACATTAACCAGACTCCGACAGAGTCTTGCTCAATGATGACAAATTTAAGCTAAGAATTTAATGATAGCTGGGATTGGAAGATCAGTGCTGCAAAACATCTACTAATACTCAAGGAAAAACATAAACTTACTGAGGTAATGTAAGATTGGTTGTGCATAAATGATCTCAATCTGTTTTACTGAAAACATGCTCTAAGTGATCTTTGAATGGGTAGCTTACTTGGATGACCATATAATGGTCTTTCGCTGTCCAGTTTGTTACTACACTGTTTCTAATTTAGTTTACTTTAGTTCATTTAATTTTGCTGAGGAACCTCAGCTAGGAGACAGCGGAGGGACCTTGCGGTCTTCAAAACAAGCTGCCACCTGTCTACCACATAAAAATGGGGGAATCCCGATAAGTGCCTTTTTCCTGTGACACAACGAGTAAGCTTGCTGGTTTGTTCTCCACACTATCCCTTTAATGCTGAACGCCAAGCAGGGAAGCTGTGGATACCAATTTTTAAGTCATTGGTTTGACCCAACGGGAAATCAAACCCCTGTCTCCCGGCAACAAAGCGGCGCTCTAACCAACTGAGCTAAGTCACTGTTTCTAAGCCAAAATTGCAATAATAATGGTTGTGTATTTCTATAGCTGAAAATGCTGACTGTGTTGGTACAAACAATTACACTTGACTTTGTCTGTGCCATTAAAGCATGTTGCCTAGTGTTATTACCCTTATGTGCCTCATTAAATAGTAATGTGTTTTGTAGGAAACAATTTCAACTGTTACAAAGCTTTGCGATTCTACATTACAAAATGTTTGGAGGGAAATTTCAAAAGTTATACCAGGAAACATAAAAGCTGAAATTGATAAAGTTGCATTGCCTGCTATCAATCAATATTCTACACTTAGGTCGTCATATCGAAGAAAAAGGTTTATGAGTGAAACTTTTCCAACAGTTCCTGTCAAAGATGTTTCCTTGGGAAATGTGCTGCAACTAACCGGTGCTGGCAGGAAAAGACGAGTGGTAAATGTACAACAATGTTTGTATTATGTTTCAATTCGAGATACAGTAGATGCTCTATTGAAGCACTCAAACTTACGTGATTATTTAACTTCAGATTGTAGTCAATCTTCAGATTTACTCAACAATTTTTGTGATGGACTAGTCCACCATCAACACCCATTGTTTAGTAGAGAAAAGCTTTCATTGCAAGTAATTCTGTATTATGACGATGTGCAACTTTGTAATCCTCTTGGAAGTCGCACTACATTTAACAAATTGTTTTTTTTTTATGTGTCATTTGCAAACTTACCCATTGAAATTCGTTCTCGTTTGAAGTCCATATTTTTGTTGTGCATTGTGAAGGTCAACTATATATTGAAATATGGGTATGATGCTGTTTTGCAAGCGTTTTTCAAAGAAATGCAAACGTTTTCTAACTCTGGTTTCACTTTTAAAGTTGGCACTTCTGAAATAAAATTGTATGGATATCTTGCCCTTGTTGTTGCTGATACTTTAGCTGCACACCAGTTGCTGGGATTTAAAGAGGGTGTTGGATTTGCCAATAAAAAGTGCCGTAACTGTATGACTAATTTTAGTCAGATGCAAACAAATTTCTCTGAAACTGATTTTGAACCAAGAACTCTTCAGTTGCATGAATCGCATTGCAGTGAACTTGAGAGAGATGCACGAGCATCCGTTGAATATGGTGTTAATAGACGCTCAAGTTTCTTCAATTTATTACACTTTGACCCGCTAAAATGCTTTCCTCATGACGTGATGCACATTTTGTTGGAAGGGTGTGTACCATACACTCTTAAGCATTTGCTGGCTTACTATGTTGAAAATGGATTATTTTCCTTGGATGATTTAAACGAAAAAGTCAGAAGCTTCCCTTATTGTACAGAAGATCTTCCAAACAAGCCTACCATGATACATATTTCTCATTTGAGGCAAGGTCGATTACATCAGTCTGCATCTCAAATGTGGCTGCTAGCTCGATTATTACCATTTTATATTGGGCGATACATTGACATGAAAGATGATATGTGGCAATGTTTTGTACTTTTGCTGAAGATAATTAGTACAGTTCTCTCTCCTTATATAGCGAAAGATCAGCTCGAAAATTTAAAACTTGATGTAAATTTTCATCTGCAGTTGTTTAAAAGAAACTTCAAGGAAGCAAACATAATTCCAAAGCAGCATTATATGGTGCACATTGCAACGAACATAGCTAATATTGGTCCTCCTGTTGGTTATTGGGCAATGAGGTTTGAAGCGAAGCACAGCTACTTTAAAAGAATAAGCAGAAATGCTGGTTACAAAAACCTTTGCAAAGAGCTTGCATTACGCCACCAGTGGAAATTTTCTATGGATCTGCTACAGAATGATATATTTCGAAGTGAGTGCATTGAGGGTCCTTCTAAAGAAGTTATGTTTTCTGATTTTTCAGCAGCTGAGCAAGTCGTCCTAAACGAGCATAACGTGATGGCAGATACTGAAAGTATTAAAATTCACAAATGGATTAAATTACAAGGAATTTTGTACAAATCGAGTTCATTTGTAATCAGCGATTGTCATGATGACTTACCTCTGTTTGGAGAGATTAGAACCGTTGCTTCAATCAAAGGTCAATTAATGTGCATAATCCAAATGTATGATACTGTTGGCGTTGAAGAATCATTTAATTCCTACCTCGTAACCAAAACTTCGAAAGTGAATGTAGTGTGGCTTACAGATCTTCACATTCCACAAACTTTTGTTGGATATCATCATGATATGAAGTGTTACATTGTAATTAAGCATGACGTCACAGCTCTCGTAGCATAACACTTTGTGGTCAATTAGATCCACATTGCAAGCAAGATTGTGCTAGGTTATTGTATAGGAGGTGTGCAATTTTAAAAGTCATACATCAGTTGATTCTCAGTTGTTGTAATGGTGTCACAAAATGGGTATAACTCTGCCCAAAGGCAGCTGCAGTAACTGCTTTAGTACATTCTACTCAGTTAGGACTACTAACTTTTGTTGGTATATATCGATGATCTTATCTGCTGCTTAAATTAAGGCCTCCTGAATTCATTTTTTATTTGTGTTTAATTAGTTTTTGAAAACTGATTAATCCATCTTAATTTTATTTAGCGTTTAAGACTTTTTCAATTAGCATAGCTGTTCGCCTAGTAGTATATCCTGAACATTATACCCACTCATATGTCCAATTGCATTCTTCATTTAACGATTGAGTTTACTGATTGTCTTGCACCTTAGCTATGAACACAAAAGTTACTGTACCTAAATTGTTACTTCTGTTAAAAGGTACAGTTAAAGCCATAAGCCAAGCAAGCAAACATTATGCACATGTCAATCACGCCAACACAGAACACACTTCCGTGCAAGATTCGGTTTTCTATTTGTAGGCATGGCTGGGCCTCCATGACGGTTTCACAGCTTGACGCCGAGATAAATTTTCCTGTAGGCCTACTATTCATAATGCTGCATGCATGAGCGTCGGCAAGCAAGATAGCAGCGAGCCTGCGCATACTATTTTGATGGTATAATGACACGACTGAAATCGAACTCCAGTCTTTCCAATCACGCGCTCTTAGTGGTACACCAAGGGATTAATTGATTTCAAAATCATCCTACACGAAAACAAGAACGTTTAAATTGTTTAGCAATTCTGTAGACGTTTTGTGGTTTGAACCAAGTCATATGGTTTTTATACGATCCAGTGGCTTGATTAAGCCAAATAATCGGCTCTTGTGGCAAGAGTGTTCATAAAGTTAAACATTAACTGGCAGTCTTTCTGTGACTTAAAAAGCCATATGCCATAATTACCCGGTGGCTTGATAACCCAAATAATTGGCTGGAGTGAATTGTTCTTCACTTCTAGTCTGTGGCTTAAAAGAAGCCATATGGCTTTTGCAAAAGCCATCATTGGATGAGCAGTGGCTTGAGCAAGCCAAATAATTGGCTCCTTGGCGGTAAAAGTTCCATAGGCTGAATTGTTCGGCACTTGTTTAGCCGATTATTTGGCGTAACCGAAGCCACATGACTTTTGGATAATCCAGTGGCTTGAGCTAGCCAAATAATTGGCTACTGGTTTGTAAATGTTCTGGTCGTTAAAGTATTCAGCACTTGTGAAGCCAATTATTTGGCTTAAATGAAGCCAAATGGTTCCGTGGCTTGATGAAAGCCAAACAACTGGCTTGGCTGGAATCATGATGGCAAAAGTTTTATAAGTTAAATTGTTTAGCACTTCTGTAGCCTTTATGTGGCTTAAACAAAGCCGAATGGCTTAATATCAGCCAGTGGCTTGATCGAAGCCAAATAATCGGCTTGAATGAGCTTCATTGGCTCAAATCAAGCCAATATTTTTACCTGTGTAATACGCTTGAACGAATTCTAATGAGTATATTTTTGAAGTTGAATTGATTTAGAAAACTAATGACGTCATCATAATGACGTCATCGTAATTGCATGCCTCATCTGGCAGGTCACGCTACGCCACTGCGATGCACTGCAAAAATTGGAGGTGTCGCCTTTTTTCGTTCGCTGGATTGAGAACTGACTGTGACACCGCACAGTTCGAGTAGAGCTAAATGGTGAGAAGCAGGGCTGGGGAGCCGGAGCTGGAGCCGGAGCTCGGAGCCCCGGAGCCAAGCATTTTTCTCGGAGCCGGAGTCGGAGCCGGAGCCGTAATTTGGATTTGTCGTGGAGCCGGAGCCGGAGCTGGAGCCATAAATGAAACAATTAGCTCCGGCTCCGAATGGTTGAAAATCTTGACCAAACCGAGCCTTCAATTTTTGGCACAAAAAGACCACTTAGTTTGTTGATTCTATAACCAATTGTTTTTTGTCTTGTAGAGTAGTGTTTAGACAAACAAGTTCGCATCATTTGCAAATTTTGGCACGTTTGAGATGGTATAAGCAAATCTTTGCCGACCATAATTTGTGGAGCCGGAGCCGGAGCCGCACTTAAAAAATATTCAGCTCCGGAGCCGGAGCTGGAGCCACAGATGTAACGCTTGAGAGCTCCGGAGCTGGAGCCGGAGCCAGACATTTTCTGCAATGGCTCCCCAGCCCTGGTGAGAAGGTTAAAAGAGAAGTAGTAAAGGGGAATCCCCAAGGTGGTATTTTGT